>NW_019091512.1:189621-305033 GCF_001949145.1 Acanthaster planci | reverse complement strand
ATACACACTTCAATGGGTGTGTGGGGGGAATATAAAAGTGTATGTGGGGTGTGACTGAAGCCACTCTCTCTAGAGCTCATCACTGGACACGTCTATGCCCCGCTTTGCTGCTTATATGAACTGTGCTCCTCACAGAGCGCGTAGATACGGCTGTTTTACACACCTCATTGCAACTCGACTATGGCGATATTAGATGCTGTGTATTGCAGCATTGCAAGCGGTTACTTTGCTTGGGCATTCAGGCTCAATTGAACGTTTGCTGGTTAGCTGTTGACCAGGAACGGAAGAACTTGCAACAAAACCATAGTATTTCTGGGGTTTTAGCATTAAGAGGCTCTTTCTGAGTGGTTGTCTGAGGGATGATCCAAAGGGGGTGCTATCGATGTCAAGACCTGATTTCTTGAGCTGGACGAAAGGTGGAATTGGACCCCTGAATCCCTGCCGGATGGCCAAAGCCAGAACTGTATTAAAGAACATTGAGCTCTGTGGCCAAGTACCCCCACACTAATTAAGTGACACAAGTGTAATTCTTGCAATAAGTGGTGCACAAGTGTAATTCTTGCAGTAAGTGGAGCACTAGTGTAATTCTTGCAATTAAGTGGCACAAGGGTAACCATGCAAATGACTGGTGCACAAGTGTAAGTTTTACAATTAAGTGGTGCAAAAGTATACTCCTTACAATAGGCCTAAGTGGTTCAGAAGTGTAATTTTTACAATTAAGTGGTGCACAGGGGTCACCTTGCGAATAAGTGGTGCGCAGGTGTAATTTTGGAAATAAACAGATTATAAGTAAATTTGGTGAAGCAGTGCGCGTGTATCTTGCAAACAAGTGATTCAAAAATAAGAGATACACTTTTGTTACTTTGAAAGCAAGTGGTGCTCCAGTGAAACATTGCAAATTATCATTTTGATGTGAACAATAAGAATTGGTTCACTAGCTCTGTCAGTGATATTTTGTTTTTAAGTGGGGAGTTGACTAGGAGAGATAAAGTCAAGGCCGAGATGAGGATTGTTTGTCACTGCTTTTGTGGAAATAGTAACAAGGTGTTTGTTTTTAATCAATAAACAAATTGTAAATAGGTAGTCCTTGGAAAAGTTCCCGTGTCAATTTACTTGAGTTGACGATACACTGACACTTATCTATTTTGTAAATCCCTGTGGTATACAGACGTTAATCGAATCCAATAAGCTTGGTGCAGTATTTAGAGACAATATGTTACAAATCAATATTATGTGCATTCACTAGCCTATAAGTCATTTACACACGAACGGTGGCTCTAACTCATAATGAAAAAATAAGGAATTTGCCTGCATCGAGGACTACATCTAGCCTGGACCAGCAAGGGCAGAGCTTTCTGCCCAAGAGCTATACATGTAACCCTAACCCCCTACGGTGCATGTAAAATCAGACTGAAATCGGAGTTATATAAGCCTGTGCACACTGATCGGTCTAGCTTACTTTTGGGTGGATGCTGACGAGTTGCACGTGGCTTGATATACCAATAGTCTTTAGAACCCGAACGGCGATTGACCGCAAATCCTATCATCTAATTGCATCGGGAAACAAATGAAGGCCTAATACCTGTATACCTGAACAGAATGAGCAGGCTAGTAGGCTGTGCAGTGAGCCATCCCAAAGGTTGCAAATAAACCGACGTTATTATCAGTTATAACAGCAGCAACGTTATAATCAGCAGCAGGAGCGAGAACTGACCGCAGCCGACTGAGGCAACACCAGCTTGCAGCAATGGCAGAGACGGGTTTAAAACTGCCGCTTTTCATCTCCAGACTGTGACCAATCAGCAAGCGTCTCCATATGCATGACACTCAGCTGACGCCTATATCTACCAATCAACAGCCTTGGCATGGTTTCTCAGCAACGGCTCCGACTGGCAGGTGCGCGCGAGATAATGCACACTTCATGCATTCTTTCAGCGTGAATACTCAATAAAAGAGCGAGAGCATCTACCCGAAGTCCTCACAGCGGCACACTAAACAATGAGCACATATCACGACTGCCACTATACTCAGCATCAATACGTCAGCAATGGGGTACAAACAATCACTACGGAAATACCCCATTGCTATCACGATTCGTATTTCCGGAAGGTTCTAATCACTATTTATGCTTCTAATCAGTATCTGTTCTTGTGTGTGACATCTGAACTTGTGCTTTCCACACACAAATGTAAGTAGGTTTACCAGGAAAGAGACAGGAAACACGACCATGCTCTTGCAATTTGCAAGAATGTAACTTAACACTCACCCATCGAGCATTTGTGGTCTCAAATCTTGAGATTTTTTTTCTTAGAATCGACAACTCATACTGCAAGCAACTAGAGGCTCAAAACATTAAACCAACAAACTGGAAATTCAATTCAACTGCCCGATAACGCCCAGATAAATTTCTGGCTTTTCTTAGCATACATGCTAAATCCCCCTATAGTGAAGGGGTTACGTATATGGGAAACGACATGTCAAGTTTCTGTGGCCCCTACACCGGTCGATAGCGTGGTAATTTTTCAGCATGACTAAGGCTGTGATAAAAATATGTATTCTACCCAGACGCAATTAAAATGGCTTGTTTCTCCAAAACAACCTCAAATGTGAAGTCTTTGCCATTTTGTACAATGATTTTTTTTTTTACCTGAACTGTGATTACATCTCGGTGCACTCTTACGGGTAGCTTCTGGATTTTCCATTCTCAAATGTCCGCATCGATAGTCTTCTGAGTGACTGGGAATCTCATCCAAAGTACATCTCCATCAGGTGCACTTGTGAATAGTTAATTGAAGTATGAAGGGCATCTTCCTTCAACGACTATAACGGGAATTTTTTCAAGCGAAGCTGTGGTCCCTGCAACGCAACACTGTATAAACTGCAGCGAGAAGAAATATGAGTGCAAAAAGAGGTATTTTTCAGCTGCACTGCAGCAGATCACGCTTTCTTTTCCAAATTTACCCATTAGTACTTCAGCGTCTCTTTTCAAATTTCAAAGAAACGTTACAGAATACTTGTAGAGATAATACTTCAGAATGCCCGACTTTTAGAAGAAACCTCAAGCTCCCCATTTATGATGAACGATGCGAGCCGGCAAACAAACGATAAGACAGGTGCACGGATTACACAAAGGACGGTTTCCTAAGGGAATGACTTTGTCTGATGCGACATAGACGCCACTCCTGGAATTTAATCTATTCTACAGAACAAAGATACTCTTGCCCAGAAGGGAGATCAAACACTACGATAAGAGATGCAAAACAATGCCAAATTCCAGTTCAGATGAGAATGTTCCCGAAGGTGTTTCCTTAGTGGAAGTATGAGCTAATGGGGAACATTGGCTTTGTATTAACTGTCATTTCTGCTGAAGGATAAAATCCACCCTCGGAATTTTCTCTGACAAAATCGACTGTTTTGAGGGCTTTTGATTCAGTCGATGATACCCAAAAGAAAGAATCGGGATCTTATCTGTTGTTTTCTAATAGCCGGCAACCCTTATGAATAATTCATTTTCTTCTGCTGCAAATAAAACGGCAAAACTACACTGTAGAGGTAATGTTTTAACGCTTTTTAAACGTCTGTCTGTTAAGACTTTATGAACACATTGTGGTGTTGAAAGCTGAGGTGTTTATTTTTAAGCAAAGATGTGTAGATGTACTAATAAATTCAGAAACAAAGACACAATAACAAGACACAAAAACCTTTATCAGATGACAACACTTCCCAAACATTGAAACACACTATTTCCATAAAGGTGAATGATTTAAACGGTGACATGTTTCCCATGCTGGCATTTCACAATAGCGCGCCTCAAAGAGTTTGCAGCGCACTGCACAATGCGCGAAATCGGTCCACCTTTTCCAAGCGTAAAGACAAGTTGAAAATAGGCGTTGGTTTTTACATTGATGGTTGTTTTTCTTGCTTTTGTATTAATTTCGAATTATGCACTACTTTGACCTTTGTCTTAAATTCTTTTGACTGGCCTAGGCCTAAACAGAATTACAATTAAATGTACATAAAGGCTAAAGAATTACACATGCGATGCCTAGGTTGTATGCAAAAATTCACTTATTGCGGAACGTTTATATAATAGTGGTTCATGTACAATTACACAGTAAAAAAAAACGCTTAGAGTTTTAACACATTTCCAAACACATTTTTGTACCCACCTTTTGAAAAGTTTAACCGCGACAGCCTTATGCGTTAAGAAATGTGTTGAATGCTAAACAGATTTCAAAAAGCTAAACATGCACACATTCCTAAACACATTTTAATAAACATGTCATGGTTAAACGCGTGGAAAAAGCAGGTACAAGAAGTGTTTAAACTCTAAACGCTGGTCACATTCTATACCTTATGCACTCTTATATCATTCGTATGTCATGCTTGTTTCGCAGAATTTTGATGTGCTAGAAAACTATGAGTACAAAGTCTTTGTTGCCATGACAACAGCGCGATGTAGGTGGCTGGATGTGCATCAATTATTGTTGCCCTTTGGGAATGTCTGGAGAGAGCTCAAGTGCACGTGGAGACAGGTGGGCTCATTACAAAAAAATGACTTCGTCGTTGCCCCGAAATTGCACAAATACTCTGCGCCCTGTTCGGCGCACACGTCTTTATGCTACTCTCAACATCAATTCAAACGCACGTTAATAATACAATAAAACATACATATTACTAAAGGTTTCTTCAGGTAGTCATTGCAAGAAAAAAAAAGAAAGAAACGTGCGTCGGTTCAGGTATTTTAAGGCACTGTTTTAACATGATAGCCTGTAGCAAAGGAATTGCATCAAAAGGTACACTGGTGAAGGTTAAAAACGATTTCCCAGCATTGTGTTATAACTACATTGAAAATTATACAAGCACCTTTTCCGAAGAAATCGTGCTAAAGATTGTGGAAAATCCCAAAGCATCAGTCACCACAAGAAGTGCATAAAGGAATACGAATGCACAAATTTGCTTTTGTTAGGCACATCTAACTTTCAAACCTCTACTCACATTTGTCGTCTCGCAGGGGATAGTGTAGCTTGAAAACAAGTGTAGAAATACGGCTTGAGGATATACATGTATGCAGATACACACGCAAGATAGGAGAGTTTATTTAAGTTTCCACGAGGTTCGAAAGCATATCAAGTTTTCAAAAGAATGTCAGAAATGCCCCGAAAACGTTACGCTACTGGCATGCATTCTTTGTCCAAGCACAAAATGCCGCTTTGCTATACTTACTTGTGCTCATTTCTGAAGGCATCGACCTTGCCGGTGACGTTGTAGCTTGATCGAATCAGATGTGAACTGCCAAACACAATTCCCTTACTACCGAGATTGATATTCGGATAAGCACATTTAACGTATAATTCCGTTTGTTTGTTTAAAATTTGAGCAAGTAAACACCGGCTGCGACCCGTTGATTTCGTCACCGAAGAGGGAATGTTTGTCTGCGCTCACGGTTTGATGCAGGCGAGGGAACTGTGAAACTTTACTGTCTAGGGGTCAATGAAAGTAATGAAGACAAATGAGATGCGTAAAAATGGAAACCACACACCCACAAGTCATGTCTAGTTTAATTAACGTAAAACAGTAATGTTTTCTTAACTTCGTCGTGTGTTAGGTCCGTCTGTGTTGAATAAACACCACTAGGTGTTATTTAAAACTAAAATTTGAATTAATACTACAAGGTTTACAGTGTATAGCTACTTCACTGGGCTGACAACCTACTACAAACTCTCAGTCCACCACCCCGAGATAGATTGAAACATCCCTATAAGTTCTATTAAAAATGAAAAATAGTCATATTACCATTTTTTCAACTTGGCCAAAGTAAAACCTCACCGATAAATTTATGATAATTTTCCTCATTCACACTACTCCGTAAGTTATATGGCTAATTTAAGAAATTTACAACTTTCCACCGCCTATTCTGTTCTTGTCCTGGAACAATTGTCTCACCGGAACTATGATAACCACAGCTGGTTTACACATTCGCGGACAGTTTCAAAATCGCAGGTATGGTTACAAGGCAATAGTGTACCGCCATGTCCGGTGCTCACAGCTTGAAATGTCAAACAAAGCCAGCTTAACCTTTTCACAGGAATTCCTAAAAGCAAATAATTCTACTCTTCTCCATGAACGACGGCAAAACATAAGCAACGCAACAATTATTCTTCCCCGTTTCAAAGTGTTTCAGGGTCAAAGACAAAAGGTTTTTCTATTTCTGTTTTCTCGTGTTCCGGGATACAGCTTTCCAGGATCATGCATTGTGTCACCTTGGCAACATGTACATAGCTGCAGGGAAGGAAATTTAATGAAGTTTATGCCTTCCACCCTGAGCAGAAGCACTCCCTCGTCGGTTGTAAAGGACATGTTGGTCGGGAGCACTCATTTTGTAGGTAGAAATGCGACTGCAACGCTTGCGTTGCACAGTGAACCAGCTGTGCGCCGTTACTGAAGGAGCCTCTGATGTTAGGAAAATTGCACCCTCTCTTGGTCCAGCTCGGGGCCAATATTAGTCTCTCAGTAAACTGACGTTCACGATCCCGTTCACGACCCTTGGAAGACAGAAAAGCAGATGACCCTTTTTCGGCCGCCTATGTAAAATTGCTCTTCCGGTATCAAAAAAAAAAAAAGCAAAAAAGTAGAATTCACGGTTGTTGTCAAAACGTTCGATCCTCATTTCTGCCTGTTCGAAAGGACAAAAGCAGATGGCCGCTTTTCGGCCGCCAGCAAACTGAGAGAAAGCAAAATCTGCTATTTTGAAGCAGAAAACAGAAAAATGCATAACCAAACAATGTTCGTTCTGCTTTTTGAGGTGGCAAAAAAGTAGAAATTGCATGTTACCAGAACATAAAATCTGCTGGCCACTTTTCATCCTCCATAATACGTATTCAGAGGATTTACAAATAAACTGTGACCGAATTGAAATCGTGAATAAAAGGGCAGAAACTGGACACCAATTACTACCCATGACAACGGCAATTGAAGAAAATACATAAATTTTAATTGTGAATAACAAACTCTCCAGTAGGTGACACCATTCTTTTTTTTACAACCAAATTCAAGAATTATATAGGGTCTCAAATGTATCAGCTAAAATTTACTAATGTTGATGTTTATAAGTGACATGATTTTGAATTTCAAATTATGAGCTGCTGACATATTAACTTAAAGAATAAGATGTGTAAGGCTGGGAGCAATATTCTACAATACATCCAAACATGAAAAATATCTTAATAACACTGGCCTTTTTATGAGTTCCAAGTATACCAGGAGGCCGAACGAAAATGGACTTAAATTACTGCTCTGACCTGTGTTGGAGAGGTCAACGTTGTTCAAATAAAGCACATCGGTTATCTGTCAGAAAGTGCACGGCTGTCACTGGCGGTCTTGGACCACTCTGAGATCTGTAGGAAGGATATTGCCATCACAGAAACGGGTAAACTTGCTACCTGGGTCGGATTTTCTGGTTGCCACTGCAGGCAATGAGATCAGGCCTGCCGATTCGAAAGTCAACAAAAGTGTAAGAGCCCTAAGTAGGCACCACAGAGCTTCTTTCTTTGATTTTTAATAAAAGGACGTTCCAAACCAGCTTGTACACAGCTTAAGGTACTCAGCATGGAATCTATTGTGCGAGGCTGCAGCGCATGTTATATCAGCGCTATACGAAATACATGTATGTACTGGCAATGAATGAAAAGGGCTGCTGGCGTTTGGGATCTAGACGAAACTCTTCATTCCGCTGCGCGTGGTACAGAAACACAACATACAATTTTTTCACACACAGGCTTCGACCAATCAAATTAATGTTCTCAAATAGATCAATAAAAGCTACGAGAAGGCAATGGTACCTCGAAAGACGATTCATAAATTTTGCATCAGTAGAGAGAACACAATAGCTACTCAGTCAATAAACACCACTTTTCTGTTTTGGGTTTAGAAGTAAGCTGAAACTATAGGGAGAAAAACGTGAATGTTCAAAAGAAACCGTTCATTGGAAAAGGCAGCTACACCGTCCGGTAAAAAATAAACTAAATCGAACAACCTAGCAAGCCATAAACACCTATGTACAATAAAACACCTCTGCATATTGCTTGATTACACTATATGTAATTATTGCATGATTTCGAATCATGTTAATGAGAATGTCAAGAAAGCGTTCTTACCTTCTGTATACGGAATTTTTAAAGAATAAATTTATTATATCGAACATATTGCGCCCGTTTTTTTTTAAATTACTTTACCTCAAAAGGCAAAAGTTCCAATCTGTACATTTAAAACACGACAGTTCTCTATATGCCATCCCTATAGAGCTTATAAATACAATATACTTTATGTACTTACAAAGTAAGAGAGGAATCTTTCATAAATATTTTGTCTAAATGCACAAACGATCCAGTCGTCTGTCTAAAAATGAAATAACGGGGGCGCTCACACCATACACGTACTGGAGATGTTTACAGAGAGACTTGCGACATGAATGTCTTAATTGTTGGACACAAAATGGCGAGTTATGCGTGAGTGCACAATAGCCACACGCGTTGCTGCACACATATCGATTATCCATTTTTGGCTCCAGATTCCAAAGCTGGCGCGTCTCCCTGTACATATATATAGATCTGACGTGTATACTCAGGTGGTCGTAAAAAACCCTTTGGAAAATGTAAATTAGCTTAAGATTTCCTCCAAAGGAACAAAGTGGAAGAGGCTGAATTCGCTGTGATACGCAGAAAGCAAAAGATAAGACATGAAATTTATTTCAACTCGGAAGCTTTGAAATGAAATTCCATGCCTGCAATTTCAAACTTGCTACCTAGGGAATTCCTGCCTCCCAGTTATGAATATACGGTAACAAAGTATCTAACCTCGAAGGACTACAACAAATATCCCGAAAGGGCTCACAGTATTTTGTTTGAACGCTCGAAGCAGCAGTGAATCATCAATGACTGTGATTATCACAAACAGATAACAAAATCAGTCTAATCAAGTTCTCCACATAAATATTGAAGACTTCAGATATCATTCAGAACATTTCACCTTTAAGCATCATGTTACAAAAAGTCGTGACTTTATGACGAATTTATATTTTTTAAGTTTGATTCTTAAAATTGTAGTCACATTTTGTGAATGCACTACCTCATTACACTTGTACATAATAATGGTATTTATAGTAAACAAACTGGACTTGTTTTGCCGAGCCTTTCTTTGTAATTTGGCAAAAAGCCAAAATTTGATAGGGTTTCAACGATATGCTGTCGGGACTGAAGTAAAGGTAACTCGAGGGTGATATCGGAAAACGGCTGACGGATAAGTTCTTGATTTATGAAAAGTGCAACGTTTCCATACTGGTCACAAAATATTACCCAGCAAGAACACAAAATCAGTATTTCAAACACTTCTATAAAAAAACCCCTGCATTTTGACAGTATACACTGGACTAAACCACATGTACAAAATGCAAGCACGTTGATAAAACACCTGTAACCGAGCCAGCAGTAAAGTTTTTAAAGGAATTCTCTCTAAAATGAGACGTTTACAACGAAGCCGGGGCATACAAACTGCAATAAAATGCGACCAATTGAAATGTTTCGGAAATTTGCACTTAAGTTGGATCAAGATGTGTCTTTTCATCCATTCTGCGGTTACTTTTGAGATTCTTTGCGTCCCTTGACAGGTGTTCAGGCGAAGTAGGCGGGTATAGGAATTTTGCCTGCATATGCAGTTTTATACATACCTGAAACTGCACCGGAAAATGAATACACTGACTCAAATAATCACAGCTCTTTTAAAACTCTAGTCGAAAAGTAGTAGTTTCGCAAGGAAGACAATCCAACTAACGCAAAGGGCCAGAAAGGCCAATACCTATTTATGACGACACTGGAATGCCACGTTTGGCATCAAATATTAACTGCCATACTGCAAATCCAATTCGATCATTCACAACTGTAGACGTCCCAGCAATAGAATACGGTATCTTTTATTTATTTATCTTTGGTCTTGAATCTATTCGATTTCGAAGGCGTATTCTTCCATCGAACAGCGATCTCCTGTAGACATTCCCTTAGCTGGTTGCGCGCTTATTATTTGCCCCCAATAGCTCCAATTTCCCAGTAAGGCTTTAAATATGGAAATAAAATTACAGTCTTCTACTCAGGCCGGATGCCTGTTTCTGTTCTCATATAAGAGAAATATCCACTGCTGAAACAAAGACTTCCGAAATAATGTAATATATATGTAAAATTATCAACAATCACACTTTAGAAACAATACTTTCAGTCACATAATTATTATAAATAATCCCTCATCAACAATTTGAAAGTATGGTTTTCGCTACAGAATATAAATTTGTCTCCAGATAGAAAAACACAACAAACTATTCGCCATTTTCAAGGTAATCATACGTCCGTGTACTCGAAAAAAAAATAGGAAATACTGCACAACATTGTGCATCATCGGACTAATTTTAATAGCAGATCGTCGGTATTTTCACGTACAACAATACTCTTACTTCGGTTTATTTCAAATGACATTGTCAAGCTCTGATCCAGTGCTTTTACCATTGCAGCTGGACCGAACAAAGAACTGCATTTCAGCCTTGCAGTCTGCAATATAAGTGTCGTCCACAAAGGAACTCCACATTCAAATGCTTTGGAAACCTTTTCTAAGTGTAACAGAAATGCATATTGGACGAAAGAGCGTTTCAGATGGGAATTGGTAGTACCGAGGCTTAAAGAGAAACTCAGCCATAAGTGATGGGGTAACATTACACTTGTATGACCTAAAAAACTTTAAAACTGTGAAAAAATTTAAAGGCTCCTAAGCAGAGCCGTTTCAGTGGAATTTCGCTCACTGGAAATCTTTGGAGCAAAGCCTCTATTTACATGGTAGACTGCTTCTAACTTGGACCAACGTTTTCAAAAGCATATAAGACTTGAGTACTAAGGTATTATGTTCCAAAGCCGACACAGACCGAGTTGAATTGTTCAATCCTTTGTTAGTACTCCATTTGCTCAAGTTTTTATATCTTCCAGTGCATAATCAGACTGGAAAGCTGGTTTACACTCCCACCACGGAACTCGACTCGCCATGATTTTCAACACTGATTTCGCGGACGCACAAGAAGAATGGACGGCCTATCGTCGCCGGCACTGGCAAACCACAACGTCCAACTCGAACAATCGTACAGTGGCAAAGTGGGCACTTTTTTCTTCACCTCAGCCCAGCACCTAGTCGACCTGATTTTTTCTGTCAAATGCGGCGGACAGTGAAGATACATCTGGAACCGCCAGACACCACTACCGTCTTCCTTTGCACAGTGGTGCAGCTTTCCACCATCTCACAGACTCGTCATCAGCCCTGCCGTTTTGTTTGGAAGCCCTGGATGTTTTGCGGCAGTCTAATTTCTTAGTAAATTTTCTTGCTGTATTTACATGTCATTTGTATTGAGATGTGTTCCCCTCTCTGAATTTGGAGAAAGACACGGCTTGCTCTACGCCACGGTTTCCGCCATGCTCATGGGAAACGTTTGTCCGTTCAGTCCACTTGGGTAGGGCGCGGGCATGTACTTATGGTCTATATTGCGTTGAGATCGGGGCTTTCCGTTACATCGACAGGCAAAACGGAACTCAGACATCATTTCCGCACATAGTGATTTCTGTGTAAAAGAAAAGAAGAGATGCAAAAGAATGATAACCTTTTTTTCTGAAAAAATTAACTGCACTTCCTTGAAGCAGCATCAACAAATCGTATAAAGCTTATCTAATTCAGCTTTACAAGTTTATTGCCAAACCTTGCGGACGATATGTCTGGTGTAAATACCCAATTAAAAGGTTCCCTAACTAATTGTACAGGGGCTTTGCGATAGCCATCTTGCACGACAGTTCTTTTGTTCCACAGGGAGGCCTCCATCGTGCATATTATGTGGAACAAACCCACTGGCCACCAAGATGGCAGCAATGCAAACTCTCTATGACAAGCATCCTCACCCGATCTATCTCGGCGTTCTGCCGGGACTTCCAGATGAACTCGGCCACCGCCACCAGGATGCCCAGCACCACGCCCGCAATCAGCACCAGGAAGATACCCCCTATGTTGGACAGCCCCAGCTCGTTGGCGTCCTGGTTATTGGTGGGCTCCACCATGCAATTCCCCGCGTTCCACCACTTAGTCTTGAGCTTCATCAGGTCCTCGTTCTCCTCCAGGCGGAGGATGGAGTTGGTAATCTTATCCCGCAACTTGGATCCTGCGGGCGGAGACGTGAAAAGCCTCACGGTTATTGGACCTAGGCTTCCTTCAGAATTGCCTGCCGTAGTTACCTGCGATACCTAACAATCATATATTCTTATCTGTCTTTCGTCAAACAAGGCTTTATTATAGCGGTAAAAAAAATGAAATTTACTTCCAGGTGTTCCCAACTCATATCTAAGGAGACTTTGTCATAATTTTTAAATGGAAAAAAAAAACATCAAAACTGTATTCCACACAAACCTTTATGACACAGACTGAGGAGGTTAGAATTTAAATGTTGTGGCTGGTAGATAAGATTGACCGGTATCAGCGGTACTTGCATTGGTAAAATTGTCAATTTCATGCTGGACGCACTTTCAGGGGGTCCAACTACGTTGTTTCATTTAAAATGATCAAGTAAGCGCAATTTTGCTTCATCTAATTGGGAGAATCAGCTGGTTTAAATCCTTCCGTCAACACAAGTCCCATCCGTCATATTCAGCACTATAGTCGCACCGAAGCTCAGTCGTACCTAGTGGGGTCCCGATGCCGTACCCTCTGGAGTTTAACAGTCCGCCGATGGTGGTCAGATTTTTGCAGTTCCGTGATACCACGTACTCTGCCATAGTGGACTCCATCAGGAAGGCGTAGTTCTTCTCAGTCAGGACCCTCTGGATGCCTTCACCGTACGTGTCCATAAAGACGTTTGGTCGTGAGCTCATAAACTCCCACATCGTCTTGTACGTCTCAATGTTCGAACGCTGTCAGTGCGGAAAATGATGCATCAACTTCTTAGTGAAAGAGGCTTTTCTTTTTAAACCAGTTCCATTCAAGCTCACCCAGTAACCTGGCAGATTACATCAGATACCTTGAGGAAATCTATCAACACTCCATTTAATAACGTGAGCGATTATTGTCTTGGAATTCCTTAAACCTGCTGAGAAAATTTTCCCAATAATAAGACAGGTCGCTGCTGTTGGATCAGCATCTCTTTAAATTTCAGTGAGAATTATGGAGCTTAAGTCAGAAGTCTATATCAAAAACATAACGGACCTGTGTGCACAGCCTGCAGGTTTGGGGAATGTCACAGAACGGCAGATAATTTGTTGAAAAAGGCGAATGTGGTACCTCCATACTGGAAGCGACGGAAGGGGCAATTGGGTATGTTTAACATTGCAGATTAACGTGAAGTACACGGATGGTGTAGGGTGCTAGGACCTAGATCTAGGACGCTAAATCAGCTTTCAATCTGAGATATTTGCTGCTATAAAGAGAGAACTATGTTTTTAGTTACCTTAAAGAATGTGTGTGTGGAGCCGCTACTCCTCGTTCCGTACTCTATCTTAGTCTGCTTGGCCATGTCATCAGCACTCTCGATAGGCGACACCATCCGTTCCACGGTCAGGAAGGCAGCCAGGTTGGCGGTGTAGGACGACACTAGGATGAGGGAGAAGAACCACCAGAAGCCGCTCAAGACCCTGGTGGAGAAGGCCCGGGGGTTGACCTCTGAGCCTTGCTGCATGAGCCCGCCGAAGGCAAACCAGATGCAGCTCAAGAGCGTGAACTGGTTCTCGACTTTGTCGTAGTCGGGGTTGCAGGGGTGCTCGTTGTACCACTCGTAGGGGCTAAACCGGGCTAACAGGAACATGGTCAGGGCCACCACCAGGAAGGCGATAACCACGTACATCCAGATATCAAAGGACAGCGGGTTGAGAAAGGAGAAGACACCGGGGTTCTGGGGCTCAGGAACTCGGTACAAGATCGTGATACCCAGGTGCATGAAGGGCTTGGAGAAGTCTACCACTTGTTCCCGGACGTAGGAGATTGTTAGAGGGGCCACCGCTAAGTCTGCTTGCTGTGTTGGCCAAGTTGGGGGGAATGGTTAAAGACTTTTCAAGATAAAGGATTCCATAAAATTAACTGGTGGCACATTCTGCAGCTTATTTTGTTTTCGCTTTTGTTTTACATACGTTACGGTGCACCCCATCCGACTACCCATCGCTACTTATAAGTGAGGCCTGTGAAGCTAAATGGCCATGCTCTAACTGTGGTGCTAATATATTATTGTATGATGCAATACAGAAGGCACACATATAAGTGAGGCTTGTTCGAGCTTTCTGCCTCCAAATGTTTTTGACGCTGACTAGCCTCACTTATAAGTGTGCCACTGTATTGCATCATACGATAATATATTAGCATCACAGTTCTTGCAGGCTATTTTGCTGCACAGGCCTCGCTTATAAGTAGCGGTGGGTAGTCGGATCGGGTGCACGATAAGCGCATTCAACTGAATACCGATACATGAAATACAGACGTTACAGGTGAAAGCAATGACAGTATTGGATTTTGAAAAGTTTACTTGAAAAGCATGTTTCCATATGAAGCAAGATATGAGACGGAGAACCCCCCCCTGCTTTGTGTTGGTCATTGTTTCACTGAAATCTGAGGAAATCTTTTCAGACATGGGGGATGGTATAGAGTATGTATAGTATATGTAATAGTATATGTAATAGTATAGAGTGTGTATAGCGATTGGATATGTGGGGGTACCGCTCGGTCTCATTTCTTGCTGGATATAACGAAACTTAGGAATTCTTGTGTGGGAGATCTTTGGAACCTTTGGGATAAGACATGCGATGCTGACTTGTTTGAAGAGAATGATTAAGTAATCTCGTTATGCAGCTCTAGCACCCCTCGCACTGATCAAAGGTAACCCGAAACTCTACATGAAAGAAAAACACAGCTTGAGATTACGCAATCGCGCTAATGAAGAACGCTGAATCCCAAAATGCCACGGCTCAGGTTGGACTTACCCCTTGCATGAGTTCGCCGATCATGCCGTTCCATTCTCCGTTCTCCGTTTCCGCTCCGTAGTTGCCGTCGTTCACCAACTGGATCTGGTAATCGAATCCCACGTCCGCCGACACCATCTTGAGCAGGTCGATGCAGAAGCCTTCGAATCGTTCGTTATCCGCGAGCTTGGTACCGTCTGTAGTCTCTCGCAGCATGACGTACGGCTTCTCCTGTTTAGAACAGAAGGCAAAGGGGTTGTCAGTGGAGGGTTGGGGTCTGTACAACTCTGACTCTCAATGGCTTTGGTCAGCCAACTTTCATGTAGAAAGCACAACGAGGCGAAGCTGTAATAAATTCACCGCATGAAAAAAATCACAAGCTATATTCAGATGAATTCGCAATGAAAAAGTATTCTGTTGTTTCTCTGTAAAAAAATAATAAACCCATGTTATGTTCTTTAGCCTTACTTATGGCCAAATTATGAGTTGACTTGTGATCGGCTTTGCCATGTGGGACAATGATATAAAGTGAAAGTGTACGGCTTGGCAGGGTGGCTGTACAAGCGAATCACTCGAGGATTAAATGACCCAAAGGAGGTGGACTGTCCACAGTGCAGTGCAAGATTCCCAAATCGAACACATACTCTCTGTTCTCAAGCTACAGAGTTACTACTAATTCCGCGCACAAGCGTTCTTCATCGTAATTGACAGTAACAAAGGGCAGTCGTGTGACGTGCTTTGTGGCAGCCCTATCCGTATCAATAACAGACCGTCGAAACCATGATCCACGACATTGCACAATCCTAGATAGAAATGCTAAAGATTTTATGGCCGAGGATCAGGTGGCTTTTCCACGAGTGGAGTATTTCTTACCAATATGGTGGTGACTCTCAGCGATCTGTTTGCTGTGCTGGTGTTTAACTGTTCCTCCACGGCACGCTTGAAATGCAGGCCATCCATGATGTTCCACGTTCCAATCTTAAGAAGACCCAGAAAATAGCGAAGATGTCACATCGCACACTTTAATTAATCTCACTTTTTATTAATTTGTTTGTGAATGCTTCACATGTGCTACCAATCCTAGGCCTACATATTGCAAGTATCTGGCCGGCCATATTCGCTACGCATGCGCTAATAAACCAGTCCATTACCATCTCGGTCATACCATTTTAGAATTTCTGTAGGTTCTAGGCCTTTTACATTTTCCCCCAAATCTGGCGTAAAACACTAAAGTAGTTTATCACAATATGAAATTATTAACCAAAGTAAACAGGTATACTAATTTTTATATTAATTTTCATCTTTTCATTGATGCCTTCAGTTTAAAAAGAAATGAAGAGTTGACATCACTTTCAATTTCGATGTGGCCTACCCATGGAGAAGGCCTATTCAAGTATGCAAGCGCTGCGCATCCAGGAAGCTTCCATATGTAAAGTGGTAAAAGCACTAAGCCAGCTCTTTAAAGAAAAAAATCTAAAGGTCTCTTATTTGTACAATAATTGACATGAAACCTGTCAAGCTTCTATAGTCTCCCGAGTATGTGCAGTGAACTCGTGCTCAAACTGATCTGTGACCAACAGATTCTTGGTCGAGATACTCTGTGCATCTCTTTCCTTAATACATGCAAGTACCATGTTTTCTCGCCTTAGGGAGTCAACAATAAACAACGTGTGCCGCCGCAGGACACGCACCCCGCATTTCTTCGCGCCGGACTATAACCCACGGCACGGGTGGAAAACATGACCATTCAGTTCCAACCCCTCCACAATGTGTCCAGGGGAAAACAGGTTGGTCTGATTTCGGCCGGAAAACGCAGCACTGAAGGACATAGTCCAATTCTTCACGGGAATTGCTATCCTTGATCCACTGATGGAGAGAGATAATCCTCACCTGCTCCATACCCGACGGGCCAAGTTCTGAGACGAAGAACTTTGGGTTCACTCTCTCCCCGTGCGATCCAAACCGTATCTGGCCCGTTAATCCGTCAGGCATATTGACCTATCAATCAATTATATTTCAAAAGAATTAATTTCTACTAATGCGGTGACGTCAACACGGAAAGCCAAAACCAACAAAAGATACAAATGAAGAGAAAGCAAGAGTAGGAAATCCTGTAGGCCGTTCTCCCCGTCAATAATACAAACCGACTCTGAACAGAATGCATCAAAATTGCCCCCCTAAAATTGTCTCGTACGACAAAACCTATCCTTTCTAGACATGCAAATATCCTTCCACCCAGTGAGGTACGTCAAGTGGTTCAATAATTTTCTTTCCTGTACTGGGCACATATTTCTGACAAAAAGTCGAACCCGCCTTTTCTGTCATGCAGTGGGAATGCAACAAGCAGATTAGTCACGTAGATCATTCAAATTAACCTCATGCTGTGAGTTTCAGTCGCACTGAAAATAAGATATCAAAATTACACCCCATCATCCCGAAAGGAGAGCTTCTCTCTTTCATGAACTAGAATCATTCTGCACTCTCACGGTTGTGGATTTGTTTTTGAAATTTGTATTTAATCTGAAGCCTTGACTCCATCAACTATATGCTTGTTTGTTCACAGACACCGTCATGCTAGTATTTTACAGATCACAAGAACACAATTCACATAGAAATACAAGTACCACTTAAGACTTCTGTTGTAATTTTTCTGAAATTCGATAGCATGTGATTCAAATCGCTACCTCACGATGCTTTAGAAGCAACTATGACACCGTATCTCAACGTCAAATCCGACTACCTACCGCCGTTAATGAACGAAACCTCTACAGGAAAAAATGCCACCCGCGAAACTTGCCAATAATATATTATTATAAACGTTGGGATTACCTGGAGTAGCAGTACGTTGCTCAATGGGCACAAACAAATGGGGAAAAAGTAGGCCAGTCAGGCTTATTGTGTGAAATGATGGGTAAGGTAAAGGGATCGAATTAAGGACGTAGGTGGAACATGTCCTGAAGGGCATTTTTACAGTTCTTGTTTTTTTGTCTCAGTTTGTTTTCTGTTGGAAAAGATAATTTTTGACAGGTTATTTTCTTTCTGACTTAATGTGTAGCGTGAACGTTTGCATCATTCTGGGGGAAATTACGGCCCCTTCATGCTACATTGGTAAGAACCGCTTGTAAGCTTGACACCACGTATCACAAAAAATAATGTACTGCCATGTTTCGTACAGAGGCATATTGCTGTGACAGCCTCGCTCGTTAAGGTATTGTGGATAGTCAGATCAAATCGTTTGTGACCACATAGGCCATTTCCAAAGTTCAGTACACTGTAAGCCCATTTCCCCACTTGTGCTTTCGAAAGTCATTACCTACAGTACAGTATTTTCCATACGTAAATATGTACATTCAATATTAAAATAAATGCAAGTATTATCACCGTATTTCTTCTTATTTCGCTGAATACGTTTACATCAAAGACAAGAATGTTACCCTATAAATAATCATATTTACCGACTGCACCGCGTTATAGTAACTCAAGCCGAGGTCCCACGCACTTTGGGTAGATTCGCAAGACACTTGCTGCGTGGACACCAATGAAGTGTTACTGAGGCGGTGAAGACCAAGTTTGGCTACGCTGACGGCATCATACATCATAGCTACCTCCGTCTGGTGAAAAATGTCAAAGTCAGTCAAATTTGTAGAAAATCTGTGCTATCGCCAACAGGAGATAGCCTTAGCCGTAACCTTGAATATTGTGTTCTCAGAGCTGTCAGACGGTCTGTGAGAAGATATTCACTGGTTTGCTGAGCTGGGCCTTGCCACTCGCAAATTCAGACCTCATACTTTCTAATATGGTTACCTAAACGCCTTTCATGTATATAGCTTGTACTTGTGTCCCAAAGGGCTCATTAGAGGACTTCAAGGAAACAGTCTGAGGAAATTTGATTTGGTGACAAGGATTTCACCCAAAACAGGACCGTGCACGCAGAATTTTGTCCCCAGCAGAGCAAACACTGTGAAAACCAACACCCGCTATAAACGAGTCTTTGAACGAGTCAATGAACCACTTTCTTTTTAAATAAACGTGTTTCTTTGTTCAGAAAAAGTTATATCCCAACAAACATGCTTTGTGCCGTGATCTTAACACCCAAAGGGGTCATTTTGTCTAAATTTATTAACACATCAACACGATTTTGCTTAAAAAATAAACACCATAGTGTGTTTAGCTTTGGATTACGAACACCACAGAACGGTCATAAAATGCTAGCGGGAAGGCGTTTAAAAGGTGTTGAAACAGCAACACTTTGTTTTTACGGTGAAGGGTACCAGAGGCTTTTAATTTTTAAAAATCATTCCCATTTTGAAAAGATATTCATCTTCATCAATCAACTGTGGTTAAGTCAGTTTTTTTTGCTGCTTCCATGAGGATTTATTTCTACCAGTTGGGGCATCTCTCTCAATGCCCTTTTCGGGCGTCACTGTCTGTTTTGCGCTACGAGGAGATAATCCCTAGATTCGCCAAGAACGGTTTATCGTATGCCTCATTCTTGCACTATTCGTCTTGTATGAATGCTTCTGGGCCGGTATAAACACACCATAACAGGCCTGGGTAGGTTTGGAAGGATAGCCCGTACCGTGAAGGCCGTTTCGTTGCTGCCTTCCAGCTTCTGGTAGAATTCCCATTTCACCTTCTTGGACTTGACGTCAGTGCTCGTCATGTCCATCAAGTGGATGGAAGAAATGTTGACCGAGTCGCCGCTGTAGCGCGTCATCTCGATCAAGCACATGTCCTGTCGTGATAAAATACACCTTATAAACCTACAGTGTGTGCCCTCCCAATGCAACGCAGTGCACTGTCGGGTAACATACTATAAAACTCACAAAGAAAGACTTCCAGTAGCACGCATATTCTAATGAATAGAATTAAATAAACTTAAATCAGTTATTATGTCTTCCATCCAAGTACATTATTTTTACTTGAATACAGTCCCTTCCGGATCTTACCATTGAAGTGAATATATAGTGATAGTGACTTCGCAGCATTTGAAGTTCCAGCAACTGCATAAAAACAGCAAGAAAAGGCAATTTACTCCAGTGCACACATACACATACGAATTGAGTCAGTCGATGGTATTACCAAGTGACTCAGAGGCACGGCCCACGTGTGTGTATACGTACCAGTTCTAATATTGTCATGAGCACTTCTTGTTTGCAGTCAATAATGATGTGGTAGATCCCTGACTTCTTGATCTCCTTCAGAAGCATGTTTAGGTTTTGGGCCGTCATCTTTCGTAGCGTGAGCTCGCCCCGCGAACGCTCTAGTACGTGATGCAGTCTTATGAGCGCTGTCAACGACAACACACAAAATTACATTGTACAGGGTCTATAACTAAGGCAGGAAAGGTGGAATTTTTTCTAGCGGATTTGTGTGAGGCTCGGTAACTTCATAATCTCATAAGAAGGGAATATATCACCCAGCCAATCAGGTATACTGAAAGTCAACAGAAGGAGTGCTTTATAATTGGGCTTTCATGTGCTGTCTTCACGCGCAGTTCCCGCTGTACCAGCACTTGTGCCGGTATATAGTTGACATCAGTGAATGAATATACTGTCGACTAAAGGCGCCTTTCCATAATGTACGTTTTTTGGGTACGTTGCGTACACGATGCGTTCATGCGTTTCACTTTCACGGACACAAAAATTCACATTAATTTAAATTAACTCCATTAACATAACGTACGTGTGCGTCGCGTTCGGCCGTAAAAATCGCCTCCGGAGCGATTTTGACGGAGATGCAAAGCTAGGCGCAAGTGTTGACGCGCATATAGAAAGGCACCTTCATTCGGTGAACTGAATTGGAAACCATTAAGGGGCGGCACTATTAAGCTCGTGAATAGGCAGTACGCGCTATACGTACGCTATACGTGCTGCTATAAACAGCAGTGGCTAGTGATTTGCCAAAACGCGCGCGCGCGTCCAGTTCGAAGGAACCTACGAACGGGAGGGTTCAGTTACCAGCAGTCTTCCCGGTTAGTCTGTATACCTTCTTCGTCCTGGTAGACTATCGTCATCTTCGTCCAGGCATACGACTCGGTGAGGTTGCTCAGAAGGAGGCTGATGTACCGATTGTGCGGGTACAGGTTGACTATTTTGAGGTCCGTTTGGGAGGAGGGTCTCTCCTTATGTTCCCATCTAGCGGTAATGTGCGGCACCTGTAGCCGATCACAAACGCCGTCCACAGCGAGGTTACCTTCGAGCGTCGACGGGCCAAAGACGGCAGCAATGCCGCCCTCTTGAGAGAGTAGACTGCAAACTAACAAAGGGGAGAAAATCCTACATGAGCGTAATTATACACTACCCGATCCTTTAAATTAGAACAAACATACTAGCTTCAGCAGAACTGATAACTAAAATATTCTTTTGACATCACGGATCCATTATCGTTGATGAAAAAACTCAATGTGTAAAGAAAAAAGTGCACTTTCCCTGAATAATTTCTGATTTACCCGAAGTTCTACTCAAAGACAGGTACAGCGTAACAATGCAGAACGAATAGGCTATAGTTCACATATGGTTTTTACATTCCTGACAATTGGGAGAAGAGATGTAAGTTCAGAATCTGTGTATTCTGCGAATTAGGCAGCGAGAGAAGCATTATATTCGACGAATAACTCTCAGCACACTGATTGAAAGAAGTTTCTCAAGTAGATTATCATGCGATAGGAACACAAAATGCCCGCAGCAAGCGTCAGACGACTGTCATCACACATCGATTGGGCATCAACCCTTGCCTGATCACTTTACGGAAACCCCCAGGGCTAACTGTCATTGATTTGCAGATGTGGCGTTCAGGAGCTGACTTGTGTCGAGCGGTGACTTCGTGCGGAGACGGAGGAGGGCGCGCTGCAGGGGACCCCTCACGAAAGATCCAGTGTAAATTTTGCAAGTAGGCGCAGAGGACTTTGTGTTTCGTCGAGCTGTGTGCTCAAGACAGCATACAGCGTCTTCGCAAAGGTTGCCGCTGGCGCCGTATGGACATGAAGCGTACCTCTTCCTTGTGTGAATCAATCGAGATTGATAGAAGAGTAACGATGTACTTATGCAATTCATGAAACTTATGATATGTTCCAATAATCTAGTGCTTAAACGTGAAACTGCTTAACCCGTGTATTGATTTTTAGGGCAAGCCGGGTAAATGCGAATGAGTGGAAATACAGACTTCTGATGAGTGAAAATACAGACCTCTGTGACTTTTCGATGCGACAAAATAAAAGAACAAAAGATATACACAACCATAAATCAACAGCAATGGGGAGACACAGGTACTAATGGTACTTCTGAAATCACATTATAAACACACCCAGCTCTACTGACGTAGAAAACTGGGGGAAAGAGGTAATGCATTATCGTCTATATCCCGTGGGTAAAGTGCATACTGTGATAGTTTTATCATTTTTATCATAAACGACCACGACTTCCATAGTACATCGATAAGTACAGCGATGTTACAAATGCGCAAAATCAGATATCGGCTTGAAAGAGATTGCTCGAAAGCTCTAGCAGAGCTGACCGGCTAGTAAGCGATGTCAGCTCCGCCATAAAGCGGACATGGTAACGCATAAATCACTCATTCAATTACTCCGTTATGGAAGACTATTAAAGTGAGCGACTTGCCAAAAGAAGTGCCTAACATTTTTCTGAGAGCAACTTGCTTCAACAAACAGTTGACTTTCGGTGACCAACAGCTCACTGGCAGAAAAGACACAACTCATAGTGTCGGCAAGCGAAGACCTACGACTGTGCGATGCCAACGATTAGGCATCAAAATAAAAAAAAAACAATAAAAAAAGAAAGAAAACATTCTGGCACTCCAGTTAACGTCACCTTTGATATTTAAGATTTACTGTTTTATGTTCAGATTAACTACATAACATAAGCGTTGTGAGAAGTGAGATGTCTTAACTGTAATTCTTGTTTTCTGTTTGGATATACATATACATGACAGAATCTTTCTGAACATCAGGCAAATTGGCGGACGACGACTATAAACCTGGTTCTCTCCATTACAACAGGTGCATGATAGCGAGGATGAGTATTATGTAGGCGTTCGCTAGGCAAAATACCGCTGCATCTCTTGTGTTGTTAGTTAGTTGTATTCCCAAACTAAGTGTAACAGTGTAAGACTTTGCATGGGCTGCGATTTGGAAAACGGTGTCCCATGCGAAGCTGCTCGATTAACAATCGTCAGGTCCTCAGCTGACGACAACACAAACACTCAACTCCAAACGTTCGAGCAATTTACATTGGACGCTGAATCGCTCGACGACACGACAACTGTTTGATCTCTACTACAGAGCCCCTTCTTGTAGATGGCAGTCGTTAAGGCTGGCAATCGCAAAATAGAAATAAAGGGAAAACGTCCTGTCGTAAATTATGAGCAGCCTCGGGGGAGGCAAGACGGCCTCGGGAAGCATCATTTCCTCGCACTTGTTACTAGGAAACCAGTTAAGAATCGTGTCCCCTCGCAAGCTAGAGCGACAGGACGGTGAGACGTCTTTTATGACTGCAGCGTTCTTCTACAAATACCGTGACCATAAAACCTCGAAGAATGACAGGAAATTTCTGATAAACGTTTCTGCCTGCATGTGATTTACAACGTACCCGTTCTGTCATAAAATCGGCAGTCAATGCACTGTTTAATAAGAAACCAGTATCGAGTAGTTTTGTATTCGACCTCAGCCGACTCTTGTCAGAGTCGATTCCAGATTAACGACATATCTTCGTTTTCCAGGGATTAGGGGACGAAATCTTACGGGGGAGGAGTTTTTTTCAATGTAATCTACTTGGGGGTAGCCTATAGGTGCCTTCCCTATTACAATTGTGAATTTTTGAATCTTGATTGGCTGATTGAGCATTTATACACTGTTAGGGTTTGCCGCAAAGCAAGATAACTGTACCATTACATTTGAGTCAAACGAAAATGTCGCCCAATGGAAGGGTGTAGTACACCACGCTTATTTTTTGTCCAACTGTAGACTGAGGGACGTCACTGAAGCTTGGTAGTGCACCATTGGTTGTCGTGCGGACTCTCTACGCAAGTTATTCCCTATTGCAGCAGAGAAAGGTGTGGCAGGCAATCAAACGTTATTGCCACTACTGTGTACGCTGCGACCCTGCAAGAGCACCGCGGTTGTGAACACATCATTAGGGTTCAGGAATGAAAGCTGGTCGTATACGTGCGCCTTACGCAATACTCGTATATGTACATGTATAAAAATGTACGTGAGCCACGCAGTTTATGCACCCATGGTTCCCCAGCACTATGTCTCTGAACACGCCAAGTGCTAATAATGCTGTGTCAAATTTATTACATATAACGGGTTTGTGAGGTTTTTTCGCAAGCTCTCGGACAAGCACTGAGCATACAGTGCTTGTTAATATACGTTGGGTAAGGGCAAACCCGTTATATATAATTAACATCTCCCCAACGCAAAAATACATCTTGTGTCAAATTTATTTGACTGCGGTTTGGAATAAGTCTTTTGCGAGTAAAATTTGAATAAAATCTGGTACACTGAGTTCTTAAATTCACGTGAAAATAGCACTTTTGATTCTCCATCCTAATAACACTGTTGCTATACCTCTTGATTCGGGGCAAACTTTTGCTTAGTTACATAAGACACGCCTTGCAACAACACACCGCTCTTGATGGATAAGAAGGGCACAAAGGAACCAGTCCATTCCAGAGATGGTGGTCGCTATGCAAAAGCTTGCCCCGAATCACGAGGTATAGCAACAGTGTTTTTTGTCTGGGGAATTCAAATTCTTACGTTTATGTTCAATCAGATAACTGAGTATACCATACTTTCTTGAAATTTAACTCGCAAATGACTTATTACGCACAAGTCTGCAGTATAGGCTGTAGCCATTTCCTATAGAGTCGTGTCTAATTTCTCTCCACTTTCTCTCGACGCTGCCTTCTATTCTGGCACCCAAAATGTATTTCATGATAGTAGTCCTACATGATAGAGAGCTTTATTCCTCCCAGCATTCCCCGGAACTCATCTGATGAGTGGATGGCTTGAATCAGGCGACTGACCGCACCGGCCAGTAGCGAGTTGACCAGGCCAGTCGCCCAAGAGAATCTCGGCTATTTGTGCCTAAAGACAACCACCTGGACCCGCTTGATTCTAAGGCCTTCCTTTAAATATACCGATAAGCCAAGGTCTTTCCCTTTCCTTTGGCGCGAAATATGTTCACTTTGTTTCTTGTCACTCAGCAATGTTAACTTGTGTTCAATCTTAAACCGCCATTAAAACTGCAGATCCTTTTCCGAACTTTAATGGTATACCAAATCTAGTACCCTGACGTCGAACTCAATGACCGAAATAAATAACATAGCCAAATGTGTCAGCAGATGATGACTGATCACATTTTTCTTATCGCACATCATTATTCTCGCCACTGTCACCTCATTATCAGCATGATGGCTTTAAGGACGAAGATGTTATGTTATTTTGTCTCTTTTTCACTGATCCGAATTCACCGCTCAACATTTTACATCAAGTCAAGGTTGCGCTATAAATCGAATTGTACCAATACTTTGTCGCAGTAAGAAAATGACCCCAGGAAATGAACACGTTTGACAAGATTGGAAACAACAAATATTCCCTAAAGTTTTTGGCATATCTTTACGCAGTTGCTGATGTTTGAGGCGAAAGGAAATCGAATTCTTTTAACTTGTTTTACCCAGTAAAGTTGCCTTCATATTTGACAAAGCAGTGAAACACATCCGCCAGTGATAGACAAGTTCCTTTACTCTTTGGCTCTTTTCTCACCAATTGCTCCAAACCTCGGAGGACAGGATTGATCCACCAAAGAAGCACTGCCAAAAGTGAAAAAAAAAACACACACACACACAAAACTCATCCTTATTGAACGTCATCAAACGGTGGCGTCTTACCAAGACAGAACCTCAATCAATCAGGAGGTAAGTTTTTTGTTCTACTTGGTTGGGTTCATCTAGCTCAACAACTAAAAAAGCCTTTATCGATATTCTGGCGATAAAATGTTGCGCAGTCATCCAAAGGCGCTTCAGAACTACAGTAGCGGATTTCGCAGTGTCCCTGATCAAACAGATAATAAACACGTTTTTAAAAAGGTCTTTGGGGGTGATTTAACGCCTTGAACTTGATCGGAAACTCAGACAAAAGTTAGTTAAATCCCTCCTCTCGATAGAGTAGACATTTTTTCTTGTTGAACTTTAGTAAAACAATTGCACAGTATGCATTGCATTGCACTGAGTTTCCATGACGCATGATCAAGAACTAGTGATTGAGCTCGCTGAAAACAAATTGTTTCCAAAGAACCTCGCTGAAAACAAATTGTATCCAAAAAACGTCTAGCGTTAACTACGTTTGTGCCTCAGGCTGTTTTGAATCCAGCTACGGAGAGCCGCTGCATATCTAGTTATGATCTAGTTTGAATTTCAATAAGTTACCACAGATGTCATGGCTGCCGGTTAGGAACTTGGGAATTCATGTTGGGCCACTGTTGATTGGGGGCCAATCCCTGAAGATGTCAGCTCAACGGCAATAGGCATGTAAGTCATCGAGGGTGGGTGCACATGGTTGCCACGAATATCCGAATCTTCCCTCAGAGAGGATTTTGGAGTGAGGAAAAGCATGTTTCATCAGTGACAGACCTTAAAGATCAGTCTCTTGACACAACGACAGATTCTTGAGTCTGGAACCTTTCCCCTTGAAATTAATTGATGAGAGGAGCTTTCGACTAACGTCATTCAGAGGAGTGCAGCCCCTTTAATGTAAGGCTGAAAAAACTGCGCTGTTGCACGGGAAGAGCTATTTTATTTTGAGAAAGAAAAGTTATTATTTGTTAAATGGAATAATGTTTTCGTTGGGTTTAAGATTTTTGTGCAAGAAAAGAAAACAAACGCGCTGACTGGCATGTTTTGGGCCCTGTTAAAACAGAGTTTAGATGTTTACAGCATGTTGTTATCGCGGCTCTTGTTCCGTCTCCATGTAACCGAATATTATGTGGCATCGGTCGCTACGGAAATCAGGCTCCTTCTGGTAGGCCCGTGCATTGTCGTGCACAAACAGCGAGACGGTCCTCCCCTACGGCCATCGGTATGTACCCACTTGTCTGGTGCTGGGATGGCAAAACAGACAGCGAATATGAACTCTGTGTTTTTTTAAAAACTCATTCACGTGCATTCTGTTCTGAGACTGGGCTCTCGGCGCGCGTCCGAGCTGAGGGCGACTTGTCTGTCCGCAGACGTGCCGCGACAGATGCGTTGTTGAATTAGACGACCGGTTTCTCCACCTGACGGGTTCAATAACACGGCCCACAAATTGGGACCCACGCATGTGTGTGTTTCTCCAAGTGTCTGTTATTTGATAAGACCGAACTGATTTCGAGACTGGTTTGGGCTACATACATGCTGATTTTGTTGAAGACATTTTGAATCAAAAATTAAAGGGTTAGGGAATCAGATAAAAAAGGGAAAAAAAGAAGAACAAGAACAGGAGGTCCTCTGCTGTGCCCTGAAAGAATGTGGTGATAACCAGTTATAGCCAACTTATTAAGACACGGGTATGCAACGAAAGCCGTCTCTTAAGGCTATTCTAATCAATGTAACAAATGTAATAGTAAAATCTGTAACACTGCCACTGTAGGTTATGAAGTATGCTGAACTTATGGGTGAATATATCGAGAAGGTGCCAAACCCAGACACTGAATTCTCCCAACACGCATGAAATTCAACGTAATTAAACAGCGCGAAACAGCAAAAAAAAAAATTCTTAAAAGAGGCGCGGGAGAAAACAATGTCACTTTAATGCAGTGTTGAACGTGCTATGTTACACTAAAAAGCATAGATTGTTTTTATTTATTGCCCTGTGCATGTCTACGACTTGTGTTTCTGTGTCGCATATATAAACATAGGAATATGAGGCATCTACATCGCTTGAGCCAGCTTGAGTTTCAATCTTTGAGTGTCTTGATAACCGCGCTTTCTTTCATACCGTGCGCTTGGCTGGACCGCCGATGGGACAAATCCGGGCTTACCCGCTGATCTCTTGGACATGGTGGGTAGAGGGGAGAGGGCTTACTACCCAGTCTATGACAAGATACCGACCACGTCTCGAAAGAAGACGGTTGCAGGTGTTTTCGCGTTTAAGTGGATTTGCCGGAATAGGTCAGGCCATCTTGAAAGGGTCGAGCAAAAAAACAAACAAACAACAAACATCTATACTTTGAGGGCAGACCCGCCTATGTGAAAATTGGAATTACTCAATCAAAAGACGTACCATGCTGCGATATGGACATTAATACCCAAAGGAGTGTTTCGTATTTTGTATAGCCAGCAAATGCATCAAAGCAAACTACGTTTCACTTTAATGTCAAGAATGAAAATTCAACAATGTCAACATGGATAAACGTGGAAAACGTAAAGTGTCCATTTTTTTGTCATTGAGGAGAATTCCAAGGTATATGCAATGAGTGGGATGCAGTTTTCATAACACCTATTGGTATCAATCATCCAGGAATGATCACAACAAGGTCCTATCTGTCGCTACGGGCATCCCACACGGCAATTATATTTAGCTCGTTCTTCCCAAGACTCATGAATTTTCTGAGAAGTCTTTACCCTGGTGGCGCTTTCTGTTGAATTGAAAAACATGCCAATGCAAACATTAATTTGTCTTCAGAAAGCAGAAGTTGGAAGGGTCTGATTCATATCAGAGGAAGAGCTTGTTATCTGATCAAGCAAAGCCGTGTTGTGCAACTTCTTCATTTTGCGACATAACGCCCCTGCGCGTGGCCGCGTGGATTCATCAGAAACAGAAAATTGAAACGGAGCAAACATGTTTTATACTCGGCTCAGAAAAAGATTGCGACCCAGATATGTCAGGGACAGTTCATACGTTGACAAGGAAGGTTCGCGCATGAAAGCTTGTATTTTTTTCCAATTCGGCATTAGGACCACAAATTAAAAAGGAAGGTAGGCCTATGCTTGCGCTGTACCTCGCTTCTTTCCGTTTTCGAACTGGTTCCCAAGCCAAAAAGGCTCTGATAACCTACATTCAATGTTTCTCTCCCGTTCAGTACAAATGACGCTGCTGAAAATTTGCACGGTCTTGTTGAGGCCGCTTGGGGGGGGGACGAGGAATGCCAGGCTTCCTGTCTGTCATGTTACCCGTTACCCTGCCCCAGTGATGCCGCTTAGTAATGCGTAATGATGGCAATTCATGTGATCCATCATGCACTCCTCTCTGCTTCTCCAATCCATGACTGGGGGTTGACAACCCTTAATGCGCGACCTGATCGTCCATAGAAACGGATTATCGTCAACATTTCGAGTAGTCTTATTTCTCGTCAGCGGTCATGTGGTAACATTCACTGTATGAAAAACGTTTTCGGTGCCGGAGAGGACACGATGTTGCCTCCCACGCAAAATAACTGCAGCGTCTTGTCTCATCGTGGTCGACGTTCGGTACTTGTGACGCTATGCCATGTTCTGTTCCACGCATGCCCATATTGCAATGCCAGGCAAGGGCCCCAGCTCGTCTACCCCATTGTAGGGTGTCGAAGAAAACTGGAACCGATATCTGTTTTTGCCAATGGATAGTCGGCGTCATCTGACTAGCCTGTCACTTTTAATATATTGTCCCAGGACTGATTCCTCGCCAATAAATCTGTGGCAGCGAAAATGTCGAGCACTTGATCGCGTCAATCAGGTGACTGCGAATGTGAAGAGACCCATACTTCAGTTACCAATGCAATCAGTGCGGTCTAGATGATACACTTCCATCAAAAAAACCACAAATTGCAAATTCACCTCAATGGGCTTTTACTCGATTAGTGTTTGTGCCAGGGAAGCTGAAAAGTAGCAACCAAACAGGGCACAGCTCAATTGATCCATCCCTGGAAATGCGAGAACGGCATTTATTGGAGCTTCTGTTCCTCTTTTTCAATACTGATATAAAGATTCTTTCCCAGTAATTGCTCTAGCTATAATGGGGCTGACCCAAAGTTATCGAATTCACCGATCCAGAGCCGAGCGAGCTCGACGGACTATGTCGTTTGGTGGAGTCACGATGATAAAAGTAAAATACATACACGTACAAGAGCACACCCTCGTTAGGAAATGCAAACCTGATTTACGAGGGTAGAACATAAAGGATTGAGGTCCTTTTCATTGTCAGTGACATTTATGCAAAGTCAGGCTTACTGGTTTCTTCCGTTTCTCAAAGGACTTTCTTCACAACGGTGGACAAGATCCCGGGAGCTTATGCGGAACGTGGTTCACTTGATGGAAGCGGCTGATAATGCGTGCACGGGGAAGATATGGATGCAGCGCGCACAACTGGCAAGACAAACGGGATGTGTGATGAATGATGCATCATTAGGTCACCTCGCTTGATCCAGCTTATCGTTTATCTTTTTAAAGCAATATGCTTATTATTCCTTTATAGTTTCACTGTGTCTTTAATTAACAGCTGCTAGGGGGAAATCTACAGGCTCCTGTAATAAATAGGGTAGGTCGTGGACACCGCATCCCTCAACAAATGGCGTCGCTGCCGCGCTGCTGGTACGTCTTTATTTTCCCCTCGATATGGTCTCCGCCGCGACAAATGAGTGGAGCTGGCGTCCGTCCGGTTTAATCCCGGTGGACCACTTGAACTTTTCGCGTCGGCAGCGCATGTTGGGCTGTACTTGCCATGGAACACTCCTAAGCCGCGTGCTTTGCTCTGTCGTCAGGGGGAGATGGTCCCTCAAGTTCTCGTTAACCTCCCATTGTGTCGTCCTACCCGTTGGAGATGCTACCCCATCGTCAACAATGATAACCACATCAATTCTACTCAATACCAAGCGGGCTCTAGAAAATCCTACTGTGTTCTCCAGTGCACGCAGTCATGTGCTTATTTTGGTTTCCTGGGAGCATTTTCTGCTTCCTGAGTGCATTGCTTTGTAAACTCGAAGAAATACAAGACATCAACCTTTCGGCAATTTTGGTATGATGGGCAGGCGGGATACAACCCCCCGGCGTAGAATGCAGTGCAAAGGGTGTACACCCTTAAGATACTTAAAATGATGAGAGGGAATACGAACGTGAAGTTTTGGGGCTAAGTTAAAACAAATCAAGCGATTGCATGAAGCTATTTGTCCAAGTCTGTTTGTGTGGCTCAATGCAGTTCCGGCTTTACGCGGATTATAAACAGTTGTCGTAGGCCACATCCAATTTTTAACCAACAGTGCTTTATTTAGTTGATCATCTCCAAACTAAAAACAGTCTGCCGATAAAAACGCACGGTTCTATCGAGTGCAATGTGTCCTCATGAAAGCTTTAGTAGCTTCTTTCGCTAGAGAATATCCTGCATGCCTATAGTCCGCCATGGATATCGCATTAAAACGGGACCAGGAAGAGCGAATCAATAAGCCGGTTGTCAGCGTCGGGGGGGTGGCTGGTGGATGTGTACATGAAGCACGAGCCGCCCAGGTCGCGTCGTCATAAATCAGAACGCTGATTTGTGTAAATCATTCTTACCCTACGCCGTGGCGGTCAAATAAACAACGACGCTGCACAGAGGATGCGTGACTCCGCAAGCTTTAAACAGGTTCGGTGCAAGTGTGCAGACAGCGGTGGACACGGTAATGGCTGAACAGATTTTCTCGCCATCCGTTGAAAAACGAAATAAGGACGATGAAAATCTTGCGGAATAATTCTTCTGAATCAAGCAACAATATCTGAATAAGTTTGGGTCTAGCGCGTTCATCAAGATTTATGACTCAACGGTCTATATACATAGTCATCAGGACCATTTGACAAGAACATCAATTTTGAGTCCCGCTTCCCGCACAAAATTTGGGCCAGTAACTTCACGGAGAGTCGAACATTTCACAAATGAACGACGCCGTTCCCAGACGAAGCAGAAACCGAATAACAAAAAGACACAATTAACCAGGCAAATCGTCGGTTTATGGGAGAGAATCCTGGCTATCATTTTGGCTGAGTACCATTAGATCAGTGCAGTGCCATCGAGCAGAACAAGCAAATTGCCATCACATGAAGTCCTACCTCTTTTGTAGGCATCGAAGCTGTTACCTCCAGCGATGTGTCGCTTCACCGACACCAATGTTGTGTCGTTTTCGGGGGCTTTCAGCCGGTTGATCCGATGGACAGCGAAATTGAATGCTTGCTCACTCTTACTGCCTTTTACGAAGAGTCCACCTGAAAAGACAGGAGAAAAAAGCAACTTTGAATCACCTACAGATGGGTCAAAGGTCCTTATTTTTTTGGCGGGTCACCATCTTTTAAGAGGCCACGTGCGAATAAGGTTTGTGCAGCTACGGTATCTGGTTTTGTTGCTTGCCACATGAATAGCCGTAGCCACATGGACAAGGGAAGCGGTATGTTGGTACACATACTGGTGTACGAGCGTTTCCTTTGAAAGTATGCAAAAACAAAACACATTGTACCTATTTGAACTATTAAATGCGCCAAGCAATGTCCGTCTGAAATCCTGACCGACATTAAAGATAACGGATCGGGCAGACAAATTGTTCGTGCATTACATAGAGTTATAAAACCACTTGAAAGCGGCGTAAGCTATTGGTCAAGAGACCAGTAATTTTGGGAAGTATACACTTTTCACTTAAGTTCATGCGTTGGGGTCCCACAGTCATAGAAAGTGCCCTGTTTGCAAACAATGTGAAACACACGATGTCTGTGTTGAACTTGACCCAATGACTTGGAATCACATCAAAATGCAAAGCCCAGCGCCAGCTAATCTTGCCTTTTTTCCACGAGAAAGGCGAGTGTTCAGGAGAAGACCTTTAATTTGTTTTGAAATAAAAAAGGGGGACCATTGAAAACGAACGAGTGATAGGACGCTCGCTAAATCTTCTCGCGTTAGTGTACATAATTGGTGCAAAACTTCCTGTTTCAGACGAATAACAAGCATAACATGTTGACGTCCGGCACCGTCTGCTTGTACAGAACCGTCTCTACTCGACTCCTGTAAACGGACTCTCACACATCTCTTGCAAACAAGTCTCACTGGCGAGTGTGCTGGGAATCACGATTTTTGCTATCCCAATCGAAATTGACAGCGCTCGGAGCAGACATAGACGCGCTTTACTGCTGCGGAGCCAACTTGGCGTGTCTTGCTTCCAGAGCGCCTTCTTAGCTCGAATTTCAACTAAACCCACAGAACCCGCGTGCGTGCGAAGGATGTCGTGCATCTCGGACGGGAGGGGGGTGGGTGGGATTTTAAAGGTGGCCCTTGGGCTCGGCTTGCACACGGTCTGAAAGCTGTCCCGCGCACCGGCCACTACTACCGACAAGAATTCTCCCTATAGCCTCGGTATAACGTTACGCCACACCGAGATGATAAGTGGTACCGTAATGTTGCATCAATATGCGTTGCGCGCTGTGCGCTGCTCAGATTTCAGTTACTTTTGCGCCATAAAATGTTTATCTCTCCCTGTGCCAAGAGGAGGATGGAGATAAGGAAAACGCCTTAGTTCACTCTTAGAACACTCTTTGATTTGTACGTAAAGACAGGTCTTAAATAGCACCTCTTCCTCTCAAAGGTGTTCATTGTTACGAATATTATTACTCCAATACCGAACGAATATGAGCACTGAAGCGGCACTTCAGGGTAACTGCTAAACCACTGAGAAACCGCTTGAAATGTGTTAGAGCAAATGCACACACAAATCAATGAACTCTTTGAATAGCATGACAGGCTAGCAAAGTGTTTCCACATGTCCTTTGTTTTCGTTACTGAAACGAAATCAAAAGGCCAAGCTGTAAGACACTGAATCCGCCGCGTTTTAACCACGCGTCCTGCCGGTGCGTGCCCCGTGTCTTCAATGTATAATTTAATCTGGCCCTCTCCCGCCGGTAAAATCACGGTGAGATCGAGCCGGTGGGATATTCGCACCCAATTAGTGGCCGACGGGAGCTTACAAGCCGAGCAGGTGCTCGAAAAAGACAGTGTAATTGCGTCTTGATGCGTCCGCCCCGGAGCGTCTCCGGTCATTTTACTAGAAACTGCACGCGGCTCGAGGACTGCTGAGGAGCAAGCAGGATTTTAGAAGAAATGGAACGATGGACCAAAGTGTAGGAATCTGTAATGTATACATGCATCCGAAAAGCGACACACAATGTTAATCTTACGAAAGGTGATTTCAAGACACCAAGATGTTTGTAAGTTACACAACTGTCCGGTACAGTACCCACTGGAGTTGGTTTGATTCGATAAACGAAGTACAATTCCAAACAATTCACCGTTCCAAGCGATCATTGAGTCGACTCCAGTTGCTATAGAAACCACAGCTGCATTTCAATCTCGCCCTTCTCCAACACACCAGTTAAAAGCGGACATTAAAATGCGAGTTACAGACGTAGGCCTACTCCACGGCTCATTCAACAAATTCCTATACCGCAGGAGGTGGGCGATCAAGAGCCTCACGAATATTGCGAAATGAAAGGTTTCAATTATCAGGTTGCGAACACGGCCTAAACAGCTCGGGGCAACGACCGGCACGTGGGTCTTAACGCTTAATGTATCGCGGTGTATACTTCTAAACCTTTAATCAGAAAAAAAACCCGGAGAGACAATCACCAGAGTTCCCATTTCAGGGATGAAAACCTGAAAGACGTGGGCGAACTTTTGGACGGATCGATGTGGAGACGAAATCCCACTGATGGGATGCTCTTCGACCCGACCCGTCCACAAATGGCGGTACAATATACGTGATCGCGCCGCTCGATCGACTGTGTCGGGATTCCAGCAAATCTGCTTCGATCCTGCCCTCGGGGCGTTGTGTGGGTGTCGCGGAAAAGCGACTGGATTCACTCTGGCCAATTTGCGGGATGCTTCCGCGAGTCGTCAGTCCGAGCCCCACCGGGCAAAGAAACCACGGGACGACAATTACGGGCATTTTGACGGCAAGGTTCAGATTACCAAGTCGATACACCGGTTGGCAAAGCGTGTGACTAGAGTGAAAATTCGATGTCATATTTTGTAACGAGATAAGGCAACCAAAGACGTAATCAGGATTTCTTTCGGAAGTATTTAGAGGCTTTGTACAGGCACTCTCTTCCTCCTATCTTGTTTTCCTTTTTACATTCTTTTAATTCTTTTCAACATCCCTCCTCCGTGACGCTCATGGAGGCAACTTGGACCTCAACTTCACTGTCGGCCTATAACCACATCCCATAAGCATTTTGAAAACACTGTACCAGGCCTGTGCATAAAAGACCTTTGTGCCTCATTCTCATTTAAGTTAAAACAGGGGTCCATCTACCTGTGAGACCAACGAGGCAAAAAGGGTCTTCGGTTCCTATGGTTAACAGAAAGGCAGCGTCTGAATTACAGCTGCGGCTGGCAATTACACACACACAACAATAGAAGCCGCTGCCTGCGGCTTCCTCTATTTTCCATAGACTCACATATTAGCTCTAGCCGTAGCACAGTAGTTCGGACATGGCTGAACGACCCGCCATTCCTGCTATGAAACATTTTGTGCACAGCGGCAATATCTTTCACATAAATGAACAAAGGCTCAAGCGATGATACCTCAAACCGAGACATCTCGCTCAGCTCCAGTGATATGAAAATTGCGAAAACAGACTGCTCTATTCCGGAAAAGGCGCGCTTGGCTTGCGTCCCGTATGCTACGTCGCTCAGTGACGCGCTGGTGGTGGGCCGTGACTTCATTTCGCACACGGCAATGACGTTGTCTGTAATACCGCGAGAATTCCGAGTGCCTACGACCAGAAGTTACTGGCCATCAAGATTAAGGTCAGTCAAATCTATCCACGACCGGTGATCTGCCGTCATGATTGTCATCTGCGCTCTGTTGACAGATCCCTGTGGCCAGTTGAGCCCTGTTTGCCTAACTTTAGTAACAAACTGTTGGCCAGATCTAATTGTGGTGTATTTGTATGGCGCTGATGTCCAGTTTTTGGATGTGCGTGGTCAGCCCGGTCATTCCTAACTAATCTTTTGATTAGAATCAGACCAAGTGTACTTATCCTCTGGTAGTCAGTTCCATTAATTATTCTACGAGATAAACACGTTTTAAATTTCTTTTCTGTTCCCACCAACTTGTTATGGACTGCTTTGAAACAACTATTTCCGGAAATCCCATTTAGCATTACATCTAGTGACTTAAAGAGGGAAAAAGGAATATCTCTTCGGGACTTTTATACTCAATCGTTAAATCAACAAATGAAATAATTCAAAGGTACTCTTTAAATGCCCCAACACCCGACAAAATCTTTTTACATGCAGTCTTTAATCTTCTACCCGTCTGCCTTGGATAATGTGATCGGAAGCATTTCTTTGGAACAAACATACTCCTCACTGCCAAGCTAGCTGTGGAGCAATGTCAAGGTGGAATGTAAAATATTGAACTGACAAGGCCAATTGGATGAATTCAACCGGCATTGAACTTCAATCGGGATGGAAAAACAACGCCGAACCGACAACATTAGTAAACCGCAGTGGAAGGCAGGCAGATGACAGCCCGTGAGAGGGCTCATGGCTTGGGAGCACTGGGAGGGCCCTGCCAAGAGATTAGTGGCTGCAGTTTCAAGCGCTCGAAAACAGCAGGGTTGGTGAGACATGCCAGTAGACGTTAAAGAGCAATCCATTACAGCAACGCTCGGAACCAACACAGAGCGAGGGCTTACTGGTACCAGCAAGAGAGTTTTGACAATGCAAAGTCTAGCACGACCTTGATCAAGTTTCATCCGCAGAGCAAGGTCATTTCATGGGTCATCACTCGGTGTCCCATATTACTTTCACCATAGCAGCAGTTTCAGAGCGTCATTCAGCGTGGAAAAAAGAACAGAGAAGGACAACGGAGTAATTAATGTTTTGACAAATGGTCATTCGTTGGACACCTGGTCGGCAGCGACCAATATTCCCCGCCAATTCGGGCATTCTTTCGCCGAATCAACAAGCCTCAGGAATGTGGCGTCAAAGCCGGGAGGTCAACGGAGAAAGCGAGAAAGACAGTGCTATACCATCAGCGAGGTGACGCCCGGGTGTTGAGGGCGAGTTCACGGTCGGCGAAATCCTAACCGCGCGCTGGGTCGACATCAGCCGTCGTCATTCACACGGTTCTTAAATTGAACAAGATACTGAAATATTCATGGTCTCCGTGGTGCCAATGTGTTCCAGATCAACGTGAAGTATAGGGGTTACTTGAGAGGTCATGTCAACAGTAACGGGAATTATCAAAAATTCATGTGCCAGATGGAAAGATTAGTCCTACATTCACGTTCGCAGCATTTCAAAGTCCAAAACTATTAAAACCGTTAATGCTTTCAACATAATAGGTTTAGATTTTATTTCGGTGCTGTTGGTATTAATGAGGAATGGATTCTGCTGGTACTGCGAAGGACTTGACTTTTTGGAACTCATGCGACAGTTGAAAATATGAGAAGTGAAGACAGAATCGATTTCCAATGGAAACAGTCTGAATGGTTGAGGTTCAGGGACTAAACCGAGGAGACCGCCCATCATCGTGCCACGTGCCGGTAGAATAATAACTGACCGACTGACCCCGGCCCGCCGGCGCGAACACGCGCCGGGAACGCGCGAGACTGGACATACTTACGGGGCGGTAATTAAAGGGACGCGTGCCCCAATTTACCAGCGAGGGCATTTTAACGAACAGAAACCGCTCTCGGTGTCACAGTCCATTTATTCGTCACCGCGGGGGTGAAGTGGTTCCATTCCGCGGACTCGCCACTCTCTGAGCAACTGTAACTCTCAGCTTAACGGCATAATATTTTGCGCCCAGGCCTGGGATGAAGCAAAAAAGTTCATAAATTACCTCCAATGAAAAAACATATGCGACGTCACACAATCGTTCATTCCGCGGAATTACTTTTTTATTTGGGGGCAATGACTTCTAACACGGGCCAAACCAGAAAAAGGAACGCTTACATAATGCTGCATCTGCTATACATTATGGAGTGCGTTTTACAAACGAAGTGCTATCTCAAGAAAACAAGTAATGGTAACAGAATGTCTTTTTAAAACCTTAAAATGGAAGCAAAATGGCTTTGATTGAAAAGTTCGAAATGGGGATACGAGTGCTCTATAGATACCGAATGTCATTATTCTTTTGGCAGCCACATTAGAAGTGCCAATTTTGCTCAATCTGCAGAGGTTGGCGAGACGTTATATGCACTAGTTACTGAATTAGAATAGGACCAAGCGATTGGCTTGGTCCTACCCCTTCCCCAAAGATAGCTGCTGTACGCAAAGGGTCCACAGCAATTTGGTTCAGGTCAGTAAACACGATCGAAGTTAAGGTCAAGGTCTTACTTTTTTTGAAATTAATTCAACTCGGAGTGGTATCCCATTTGGTAAATTGGCAAGGGACGAGTCAAGCACGTCCTCGGGAAAGGAAACGATCAGGGAGACGTATACACTCATTACTATCCTTTTACACATCTCTTCCCCTGTCACTGCAAAAAAAAGGGCTATCCATGTCCCACCTAACCACAAAAAGGTCAGAGCCGTTCACTCGAGGCAGCCGATTTCCACTCAAGCTCGTCTTTCTTCGCCCGAGCCCCCGCTCCTTCTTTAATCGAAACTGACGACCGAAAAAAAAATGGCGCGGACGAGAAGGAAGTGATTTATAAATAACACGAGAAAGGATCCTCTGACAATTTGTTATTCCAAACTTGACATGACCGAGGGCGGAGGAACTGGGTGAACGCACGCGGAGAAAAGCCACGGAGAGAGGAGTAACTTGTCCAAGAAGGCCCCTGGCTCTTGATGCATGAACGAAGGGACTTTGTTATTCTTCTAGTCTCGCAAGGGCCTACTAAAACCTGGTCACATTTATGTTTGCTTCTATAGCATTGATATTTGATTATGCGTTCCTGGGTACAAATCTAATTTCTTTTCTTTCCTTTTATGACAAACTACAAGCACAATTAATTATTAGTGTGAGTTTGCTCGAAAGTAGATTTATGAGTAATTTGAGATAATTTTGAAACACTATCTCAGAGTTGATGTTCGTTTCAAAGACACTCTCAACGATGTAGCCCCGTTGGATGCGTGCCTTTGAAGAACTCGCTACGTGGAACAGATTAGTGACTCGAAATGTGAAGAAAACGAAACAAACAAGCAATACACTTGCAGAACATCGACGAGAATATAATATCAAATAAGTGCTCTGAAATATGGCAATCACATACTGATATCATATTCTCGTCGATATTCTGATCACGGTGCTACGCAGCCCTTCCATATTTCTCTAATACACCTGCAGATTGTACGCATTAGGATCTTTAGTGATAAATGGATGGCCAGTTTCACGTCCTCAGCAGTGTGCTCGAAAAAGTGACTGAAGGCAGGTTCATATTTGGCGGGAATTGGTTTTGTGCGACGTCAGATGGAGCATTTACGCTACGATTCGACAAATTTTAACACATTTCATCTCAACCAAATCTCACGACAAACGACTCCTGGCGTCACCTTCGCTTCGCTTCCGCATTCACCCAGAGTAGGGGCAGGCTTCCAGTCGATGCAAATTAACGAATTGCTTTATGAATTTACATACAGTGGATTGAATGCTCAAATATAATTAGCATATCTCTGAAGGAAGTCTTGGAAAACTGGTTTGTCTTTCTCGCTGTGTTCTACACTGTTATGCGCGTTGTGTAATCTTATTTAACGTTCGTTAAAACAAAGCATCCTCTGGCAGTCCAATTCGGGTTAAGTGCGATGATACCGTAACTCAACACTCGCACGCAGCACCGAGGCCCGCCGGTGACTCGCGAGGGACGACACCCGGGCCGATTTCAAAGAACCTTCGCCGCTGAGATTTGGAGGGAAAAACTCTCGGATTTCCACTTCTCCCTTTTACGCTGCATAAAATGTTTATTTAGACCCGCCCCGCCCTCGATAAAAAAGCAGCACTAGTTTTTATGGGTTTTTCGGGGGTATTTTTAAAGACAGTAAGAGTACTATAAAGGAAACGCACATTTATAAATCAAATGGTGGGGAATGTTTTTATAATACCGTATTCAATCCTATAGTTACGTAGTTAATTTAATACCGGTAATTTGTGGGGTAAAAAGTGAATTATATAAAATAGATTGTGTAACATACATGGTCTAAACTAATATATCCGTGCAGATTTTTGCAAGAAGCGGATATCAATTTATGCACGTAATTTTTTTTTTGGTCCTGATCCCTTCCCCCCAAACGCGTTCTAACCTTGCACCTGCTCTGGATCTTCGTTGTTTATTCTAGCAAAAACTGACGGATTCATTGATTACGGGTGTTTTTTTTCTTGTCACCTGTTTGTTTTAGATGTTGGGGTCTTTGTTTGGATGTGGTCCGTCGGTGAAATAGTACCCAAAAAGCTACAGTGTGACATCTTTAATACAGTTGCGCATACAACTTTCAAGATGGAGTGTCTCCTGTGTTGTGTCTTCTGAGATACTGTGAAGCTCAAACAAACAAGGCTTGCTGCAACAAAACGAGCGCGACAACTTAATGGCACAAAATCAAGGGCACGCGGTGTAGCGGGCTTTCCCGGAGTCGGCGACGTACGTCTTCATTTTCCTCATCCCCTGTTTTTACCCTGACCGAGCTTATCCAGCCTTCCTCTCCCTTCTGGCTGATTTGTGGGATGCATTATGTTCCTGATGATAGCTCCGGGGGCAAGCCTCATCAGGCTATGTTGATACACGGACCCCCGGGGGCTCGTTAAGGCGATCGGCGGGGATGGCGTTGGTAAAATCGCTGATGGGGACTCGGCGCTTCCACGGGACTATCATACCCGTGTTTGCCAGTTTCCCCGTGTGCAGAAGGGGGGGGGTGAGGGAGGAGGTGGAACAACGATTGAGGAAAGAGACAACGAGCTGGTTAAGATGCTGGGACTCCGATGAGGGAGAGAGGTGCGTGGAGATTCCCTTGATAAACTCGAGCTAATGGCGAGGACGCTCACAAGGAATCATTCGGCTAGTCCAATTCCAAAACAAACATTTCTAAAATCGAGACAATTCTTTAGATTTCCGAAAATTCCCGACATTGTCCTAACCCAGTTTTGTTGTTTTTCGGCCGCTGCTGTTGAAGTTTCGAAACGCTCTAATTTTCCCAAACAATTCTTTTCTAATTGTCACTTTTCCTAAACTTTGGATAATGCCTTTTTTTTCAAAACCAATGACGCGGGCACGTTGGATCCGAAAAGGCAGCTGTTAGGGCATCCCGAAATCTATTATGAAGTGTATTCAACTGCTGTGGTTACCTGTTCAGTGCAAAAGAAACGCTAACAATATAGATGAGTTGAGGAATGAGTATTGAGTTAAGTGACCCCGTGAACAACTTACACCCAGATTCCGCTTTCATTAATTTCATGACAGAGACCCACTGGCTCGATGCAGCTCTATGCAATATGGTGCACAGGGACATCAACACCCTTAATGCAAGACCGGGATTTGGATCACTTGTGTTTCGTTTGAACACGACACCTTGTAAAACTTGCGATTAAGTTGGCCTGTACGGTGCACGAAATAGCACAGCAGTTAGGGTAGACTTAAATTGAGGCTTGGTGGAATTTTGGAAACTGTTCAGCTTCGAAAGGCCGGCTCAACTTGGCGCAAAAGCGAACAAGAGCGTAAATTGGTGACGTCGAATCAATATATTCTTGCTTAGCAATTCGTCAAAGCTGGGCACATTTCAACTTGAGCAAAATTTTGCTGCAAATCTTTGGTGACGTCAAAGTTGCTGCGCCTTCACATTGGCCTGAAGTATAAACCGGCCTTACGACGTTGCACGATCTGTAAAGCCTGGTCTCGATATCGACGTAAGATACAAAGAGGGCAACGCAGTCAATTGCCAAACTGCAACGCGGACATATGGAAACATGCCAAACGGTGGTGTCGCCGACAACGCAGACAAACGCAAACCACCCAGCAAACGATCGCAAAGATGAGCCAGGTTCAATTTTGCCGACTTTCTGCATCGAATAGCCGTGGTATCCCCATACGAGCATGCATGCTGGCATGACTGGCGTGTAACGATATCCCTCTCGCTTAATTCGACGATTTTTGCCCATTTTCTCCTGAATGCTTAAATATTACACCCCAGTGATCAACGGAATAGCTGACCCTCAATGACATGCATGAAACTGGAGCAGAGGTTTGGCATCATGAGGCGGTACGGTAAATCTAAAAGCACATTTTCCGCTTCAAATCACGGAGTTTTGTTTCAATTTCGGAGTGGAACGACGTCATGCACCGTTTCTTCCGTTCGTGTCTACGTTTTCACGTATTATGTTCCATCTTCGCTACAAACAACCATATGGAAATCAAGCTTTACTCACATTAGCAGTATAGCCGGCCAGACAAAGAAATGGAGAGCACATCACGCACAAGTGCGCACAAGTCTTCCCCCATCAAAATTTTAAGCGACTGAATTAACTATGAAGTGTACACACGCGGCAATATCATTACAGTGTCACCGGTTATTAACGGTACTGCACTTGAAGTCCATTCATGTTGAGAACTTACACGTGCCAAGACGCTCAAAAACAGAAGAGGAAGCAACAAACAAAATGCATTAGCCATCAAAGGGAATGGGTTTAGCAAATATACCGAATGAGGGTGATCTGATGAAGGAGAACTTCAGACTACAGTTAAGTACTATCAATGACTACAGATGCAGATATATAATGTAATCCATTAGAACTCTGTCACGTTTTCAGTTCGCAATGCTAATGCTTGCTTGAGTTCATTCTTACATAAACTCGTGAGTTGCATTTTTTCTTTTTTCTTTCAGAAAAAGAATGAAAAACATCGACCACATGTTTGGCACTGACGTTCGACAGAAATTGTCACACATAAAGAAGACAGCTCGTCACAAAGATAGCAAAACGGGGGAATCGTGTGCTGGTACCGTTTACCCACAACTTCAGAAGGGAGGGACACCTAGCATTTATTTCTACAACAAAATGCAAGCTACCTTACGAAAAACTGCTCTTGAAATGCCTGCATGCACGTCTGGAACCTTTGTGCAATACCTACACGACCTCGGGTGCTTGTGAAAAAAACTTTCCTATCTGCCAGCATTTTGCTTCGGTGCTAGTAACACAGAAGCACGCGGATATTTAGCGGATCGGTGCACCCGATCCGACTACCCACCGCTATTTGTGAGACCTGTGCAGCAAAATAGCAATGCAATAACCATGATGCTAATATATTATGATCGTATGATGCAATACAGTGGGCAAACAACAAAAGTGAGGCTTGTTCGAGCCTTCTGCGTGCAAACGTTCGTGACCCTCACTAGCCTCACTTATAAGTCTCAATTATAAGTAGCGGTGGATAGTCCAATCGAGTGCTCATTGACAGGAAAATGGCTGTCCCTAAATTGACTGGTAGACACGACGGCACCCTAACTTTTGTTCGCATCAACTGCAAGTCCATACTGCACACAAATACATGTATGAAAAGCGCGCCTGATTGATTGCAGAAGTGCTTAAAGATTTGCGTGAGAGCGAGAAACACTGAGATGTTTGAACCCGTGATAGGCCTATTGTTTCGAATCTGCTGCATTCACTCCAATAGAGAGGTACAGAAGTACAGATGTGATTTGTGTATGTATTATACCTCACTAACCTATTATAAATTATTGCTCTGAATAGTAAATGGACCATTTAAGAGAAATTTATTACTAAAATCCTTGAAAGCGCAGCTTTGTGTTTCGATTAACTTTATTTTCACGTTTTGTAGTGCTATTTTTATCTGTGTTGTGGCCTTTTGGTTTTTATGCTAATATGAACTTGCATTTTTATGAGAAAATCTGTGAAGTAATCCAAGGAAATGAACCTCAATGTTGCACTGATTTGTGCCCAAGAAATTCTAGGTTTTTTATACTTCGCATTCCCATTTCTTTGACAATTCATTGTTGCATGAGTATGACGATATAAGCAAGCGAGCGACCTTTCCTTGGAACCATTTTCAAAGAGCATATGTTGGGGTTCAGTATATGAACACAAACTGAACAGTGTCTTCCTGGATTGACACTACACTAACAGTGCCCTCGCTTGTCTGGAAAAGCTTGGCCAAGCTTTGCATGTTTAAAATTGTTTAGAATCCATTTAACTCCAACTTTCAAAGATTTTAAACAGTTTTTGTACACTGAAGAAAAGTTGAAACATGCACCAAAAGTAACTTTACAAAAAAGTCATTGCAAGTGTTTCCTTTAAGTTCAAATTCCCTACTCCATCGCACCAGCACATGAGTACCAACATTTAAATGACGAATTCTAAATGCAATTAATACACAGCTCATTTTCATATGAAGGTTGAAGCAAATCAGGAATAGTCCTTGGTGGAAGGCTGATACTATTACTATTCCGACGGCTTTCTATTTTCAAGAACGTTTGGCAAACCAGAATATGACAAATATGGAAACCGAGGAGGCTTCGTATATTTGCGACTGCACGTGTTTGAGGAGACGGACGGGCTCATTCAGGCGACAGTAAAGCAAATTATATGCCTGTTTGAGGTGAAGGACACGACGCCAATTGGGTTGAAATGACCATGGCACACCAGGCATACAATGCTGGGGATTGCAAGATTGCTTCCGCAAGCCACATTGGACGCGAAGATAGAGTGAAAAGATACATCGATGCATTTTTATAAGATATCTGCCGACAGCAGGGAAGCCTGATGTTTAAAATACCAAGAATGAAAACCCAAATTACAAAGGGGGATGCTAATTTATCATCTTTCCAAAAAGACGGCATCACGTGGTAGGTAACAGGAATCACCTTGACCGATTATTTCTCAGATTCTGCAAGCAATATGAAATAACAGGCTTTTTTCGAGAAGAAACGGAGCGATAAGTAGACAGCCTAGACAGAGAAAAAAAAGGAAAGGACCGCCAATAATTCACAGTTCTTGAGCTGTTTTCTTTTCGAACAATGAGAAAAATGCATGGGTGCGAGGATGTGGGGGTTCTCGTCGTAGCTACGAACGCACTATACTCAACGTCCCGTGCTGCCAACTTTATCAAATAAGACAACCTCAGCTGCCACTGGTCCAGATGTGATTAGGTATGATAATTCATACTACTGACAGCGCAAGGGATGGCGCAAATTCTTTTTAAACGGTTCTATATGCAGATTAGGCCGTGGGGAGTTAGGGGACCCTCATTTGCAAGGGACATTAGCTGTGGCGAGCTTCCCTGCCATCAGTAATACACGGGGGGGGGCTAGATTCTCCTCTCGGTCTTTTCATCATAATAGAGCAGTCGATCGTGCCATCGAGGTTTATATCGAGCCATAATAAGGGCAATGCAGAGACTGGCATGGAGTTCTGTCCCATGGCTCACGATCACATTACGGCATACTGACTATATATCGTTTGAAAGGTTTTACGATGTGCGAATGAAGTCCTTTGTGATTTACTGCGGAACTCCATGCTTGGTGTACAAGTACAAATCGAAGATTTGAACAGTTAAAGGCATTTTCTGCTAGAACGCATCCAAAACACACGTTTTAATACAAGTCACGTACAGTCCACTCTTTTAACGCATACACATCGAGGTACAAGTGTATTCGGATACTCTGCCAGCTGGTGCATGGTAGTGGGAAAGGGTTGAAAATTTTCGGGTACAAATTGCCAGTCGATGGGAAGATCAAATGAAAAGCCAGAAATTCCTGTTACATAAAGTTATTTGAGCCACGCTAAATAACCGTCTATGTCAGAATACACTACACAGTAGAGGAGTTGAGGTTAATATCTTACATCTAATTGTTCACGCGTAAAGTCATAGGCTTTATTCACCATTGACCATTTTGGATCGCGCGCTCCAAATTCACTTTATTTACTAAACACTCTGGAAATGGAAGGAGCCTGACTATTTTGCTATGATCAAAGGTATGTCTTCGCAATGGCAAATGTATCACCTTTGGACAATGCATACAACTTGGAACTACCCGTCCGAGCAACTAGCAAATAGGCCTAAGCATAGATTAAAATACCCTGTTGCATAATCTTCAGTCACATAATGCATTACTAAGAGAGACAACAGTTACAGGGATGCCCCAATCTCGATTCAAGATGGCCGACTCATAAATAAAGCCAAAGTCAAAATCTACTCAACACCGGCAGCTGACTGAGCTGACATTTCACTCGACGCACGCCGTGCCTTCTGGGCGAGCCCTGCGCGAGAGTTCAGTAACCATCAAGGGACTTTTGTTTGCATTTGACTTCCCGTCTTACGGTGGATGGCCCAGAAATCAATAAATCGATCGCGGCTGTGGCACAGCCTTTGGAACGAAACTGTTAGATAGGTTTGTCAACAAGGCGAAACGATTTTCCGTCCAGCTTGCATTCAACCTCTTCAAGTGCCACTAAAACGAATTCCAATTAGGCCTATATCGGTATCTACGAAATCTGTTGCTTGACCATAGATAATTGAGAATATCTGAACCTCTGTACAAAAACAGTAATTTGCCATTGAATTTTGGGAGGAAAGAACATACCTATTTCCGACCGGGATATCTTGGTTGGAATTATGCACAACATATCATCCATCCTGAACTTGGCAAAACTCGAACTTGGAAGCGATATAATGATAACTCTTATCAACTTCCTGGATTATTTGCAAAAAGCATTCCTTTTTTGCCAAATAAAGTAAAGTCCCCAAGGATTGATGTGGTGGTCCTTCTCTCTCTTCAAAACCGACAGGTCTCAGTCGAGACCGCTCACATAAAAATGCGCCACAGATTCCGTTTTGAAGCTTCGACGTCACACAATGAGAGTGTTTCCCTACAACGCAATGACCTTTTTCCCTCCAAAACCTTTTAAAATGGATTACTCTTGTGGGCAAGCATCGGACCCTTTCCATCACAATCAAATTAAATTAAACCAGTACAGCCAGTTGCATAAAAGAGCATTATAATAAAATTGAATTACTTCAACAGCATGCATGACTTCCAACATACCGCATACTGCATTAATCTGTAAATCCATGCAACACGTGTGAGCGACATGAACGGATAAAATCCTTTTGTGCGGTTTTAAAGATGTGACTTAATTTTGGTCGTTAATTTATAAACTCCTTTGAACAGAATAAATATATTCGATTGAGCTGTAAGCACATATTGATGTGTAGCCTATGTATTTTGGGCACGTCACTTGCGGTATACATGTGAACACACTGTGTAATGTGGACTATGATGATGTATCCTCGTAGTAACTCGCTGTGACACGAAAGTATCGCGAAGACGGCTAGGTTGGCCAGCTGTAACCTACTTCTGTCATATCTCATCAACCGTTTTTTTTTCGCTGAGGAAGACCAGTTATGTATGGGATCAGGCGGCAGTGCGGAGGCCCGTCTGGTGAGCGAAGCAGCTCTCGTCTTCACGCTAGAAGCGCCATCTGCATTTTACACTTAAAAAGGGATGATTTCATTTCAGTTCGTAACTGATCTATTATCAGTGACATCCTGTCGCGTTGCTTTTGGTTGGCCTGTTATATCAGTACTCCGAAATTGAACTCAAAGTGATTACTAAGGCCTGGAAATTTACAGTGGTTTAACACCGAGGTCTTATCTTATACTCAGTCACACTTGGTATCTTCCAGGGTTTCAAAAATATCCACTTTCACGCTATTGCGATGCGCACGTCGAAATAGCAGTTTCAATTGCCGTTTGTCATGTACGCATGCATTTACCTGCACACAAATATGAACTTTTGGTACGTGAATACACTACTCTGGCTTTTGTCTTAATTAATTATAACCCAGTCTCGATATCGTGCAGCTTGTCGAATCGTGGAACATTTTTGTACCTAGCTTATGGATCTTTGATGAATCGATGTTCATCTCTGCAACCTTCCCAGAAAGCTTGTAAATATTGAAATGTTATCCGCAACACTGCGGCAAAGTCTGGCGACTTTACAAATAATACATATACATCTGCAGGGTAGGCGCATACCGTACATCTGTCTTAACGGTGTACTCTAAAAAGGACGCTTGGAGTTCTAAACACTTTCTTGTACCCACATTTTTAACGTGTTTAGTTGCGACATATTCATTGTTATGCGTTAAGGAATATGTTTAAATGGATTCCAAAAAGCTGAACTTGTACAATGGAAAAAGCGTTTAGCATTTAAACACATTCCTAAACACATTTCAATAAACATGTTAAAAAAATGAAACGTGTTAAAAACAATTGGGTACAAAAAGTGTTTAAATTCTAAAGTTTAAAAATGTAGTTTTATCGGTGTACCAATTTACGCGGGCTTTCGTAAGTCCGATGGTGATTTCGTAGCATACACTCTTTTCAATAAATGCATAATTGCTTGTATTTCGGAGCACGGTGGATTGCACGGGTCGTACTTTTCTAAATTAATCACTGCACGAATTATAGGGAAAGTCTTTATATCTTTCCGTGTGGATAATGTGATTCGGCATGTATGAATGTCGCGCCGCCAAATGTTTACTGGTATTCTGGTATGCAGGCTGGGCATCCGGCCGTCGAACCATCTGGGAATCAATCCCTGAAATTATTTATATGCGGAGCCCTCCGCAGTACGGAAAAATCTAAAATATCTGCAATATTTGTCAACAATGTGCAGCGGGCTTCACAATCCTCCTTCCTTAAATCGAATCAAGTGGCGCTGTAAGGGTCTCTAAGTTTCAAAGTAGAGGAGTGCTTCTTAACTGCTGTGATTTGTAAGATTTGAAGCCTTGCCTTGGGGAGGCTACAGACTGAGAGATGGTTTGCCTGTGTGTGGGATCAATCTCTTGTAGACTCTTCTAGAAGTGTGGGGGTCCTGAGAAGAACCAGTGAGTGTAAACTCGAATTCTCGACCATGATGCTCTGGTAGTCCCCCAGTGGAGGATCAGAAAATGACAAGGGCATTCATGGAGGAGGGTGTAGCCGCAAACCTTTCTGTTACTTCCGAATGATCCTGAGACTTTTCCAGCTTATTATCGCAAAACACGGCCAGACAAGGTGAACATCTGTATTTGTACACCTACAAGCTCTACATCATAACTTCTGTCTGCCATGCATGCTTATGTTGCGAGTTTGTATAATGAATTTGATAATGATGTCCCACATTTGGTTTATCAGAGCTACCAACTTCGATACTATTGTTGATAGGCCTACCACATTCACTATATGCGGGAGAAAATCCATACTGAAAAAGTCTGCGTATGGCATAAGGCCAATGCGAAAGACGAATTATCGTAGACGTTATACGAAAGGCCAGTCGAGAAGAGTTACAAAAGCCGCCAATTGTTGACATGCCTGCTAATATGAAAAAAAGGTGTCTGAAGCTGTTTTTTTTTAAATGTGTGCGGGAAGGGTATGAAAAATGAATATGAAATGACGGACCCTGTATGGCAGAAGTGAGAGGGGCTTACATTCTGGTGTGCTTGGAATAATCAGAGACACGTCACAATTGTTATAACCAAATGAATACATTATTCAGCACCGCGGCTTTTTGGGTGGTGAACATGACAGGGTAATAAGTGGGGAAAGCCTACGTGTTCGAGAGTTATTAATGGAACGGTGGCGGTGGGTGGATCATTATCGGGCGTTTTGAGTACTTCAGGACGCGAAACACTGATAATTTAAAATGGCCAGGGGAGTTGAATTTACGTTCAATGGTTGGGCTATTCAGGAAATGTTACACGCGAAGAAAATGAAGTTGAGGCGTACACATAATATATATATGAACATAAATCGTACAGGAGTCATAGCCACGGAGTCACAATCAAGAACTTAAAATTAAGCTTCTGGGATTCAGAGCAACCGACCCCCCCAAAAAAAAAATCGAGACACCGGCAAAAACGTGTCATTTTTATACCGACACTATACCACACAGATATTCCAAATGATTTTTCAGGTATGTAACAACAAATTCCGCAAGTACTCTATGCACTTGGCTATCATGTATATTTGTTTATTTGGAGTTGGAAAATAGGAAACGAATTGATCGTCTAATGACCGTCACCGCATGTTACTCGAGGCCGAGTGATAACATGTGGAGGATTTACTGGGTTGATGAAGTCAGCATGGCGGATTGATCCGCTCTCGCGTGATTTGGCTGGCCCAGCAATAAACACCGTTAAGCGCTACTTAGCTTGCGTCGCAAAGATCCTTTCAAGGTAAATACCCTAATCCGGCTTACAAAGAGCTGTGGACAGTATCTGGACTCCAAGCCGTTGCGGATCGATAGCGGTAATTTTGACAGGTGTAGGCCTATGCACATGACGACGGGAGGGGAAAACAAGCCAACGTGGAGGCCAAAATGTAGAATCGCATTTCAATGCATTTTTCTGTATCCGATATACCCTTTAAAACTTCATTTTTGGGCCGTTTCTTCGTTCAAAAGCTTGTAGAAACCGACATCTTGTGTATATTTCGACATCACTTCAAGAAACAGAGGTACAGTTATCGTAAACTCAAACTTACAACGCTTAAACTCTCAATTTTTTAATGACCGCCTTTGCGAAAAAGGTGTACCATTTGCCAGATCTAAGAAACCAATGATCACGATAAAAACATTTTCAAATTTGAGAATCTCTTAACATCGTTGAAGTTACACATCACTTGCAATACCTCTCCATACCTGAACCTTTTTGATGAGAAGGATGACAGAAGAATGTTTCAATATACAAAACAAAACCCACGATGCCTATTTCTGGGGTTCTTGCCACGGCATTCATTGAAGTTTTTCAGGGCCATATCTGCCAGTAAATGTGTAAATGTATTTCCCACTTAGGCCAATGTAACGACCACACGCAACGATGTCTTCATCTGTTCCGTGGCCTGCATAATGATGCGACCTCTGGTAATGTCTGGTTGTCGCTTCGCGTGTTATCAAGGAGTGAATTACGACGGGGGGGGGGAACTCTTACCAACACACAAACAGCTGAGACTACATCTGACTTTTAATCGGCCGCTTAAACCATGAGTGTATACTTCAAGAACGCTGTGACGAACCTTTGGCTACTTTTTAAGAACAAAACCGACAAGGGTGAAAACAAATATATTGAGGCATGCCGAATGGTAAAAGAGAAAGAAAACGAAGCAAAAGTAATGGCACTGACCAATTTGGACTGAGTCTGGAAGTGTGTATCGTCCGTGACCACCTTGGAAGCACAGCATCAGAAACAGGGCCAGCGGAATCATCATCAGGCAGTCATGTCTCCTGCCAGTTCTATCCATTTTCGTATCGTTGAACAGCCTTCTTCACAAGGCTTGACAACTCCTGGAGCACGCACTACCCAATCCTTGCAGATTGCGACCGTAGAAATCAGGGCTTCACATCGGTGGCCGACGGCGATGGGTATATAGATCCACTGCCCAAGTTAAAAGTGATCCCCGACAAACAAGTGCACTTCAGGAGCCAGCAGAGCGACAAGCAAGGGCAGGCAGATGCGGCTTTTAGTCCAGCTTATTTCCAGCGTTACTGTTCTGCCGTAACGCTCTGCTGTTCGGCACAAGGCCAGGCGCTTTGTTCCTCCAGCTCCTCTACCTGCAGATCGTCCACAACCTATAGAAGGAAACTAGGAGAGACAAATAGCGAAAAATGTATTTTTTTCCGGTGCAATTGGGTTAACGTTTACAAACTGTAATGACGGTTGCGCTCCGCTGACCACGGTGAGGACGCATGCAATGCCGGGTTTGCGCGAACACTGCAACTTACTGTTTGCGCCTCCACGCATGGCAGACGGGATCTGCGCCAACGTCACAGCACGTGACTTCTCAGGCATGCAATGATAAATCCACCGGACTATTCGGAGTGAGAGGATGAACACACAAATTGTATATGGCAATGCAACTCTAGAGTGAAGCTGCCGAGAGCCCCTGGATTAGTTTTTAATGGTGTATATCCATCTTCCGCGTATACTTTCAAGTGTTCTGTTCTGTAATGTTAGCAAGTGTACACACTGCGGCTAAAACGCCTATGCTTCGCGCAACAAATCTTCTGGAGTGGGTAGAATTACCCGATGAAAATAGCACTTTAATCAGACTAAATATAGTACTCTTCGCGCCATTGGAAGGCAATCCCGTAGACCTCTGCAACGTTTTGTCGACCCATGAACTCACCCAAACAAATATGAGCTTAATTCAACCAAACTTTCTAATTATTAGTTGGAAGCTTCGCCAGCTTAAAGGAGTTAAAGCCTTGGGGAGTAATCTCCTTAATGTCGATCGTCTTACTTATAACATTTACACATAACACTTACATATAACATACTCCACTGATACTTCACATTCGCAACATTTTTTTTATTGGGCTTAAACGTGGACTTAGTTGAATTGTTTCGATTGGCACTTTAGTTTACCAGTAATCCTTACAACATTCTGATTCATTCCAATTTATGTGGCTTTATTTCAGCAAAACATCCATTAGCCAGAAATGAATATTTGTATGTCTTACATCTGGGGGAGGAGGGTTGGGAAGCTAGGTTGTTTCAGAATAACACAGTGAGTCCGTGAGCAAAGTGCTTTTCAGAAATGAGCACGCTTTGTTTTTAGCATCGTTTTCATAAAATTAGAATTATATTTGACCATTTTCTAATAATCCACTCAGGAACAAAATCCCAATAAATCACAATTATTAGCAACGACCAGCCGTAAATCACAAGGTATGGGCCATCTACACAACTTTAGAAAAACCAAAAGCTTCCGAGTAATTCATGGGTAGCAAAAACAGAATTTGAGCGTGACCTGATTCCAGGATATTCTATATTTCTTCTTAGTTCTCCTTACGTTTGCGTATACAACACGCGATAAAAGGGAACACATAATGGAAACACTTTACTACAACCCTTGAAATTGCTCCTTTGTGTTTCAATTAAGCTTCTTTCCAAATGTGTGTTTTGTTTTTCGAATATGTATTTTGCAGCCTTTACGGTGCTAACGCTAACACAAATTTGCATATTCATAAGCACGAGTGTCAGGTCATTAAAGGCACTGTACCTCTATGCTGCATTGATTTCTACACAAAACCTGCTGGAAATTCCATATGATGTTGTAGAAACTTTTCGTGTCTTGGACATATTATTATTGTGCATGTAAAGACAGCAACTTTGGGGCTTCTCTAGTTCACATCACAGCAAAAGCGCCCTCACTTGTCTGGAAAAGCTTGGGCAATAGTTTTAAGGTTGAAAAAAGTGCAAATTTGAGTACACTTATCTCCGAAAGGATTTCAATTACGTTTCATACATTGAAAAAGAGTATAAAGATGCACTAAAAGCGGGCCTAAGAAAGTTCATTGCATGAATCCTTTAAAGCTTACAGTGCATGTGTATGTTAAAGTGCCACGGCGCCAATAGAATGAGATTTGTTTGTCTGGTACGCGAGACTAAGGAGGCAGCGAAAATCCCAGGACTCGGTTTGATGACTATAGTGTTACGACCCAGGAGACTACAGTGTGAATCAGGGAGCGCCTTCCCGACGTCCAATGACCGTGACTGTAGTAAAACGATCTTCAAACCCGACCTAGCCAACACCTTGAATCAGATCTGGCTGCATTCAAGCATGTGCTGATTAGTACTATGTGCCGACTTACTCTATGCTATATTATTCCAGCAAATTGTATTAAAAGAGAGACGGTTATATTTGCCATACAAAGTTCATGCTACACATCAATTCAAAATTACCGGTGTAAAGGTGACTTCGAGGAACACACATCAACCTCCGTCAGTATAATAAATCTCTTTGCCCCGGCGTTTTAAAAATACCCGTGCTGGAGGCATGTGATGGACGACTTTGACATTTGCGAAGGGCCGGAATGGCACTTTAGGGAAGAAGGGAGGCGCGAACCTTATCTAAAATCTGAGATGTTGATATATTATTTGGGGTTTTGGACTACATCGGGAGCCCCCACTTCTATCTGTGTGACTTTTTAAAAGAGGAGTTTTCTGAAGCCTAACGTTCTTGGTTGATGCTCATAACAGCCCTACCCGTTTTTTCACTCCTGTAAGCCTACAGTTTTGATCTCTCTCCGTAAATTTGTGTGACTGTATGTAATGATATCAAGCTTTAATCTAGATTTAAAAGCCATGTAATTTTGGCTCATCTCAGGGGGGGGGTGAGTAAGAACTCGGTTGTGCCTCGCTTGATCTTTTGAAACTTGGCATGCATGTATGATGCATGAGGAGGCATGTGGCCTAGTGGTTAGGGTTTGTAGCTTACATCATAGGGTCAGGGGTTCGAATCCAGCTGGTGGCAGCATATTGTGATCCTGGGCAAGTCACTTTACCCCTATGTGCCTCTCTCCACCCAGTAGTAAATGGGTACCTATGAGGGCAGACACGGTTATGTTTAGCTGTTTGCGCCGAAATGGCAGCACCGGGCTAGTATACTCTGCAGGGAGCTGAGATGGTTTCAGGAATGTTCATAGATGTATGAGCCCAATGTGCAGGGATAACAATGACGCTTTGAAACGTTGTGGCAAACGCATTACAAATATTTTAGATATTATTGTTATTATTATTAAGTAAAGACACTCCTATCATTACAAACATGGAGTTTAAACTCAATCAGACAATGGTTTTGTAGTTACGGTTATTTGAAGTTCAAGGCCACATGTGTGCCAGCCCGCGCTTGTTGAGCACTGCGGTGGAAAAAGTATATGCATTTGTGGCTGATCAGTCTGGGGAAAATGCGCGCTGCGCAAGAACAGCATGTCCAATTTTTGTAAAATTGCTGTCAAGAAGACCGCAAGGAGTTATTCTCCAAAACCCCCCAAAGGCTCAACTTCTAGACAAAATGCATTGCGCCAATATCGGAAAAAATGTGTGTGTGTGTGGGGGGGGTTCCGCTCTTCTAGGGTTATGGCACCTTAATCTGACAGTACAAACATGCAAATGTATAGATCCCCAGCGTATGACGTCACGTGAGAGGGCATTTCTTTCTTCCTCCAGGATAGGCTCGAGCAAACCTTTTGTGCATTCATTGTCATTAAATCTAAAACAGGTCCTCAGGGAGGGCGCTCCACGCAGGCCCTCTGTTTTACAAAGTGAAATAAAGATAAAAATAAAACTTTGTGGGGGAAAACCTGCGAATTGCTGGCTATTTGTTGGACGTTGCAGCACTCCTGCGTCATTACGGATGATTCACAAAAGTGCGCCTCCAAGAGTTTGCAACTTGTTGGCCGATCTTAATGCGCAAAGTTTGTCGACCCTTTTTAAACGCGCATTAGGTCGACAAATTTCGTGCATTGTGATTGCCCAACGAGTTGCAAACTCTTGTAGGCGCACTATTGTGAAACGCCCGTATTGAAAAGTACATTCGAAATTTTACAATTGGGCTAGAACACGTTTGTCATCGCAAAGTAGTTGATATCCCATATAGGGTATATATACTAATGGCACTACGTAATCAGTTTCGGTAGAGCTTGGAAACCCATTTAATTACGAACATTACACACAGGCATCATCTAGTCTCATCCGACTGATGCATAAACACCTAATCGGATGAAGCCAGCACGAAACAACGAGGGCAAGGCTTCTACCGGATAAGTTTGAGACTCTCCGTTTTCCTCGAAGGCTCTGTCATCTCTCACTAATAGTGCATTATTGGGTACCGACCCCACTCGAGCGCTTTAATTTTCGTAAGAGCGCGAGGGCAGTCCCTTGGCTGATTGCTTGGCTAAACAAATCAGCAAGCAACCAGCGTTTGTTTTAATATCCTTACAGATTGGTAATCTGTAAGATCATTCGCTAGACGCCCAATAGGGTAATGAGTTGGTGAATAGTCCGCTGCATTAAGGCGGTGACGGAAATATGGCGATACAAATCCACAACCACACGTTTGAAAAACTAAGTTGAATTGGCAGATTCTTCGTCTGTGAAACATTTTGGCACTTTTACGAGCGATATTGGCTACTTGTTTAACGGATCGGATTTTAACTTCCCCCTCCACTTACATGACTAACAGCCCCATCCTATAGGCCTAGAGATCCTTCTCTATATGTTAATTGATGTTCCTTCTATCGTCTGGAGCAATGAGATGTTGGTGAATCAGAGAGGAATGAATTACGCCGGGCGAGACCAGCAGCAAATTGCCATTGAGGGTGCTCGCCGTCCAAGGTTTGCATAAACATTCTGTGCGGATCACGTAACAGTCTCTTAACCCTTCGCACGTCCAATCTCGAGAGCCAAGCACACATTTGCTGAATCTTCACATCAGAGTCCCCTCTTGAAATTACCGAATGTCAAACAGCGGGGAAAACCGAGGTCCAATTACCCTGGGTTCGAAGGGAGTATAGGCGACGAACCGGGTCGGGGAAAGCAGGGGAAATTGAAAATAATGTGGGCAGAACAGACATGCACTTCCTGGCAAAAAGGGTTCAAGGGTTCTTGGCTGCGCCGGCACAGACGGCTGATGGAAAAGGACTGGCGGAACTGGGGAGTCGCGAAAGTCAGCAAACCGATACCTGTCATTACACCCACTCTGCTAACATTGAAAACCCATTTTCATCCAACCAGCTCTAAAACAAAAAAGATGAAGCATCAACAGACTCTTCTCACGAAGATAGATACACGGGAAAGAAATGTGAACACCGATTTCAAAAAAAAAGAGAAAATGTTAACGTTGACGCTTGAGTCTATCCTCAGTCCCAGTGTAAGTCAGACAGTAAGTAAACTTCAACTCTTATTACACCGCTCTTCCATTAATGCAGTCCCTCTGCAAACCTTGGCGTGGATTACTTCGGTTCGATCACCCGTGGCTCGCCTCTTGGCAATCGCACTTTTACCGTTTCCGACTCGAAGAGCAATAGGACCGTGCATGAAGATAAGAAGAAAAAATAACATCAGCGGGAGGAGGGGCCAAGGCATTCCAACGATGACACGTCAAAATATATCGCAGGTGTACCGGGGTACAACCGGACGATCTCGCCGGAATTTCAATTAAAGCTGGGGGGGGGGAACTATAACACACTTTCATTTTTCCAACACCGGTGATTTGTCATCGGTTAGAAGGCATCTCCGAAAAGTTGCATCTGTCATTTTCTGGAACGAGAGGAAGATCATTTCTTTTTTTTTTCGCATTGACAGGCACGGCACATTTGATTGCCACTGTGCGAATCTCATTCGAGTGTGTTAATGGTTATTAGCACAGATACCAGGGGAGCTGGGGAGGAGTCAACTGATATATTGCGGGCTGCTTTTACCAACTCGGGGACTGTCGTCTTTGCCAAACGCGCACGTGCAACAAATATATTCACTGTCGGGTGGAGCCTTTTAAAGGAGTCACGTTACCATAGCTACCTTTCATTAACAAACGTTTTACAACAAATCTTAAGTGCACTGCATTTGCAGATATTCAGAGAAAACGCTATCATTTTCACCCTCTCAATGTCTAAATTTATTGGCAAGTCAAATTGAGTCATGCCTCGAGAAGACATTTACCGTTTTAGAAGGAAAAAAACTTCGTTGAAAAGTTTTATTATTTATTTCGCAGCTTCCAATTATATTTTTCTTTGTCCAAGCTTCTTTTCAACGCAATGAATTACAAAAGCGTCCAACACTGAAACGGACTACAAACTCTTCACCGACACTTATTGTCGGCTCTCCGTTTGTCTGCATGCCACTGGCTCTTCATGAACAGAGAACCGTCGAAGTCAATTCAGCATTCATATCGAAATAATAATACAAATTAATTATTACCACCTCAATGAAAACAGAAAGTAAACAGGCAGTTATTGCATGAAACTGAAATGCCAACGATTCATGAAGCAAGCCTATACCAACGACTCTAGATTACAGTCGGCAATGAAACGCACTGCCTATAGCCGCCACTGCCATTTCCCATTTGCCATAGGAGCTTAAAGTGTAGCTGCAATGGATTTTTCTTTGACACATTTTTTCTTTTCTGCATCTTTGTACTTTTCTTCCATGCATGAAAACTCTTATACACTCCAATTGGTTAAATGCATGTATTGAAAAGGGCACACTTTTAAACGATCAAAATTGAACATTTTTCCCGGACACCTGAGGGCGCTGTTGCTGTGAAGTCATCTAGAGAAGAAATGGTTAAGTGCATGGGTATTTCTGTTCAAATTGTGAACCCAGAATTTACTAAATAAAAACATTTCTAGGAGAGGAAGTGATGGTTTCTTATTGCTATGCACATAAACAACAATGAATGAGCACAGAAGAGAAAACTTACTCCAGGAAAATCTACAAAGACGCAGGACTTTTTGTGTACAAACCAATGTGCCATTGAGGCTTCTTCCTGAGATGACATCACAGTTTTGCTCATGAATATGGAAATCTAATCAGCATAAAACATAAAATGCATTAGAATAAACCTTGAAATAGTGAAACCAAAGTTGAAAATAAGGTTTACTAACGCACAAAGATGCATTTTACAGGTTTGTAATGAAAAAATGAAAACAAATTGATTGCAGCTACCCTTTAAAACAATCACACGGCCATAATATGCAAATTCACCTAATCGTCCAACCTCAGAATCATTTCGTGGATGCTCAATTAAATCTCAAATGAGGTGTCAGGAGCCGTAGAATCGTAAAAGGCTTCGTCATCCGGAATTAAGCACGACTGCCCAACGAGAGACCGTCCAGGGAATTCGGTCGATGGGAGGATCCAGGCACTATTGAACTGGGTAAATTCAAAACCATTGATAGGCCTATAGTATTTTCGAGGTACATACATGTATTCGCTTGTGTACAGACGGGTCTTAGCACCCGATCGATTCACATAAAGGCAATTGCAGACTCGCTATAGGTCAGCGCTTCTCCGCAAGACAAAACAATTTAGGGCTAAAACAATCAGAAAACAATAACAAATACCTCGAAGATCAGCCATTTCGTAAAAATAGCTGACACAGTGCCTCTGTTATTGTGAGCAACCTTTCTAGTGTACACTACATCTTAGCCAAAATTAAACTATAAAGATGTTCTAGAGAGTAGGCACCAAAACAAGATAACGTAGGAAAAAATGTAAAGAACCCAAACGATATTGAGAAAGATACTACCACATACGATTATCGGTTCCACCTTGGGGGCACAGAAGTCTCGTGGTTAAGTTACTCCGTTATGCAATTTATTTAAATTTTATGCAATTGCATGGATCTACATTTTAGAGCGAACATGGGTTTTGTTTAACTTATCCCGTGAAATCGAGTTGCATTAAATCAAGGTAAGGCACGTACAACGACAATCTAAGTCATATCTTGACAAAATGACTCTGAAAGAAGCGAACTACGTGTATGCATGCATGTGAGTGACAAGGCTTGGCGTGTAGGCGGATTGGTCACTCTTCAATAAATGACAAGTAATCACACGGCAACTCGGCCACTTCAGGCCATGTGATAGAGTAATTATTCCGAGTCAATTCCTTAGTGTGAGTCACAATAGGATCAATATCTCATTCTGGCCGCATAGACTCATCTATGCGGTTACGTCCAATTAAAATGATCAGGGATTATGCAAATCGGATAGTTAGGATGTCCATATGGGACTTAGAGGCGCCGGGCAAAAAGGGAACCAACCAACACAATAATTCAACGATGACCGCAATATCCACTCACAGAAAACCTCAAAGTTTAAACGATTTACACGGAAATATTACACTGGAGCACAGTCTGTGTATAGAGATTTCCATTTCTCTGAACTGCATTGGGATAACGGGACATCCCTCGGTCGCTATTGTTACTTTATAGATTTTTTGTTAATAATGTGCATATGTTTATTCAAACTTGCCCCAAGTGTTGTATTTGTGTCCATCACAAGTCCTTTCGCAAGTCCCTTCAAAAGGCCAGTCATAAGAAACAGGGTGAACAATGACAACAGAATGCTTTTGTCACAGTTCATATGCTTGCAAATTGGCTTGAGACGGAATGACTTGTGATGGACTCGAATACAAAACTTGGGACTCCCAAGTTGTGGTGCGTTTTTGCCGCCACAGCCAAGAAAAAGTTTGATTACTCATACTCGTCTGTTTGGGGGGATTTGAGTCATCCGCGCATTATTCTCGCCCAGTTAAATTTGCCAAAAGAATAAGGGACAGGAATCAAACGAACCATTTATTGGTTATTACATTCAAAGTGAACCCTTGTCTCTGTTTACAGCGGGCGCTGTTGCTGTGACGTCACTTCAGGCACACATTCTACAGGTAATTTTTTTCTGTCAAGTACGGGTTCTGGACAAGAAAAGTGCCTCATTAAAAATATGAGTGAAGTTCGCCAACTAACATCTGGTCTAGTGTCAAGCACTATGAGGCAGTTGTAACTGTGAAGCTTCGTCCTAAGAATGACGTCACTGTCATGCTTAAAAATATGGTAATTTATGTGAGACTATAAAACACAAAATGACCCCGACAAAACAGGGCAAGGACAATTGAAAACCTGGTTATAAAATGCAAAGATGAATTTTAAAGACATGTAAGGGTAGTTTAACTCCTAGATGAGAGGTATTATTTTGAATAATACATCTGTGGGATTTCAGCTATTAGCATCTAACGGTACTTGGACATGCACGCTATGCTTTTATAATCGGAATTTTCGTCCATTAAATTAGCTGATAAAACTGCTGGTGCTATCAAATCAAAGCGCCATACACAACTATCAAAACAACGGTTACTTTAAAAGCAGGGTGGTGAAAGGCAACGTATATCCCAGTATCTATATCTGCAGCTATCAGTTTGAGTTTTGGTAATGTACGAGGTTTCGCTGGTTAATGGACGAGGGGAGGTAGAGCTTCCAACCCCCTCCGGCGTCCCTATCCAAACAAGTCAGGGTTTGTGAACGACGGGTCCGCTTACCGACAGAAAGACATTGGACATTTGCATCTCCAGACTGACTTGATTCAGATGGAGGCTAATGACCAGCTCCTCGGCGCAAATATCCGAATGGGAAGTGGTCGGGCGTTGCAAGCGCTGCTGACATGGCAAATTTTCCATTTGGGCGAACGGAAGAAACTCCACTGAATCGGGGTTGACACGTTCGGTTTCAAATCTTACCGTAAACTCGTGTAAAATCATGATGCATCCATTTCTGACGGAATCAATAAAATTGTCACATTTGAGAATGACGATAAAAAAGGCAAAACAAAGGAAGAATCTGCTGTCTACATTCAGTAAGAGACTTTAGAATTCGAAAACACCATATTTTGAGCACTGAATTCTGTTACTTTACAAGCGCACTCCGCACAATGTCTCTGCTGGCGAGAAATACAGATAAAAGAAGCCGGGGGCTGGCGGAAATGAAAAAGAAACTGCCGACTCGGTCACCTCTCCGGGACGCAAAACATAATAGCTTTCCTTGCAGTGCACAAACCTTACTTATGGCATAAGTCATTGCAGTTGTAAATTCCTTGGCAATGCATTTCTTTGGAAACACGCAGTATAGGAGAATTTGCCATGCCATAGTTTGTCAGTTACGGCGGGGTTAAATTGGTACGTGCGATGCAATTTTATGTATCATACATACATCACAAGTGCCCACTATCAAACTAGATTCACAGGATTAGCAAATAATCTATTATCGCATGCTGAAAACACACTTAGTATGGAAATGATAATGTTTGGAGATACAGGGAGAAAAGTTTCCATGATCTTACGTAGGAAATCAGAGATCAAGTCTACAGTGCAAGTCTGTGACAGACGTCAGAATTTTCACAAACTATCTCGGTCTCGATAATATACGTTTTCAGTCAGAGAGCATAATTTGCCTGATGGGCAAAGAGCACATGCGCTGCCTAATGTCTGCACCTGCACTTTTTACGTGAATGTTCTTGACCGATATTATCTTTCCTCGGAGCGCAGGGGGGAAAGTAAAAGAAAGATGATCGTATGCTTCCTATGGCGTTATCGGCAGCGCTGCCGCCGCCCGAGGGGGGCTATCACGCCGGGGAAATTTGCTCTGAAAACAGCCGCCAGGGGAGCAAGATCGCGTGGACATATCCTAATGCAGTCTCTGGTGGCCATTATCAACGGGTTGTCCGGGCAAGATTCCCACTCTCTCCTCCCTCTCTCGACGGGGTTCGGCTATCACCTAGGATAAATAAATCTGGCTTTTGATGTAGTACGAAAAATTGTACAAATGCCAGTCAGGCCGGCACTTATGTCCTTTGAGGGGCTGCAGACGTGCGTGGAGACGATCCTCGCTGTAAGGTATTTTATCAACCGCCCAGTCTATCAGTTTTATTTTTGCAGTGTCTGGTCGGCTTTACAAGGATGCGTCGTTTATTGTTCGACCTTTTAATAAAGGCCCGCCCTAAATACCCGCATCAACAAATACAAATTGTAATGGAGACAGAAAACCTAGGTCCCTTCCCATAAAAAAGACGACTTCTTCAATTTACATAAGAGAAAGCGTAACAGCATCTGACTGTGTGAAAAGCAAGGCAACTCGTGTTCAGCGCAAAATTGAAAAGAAACTGATTAAACCGTAAAAGAAAAACGTCAGTAACAGAGCGGAAGAGTTGTGCCAAAGTGCAAGTGATAAAAGAATACGGGCGATTCACAATAGTGCGCCTCCAAGAGTTTGCAAGGGGTTGACCGATCACATTGCGCGAAATCTGTCGACCCTTACCAAACGCGCATTGGGTCAACAGATTTCATGCACTGTGATTGGTCAACGCGTTGCAAACTCCTGGAGGCGCACTATAGAGGGATTTCATATTGGCGCCGTCTGCGCATATCTGCATCGAAACCGAGGCTCTCTGTGTTGAACTTTGTCGCGCGCGCCCACAGAGTCCACACAGTACATGGTGTATCCGGTTCGTAAGTTTGACGCCACTTCATTTTAAACCACGCCAACTGCACAAGATACAGGACCATCGCAGGTACGTTAGTTCGCGGTCAATAGTCGTTATTCTTTCTTTTGATTTTACGTGTTGAGGCATCCTGAAAGACTCTTCCACAAAAATTTGCAGCCTGGAAAGTCTGAATTTAACATACCGTTATGTATTTTGTGTCTTGACTCCTTACTTTCAATCGTTTGATCGTATTGAGAATTGAAGCTGACACAAACAGCCTCGTTTTCAAACGCGGAAGTGCGCAGATCGACGCTAAAAGTGTCGTATTGGGATCCCTCTATTGTGAATCGCCCGTATTGATTCCAACAAAAAGGCACTACAAATTTAAACAGTGACGAAGTAGATGTGAGGGACACGCATTTGGAAGAAAAAGACGGCTGAATTATACAAACTGGAAAAACGCTGGTCGGATTGACTACCGCCGTGGTTGAGAGTCTAAAGGTTCAAACTATATGGTGACGCAAATAGATAAGAAGCTTTCGACGTTAATGAGAGATAAACCCAGCTCCTAAGTCGAAGCTTCACATTCCCTTTGCAATTTTTCCCCCGAGCAGGTATGCTTAGCGAAAGACAACTTCAATGGACACAAAGTGGTGTAATTTTATTCACACAAGCGACAGGCGATGATGTTATTCTGCTCTGCGGTTGCATTTATTGAGTTTCGTACCAGCAAGAGTGCGCAGAATGCGTTTCAAAGTGGGCGGAATGCGACCGCTGAAAGGTACAGCAACTGCTTTGGGAATCATCGAACGTTTCGGCTGCAAGTTGGGTGAAAGTACAGGCTATTCCAATCGTATCCAACTGGAATTCACAGGCATATAAATTTCACATTGCAGCCTCGATGCTCTACTGATTGGTCAGCTGTAGCAGGAGACTGGGTTTCCGGGGGTAACTTCTGGTCCATTTTTTTATGGATCTGTTTCGTTTGAAACAACAGGGATACAAAGCTTCCAAACAAGCTGGCTTTGGGGAGGCTTATATCAAAGCATGAGAGTAATTGAGCTCCGCTCTGCTGATCTCGATCTCCATCGCGCTAACACCTTTTCTGCAGACCTTTGTTGATATATTTATTGCTTATTCTAGGAGAGAAGAAAAACTAGGAAACTATAGAGCACAATCTCGTATTTATTAAACCAAAGGAACCTTTTCGTTCCTGGTAATCGTCTTGCACCTAGTACCTGCTCTCGTCGAGCAGAGTGCCTTGTGTGAGAAAATAGTGGTGTTTGTGTACGCACGGCTGTCGCATGACACGAAGAGCATGGCCTGAGAACACTTGCTTTTTGTCGTTGATGGCCTAAGAGGAAGTCAGTGAAAGGACCGTGCATGAGGCAGCAAACCGAATTTAATGACGAATTAATTTGCTTCGATTGAAAGTTAAGCAGGCTTCGGCCAGCGTTATAATATGTACAGCATTTGCTATTATTTTTCACCACATACAATATGCATGTACTACCTACAGCGGAATCCAGCGACGTTTCACTTGACACTTCCGACGGCCCCCTTTTATGGCCGAATGTACTGTGCTTGGCCTGTCATGGAAAGGCTAGATGGGCGTGGCTCATGCGAATCGGTTTTTCTTTGGCGAACAGGATGGTGTTCAGACTGGCAATCTTCCAAACGCACAACCCCTGCACGGTTTATTTACAGGCAGTTCAAAAATGAAGTCGTCAGTCGGAATTTTCCATTAAAGACACAGTTTGATACCCCCTTCAAATTCTTCCGGCGGCAATTGCGACGATGCATGGCTCCTGGCACGGTTGTTATTCCATTGTAGCCCAAGCAGAGTGACTCTTCGCGCAAAAAGGGCAGGAAAAGCTTGGTATCACTTTACACGCATTCATCTTATAGTTGAGGGTTGACTAATTCAATCGCCCGAGCGCAACATATCAGGCAATCAATTTGACGAGTTCACAGCCCGCCGACCAGATAGCCGTGGCCCCTAAGGGCAGACGGAGGAGGGGGAGGGGAATAAGCGACGGATTTGCCCGCGAATGATCGATGCCGATCGGTTGGGAATCGCTACCGATGGATTCAACTCGGCCGGGAGCAGCAGACAGGTTAATGGTCGTCAGGGGCGCGATGTTGTGCTTCACCGGTTCACGAGAAGAGGACGATGAATTAGACTCGCTCAAGAAGGAGTGGTGACTGCAATATGAGGTGTGCTTTACGTGATCACTTCTTCGTTAAAGTGTAAGACAGGTAGAGGAAAAACCGCCCACAACAATTCGGTAATATGATTATAATGTGAAGCCTTGGTGTTCTACTTCTCCACCTTACCCTCACCCTGACATGGAATTCCAACCTAAATGCAGTTCAAGTGTTTGGTTTTTTGCAGGTACATTATTAGCAAAGCTGTACTTCGAGCGGTCTTGCGCGTCCGGACATGGAGGGTCTTTTAATGCCACCCTTTGATACCAACCGTCGCGCCTCATTTACGTTTATTTCCATTGCGCTACCATTGACCATTTGTAGTCGTTGTTTTCTCCCTATAATATAACTTCCATATTCATAACCCAAACAGCGGTGTCACAAAGGGATAGCAGCAATATTGTTTAAATACCAACCTCCACATGCACTTGCGTGTCTCAATTAATCTTAGTTTCAATGGTTCTCTCACTTTTATAAAAGGTATTTCTATGCCTTTTGAGTTTAACTGTTAATGATATTTCCATAATTATTCACGAGCAAAACTGACGTCATCCCAGAAAAAAACACAATGTTGGTTTAAGCACAAAAACTCCCTTTTTAGATTTTGCGGGCGTAAATTTTTAGTTTTCCGTGCTATATTGCTGTGTAAAATGGGCAAGAAAGAAATCCTTTCTCAGATATGTTTTCAGTGAGTAAATTCGTGTATCACAATTTGAATATAATAACCTATGCACTGAACCATGTCTTCCTGGGATGACATCGCAGCAACAGCGCCCTCAGTTTTCCAGACTAGCATGGAGAATTTGGAAAGTTTTTTAAAGTGCATGTTCCCATTCATTCAACCTAATAGGCAGATCAAATGATTTGTACACTCTGAAGCTATAGAGCGTATACCAACGCATGCAACAGGCCGCTCGAGACGATCGTAGGCTTACTATTATGCAGTGAGGCTTTTTGTTCATTTCAGCGCACATTGCCCAACCCGCGCGCTTGCTACGCGCTTGCTACATCGACGAGCGTGGCCAATCGAGTTTTCATGTTAAAACATAAATGCGAATGGTTTCTAAAGTATGCTGCATAATCGCTCATGACAGTCGAGTTGAGAATGACATTAACATCAGTAACTCTGACCGTCATTCGTGCGAGAGGACTATCGCTCGATTTCCATTAAAAACCGTGCCGTCCAGGAATTACCGGAAACAGCGATGCAAAAGCCGATGATATTCGAAGTTTCAAACAAGGAATATCTCAAGAGTAATCCACCAACCTGGCTCTGTCAAGATCTGAACGCTGGTTGATGATTAGATATCTAGGCTAATCCTTGAAGCAATTTCCTTCAAAGGATCAACCAGAGAATATCTCACGTAAGAAATGCACCAACCTGGATCTCATCGTAGCTTAACGGTTTGAAAATGTATCAAGATGTTTTGCTCAACACAGTACCGCCAAACAGGTTTGCTGAAAGAAGTGAGACTGCTTCGGTGGAGAAACAACGCAGGAACAACAGTAGTGTCAGAACAGCCCAACAACCCACTCTCTGATTTTTACAACACAGGCATAACCGGTGCCCTTTACAAATTTTCCAAATGACGTTTTCAGAATGGTTTATGACCGAGCTGTGCATGGTGTAGTGCTTTGCACAAAGTACGTGGGCGTTTTTTGTGCCTGCTTTTGTCGAGCTGATGGGAATTCGAAGAATATTTGCCACGGGTTGGAGTTTCTGCATTCGGTTTTGAAGAACATGGATGCATTGCGGTTGAAACAAGGATGTTGCAACTCGCATTTCACTCAAAACAAATTGAGGACACAATCGCCCAAGACAATATTTTATTCACAGACACACTGAAGCAACCTGTGTCATCGTGTCCTCAAGCAAAAGAGGTCAAGCGTGAAATGGAAGCAAGTCTGTTTGTTTGGATATCACTTATCTGAGAAATTAAAATGCACGGAATTACAAAAGTAAGCAGGTCTACGGAAAAACATAAAACTTAACGACCAGTGAATGAAGGAAAACCTAATGTAGTCTCCTGACGTACCATGTGCTATAAGAATCTGATTCCAAAGGACAGAACTGTTATACCTATCATGAACAGATATTGCATTGTCTCGAATTCCGAAAACGTTGCTGGACAAAGGGGTTTTCTTTTCGGGTGTTCGTCGCCAAGGGAACCATTTGTTTCCGCAACAGAGCAACTATTATTTACTTGGTCTTTACCTTCTTCATGTAGGATCCAACTTTGTTTCATAGCCAAGTGTTCTGTTCAGTTTTGACGGTTCCTTCATGTATCATGCTTGGATTACTTGGACAGTTATTCAATATTTTTATACCAGCGTTTCCTTTGGGGACATGTTACTGTTTTCACTGTCTTTCCAGTCAGGTTTCATTAACATTGATAATCCTTTTAAACGGTTGCAGCCAGTTCAGACTGCGTTTATTGTTTCCCCGTTCATTCACCTCTTCGATCCGTGAGCAAGCGGCACTTTCTGTGCCCGTAACTCCAGGGCGAATCCTCGCCAGGCTCTATAATTCGTTGGCCGTTGCCGACTGATGTGTTTAGATGCCGCCGAACAACACCTGGCGAGCCTTCAGGGGTTGGCAGTCAAGATATCGCATTTGTTCGACCCCTCACGAATCAATGCTCGGTGCTTGCTCAGTGTCATTCACGAACATCATATCTAAAAACTCTGGACTCGCCATTTGCTTAATTACACGATGTTCACTGAAGCTACCGCCGTCCATCTTACAGTGCCGAATACAAAGGTGATACAAAGGCTTGCTCGTCATTGTTAACCAACTGAATCGTGGCAACAACAGCGCGCGAGCCAACGATCATCATTGTATTCGGCTTAGTAAGATGGCCACTGGTAGGTTCACTTGTTTCACTGGATCTGGGTCTCGATTGGTAATCCCAAAGCTGGTTCGCTCCATTCATTAGACGGGTTCTGGCGTGAGTGAACCATTGTTGGATCACCGATTGCAATCCGGATCCGCGTGAAACAAACTGGCCATAAGAGTGCATGTCTTTGTTCGAGAGGGCGCTCTCTCGAAGGCGACACAAGTGCCCAAGACATACCGCAGTTCACCACTAATGCAACACGAAACAATTTAAGAAATCAACTTGACAACTGTGCTTCTAAAGAGAGGAATTTTGATTTTTACCGATTCATTAGCGAGTGTATTTCTGAAGTCTGCTGCCAACCGCCACAAAACGATGATTACATGCTGTACACAGACCCTCAGAACACACAAATGAAATCTCAGTTTCACGTTGGTACATTCAGACTACTGTGCACAACACCTAAGCACCATCTTGGTGCTGAACATGTTTAGAAGCTATTAGCATGTCCAATTCCTAAACACAAATGCTCAGTTTTTAAAACACTACCAATATACATATTACAAATTTAACTATATTACGCATATAACTATGACAACAAGTATTAAGGAAATGTTTAATTGCTAAACACAGTTTTCACAGGTAAGTGATGAAACACTAGACATGCAACTACTTTCAGGCAGGGTGTACAAAACGGATACCCACAAATAAATTAAATACTCATGTGACTACTGATCATGGCAACTGACACAAATACTTTATTTATATCTGTTCATCCAACAGCGCATTTAGCGCCAATTAAAGGATAATAATGAGTGAAGAAGACAATGAACAAGTGTTCCGTTTTGGAGGAGAGAGGAAGACCCAGGATAAATGTTTCAGGGAAACCCACGGACTTTACTGGGGACTGAAAGCCCAGTCCACGTGTGGGCCCAGCCGGACTCGAACCCAGACCCCCGGAGGTGGAAGGCGAGGAAAGAAACACTACATCAACCTGACTCTCCCGTCATTTCACTGAAAAAGCAGTGTTAAGTATACCAACGACTGTCTTGCTGTATGACTTCGTAAATATGTTTGATTTCTAAACATGGTTAGAATTTTGATGGTTGTGTGTAGGAATTGAAACAAATTACGTAACTTCGCAAAGTCACACTTTATAGTTCAGGAATTCATGGTAACATAAAGACTACGTCAACGTGCAAATAGTGGGGGATTAACCCTAACCCCCTAGGCTGTATGTAAAATCGTATTGATATTGGAAAATTTGGGACTGTTAGGGTTAAACATGACAAAGCAGTTGGATTGATGTATGCTAATATAAAAAGAGTGGGCCTATGTATACTGATGACGTCACTTTTTGTCCACATGAACACTCTGTCTGAAGTCGTTAGCGAGGACCCCCGCTCCACTGAGTGCCATAAGAAAGCAAACGCATAAACAACGTTTAGTACTTAGACTACAACGTCATCCATATGTTAATGAGTGCCGATATGACTCAGGCGACTGACTTTGATTTACATGCTACGGATTCTGAATTAATCTGTGGAATGCAAATGGCCAACCTACAGAAAATAACCTTCCAACGTTCATAATAACCCCCTATACTTTTACATGCATAGGCCTACAGCTGCATGTTATCACGGGTATCAATGTTACCACATCTGTTTTAACAGTGCGTTGACCTAATCTCTTCTGTATCATAACACAATTTCATATATTTAAAACTTTGATGTTGGTATTGCGTTATTCGAGACATTTCACGTACTGCACCCAATGGACATTCTGCATAAGTGTTAACATAAAACATGTTAAACACGAATCAAAATGAAAATGCATAAAATGTATCCATTAGAAACTACACCTTGACATAATAGTACAGCAGATGTACTGTACATGCTGACATCGTCCGCAGACCACAATATGCACTTTTCCAGGTATAGAAAAACTATTAAATTTTACGGGGTGAAGGCCACGTACTTTGCAACTTATGCAAACACTGCATGGGTATGCCAGCATTACACACACAGAGCACCGTGTTGTTTCCTACTAGATTATTCTTTACAAACTCAGGCAATTGTTGCTGCTATTTCACTCCCTCAAAGTTCGTCGTTACCAGAGTAAAGTCTGGTTTCCAGACCAAAGAACACCCATACTCACAAGAAGATCAAAGTAATGAACGTTTTCCAATATAAATAGGGCTTTTGGGGCTTGGCGACTTTAACGGTAACTAAAAAGTCATCGTTTTACCATTCACGTTGGCTGCCTCGTACATTTTAAGGTCTCCTTGCTCGTTGCCTGAGAACCGATGCTTGTTTGTGGAGGACTAAATGTGTAGCTTAACGAGACAACGCCAACTACGCGAAGTATTGGATGTTTAACCGACCACGGGAGAAATTATTGAATTATACCTCAATGCAGGCGGTATTATAAATACACACAAGGGAATAAATGATATCTGCATATGGTGGCATCGCATTTGAAATGTTTTCAAAATTAAAACGATTGTTAAAATGATACGTTTATTTACTATTCCGTTGTGCCAAACAATCACAAGCTTTGGGCTGAGGTTGTACATCATTTTATTATTTAAATTTATTATTTATTCCATTTATTAAATTTATTATTAATTTGTTATTTATTTTATTTATTATTAATTTAGAAATTATTTAAATATACCTCAATGCAGGCGGTATTATAAATACAGACAAGGGAATAAATGATATCTGCATATGGTGGCATCGCATTTGAAATGTTTTCAAAATTAAAACGAGTGGTAAAATGATACGTTTATTTACTATTCCGTTGTGCCGAACAATCACAAGCTTTGGGCTGAGGTTGCACATCCTTTTGAACGCTCTATAAAGGAATTAGACACGTAACGCGATATCATATTCTCAACCTTTGGGCGGTAAAATGTGAACTTTGTTTTACTTCCATGCCGCAGACCGCATAACAAATGTAAATAACAACAAACCTCTATATGAGAACTACATTGTACTTAGATATGTGTCGAGAATGGATGTCGAGGTGAAAAAATCCATTAAAAACTGAAAGAAATTAAAGTGCAACATTTTAGGGGCAAATGGAAAATGTAGAAAATAAGGTGCAATTTGTGTGATTTATGCTCAGTATACAGGCTGTCGGTAGAATTCTGTATTGATTTAGGAAGTTGTTGAGATTTGTCTAATTATTCCCTTGGAAATATTACGTAAGAGAATGAAGTTTGTTTTTTGAATAGGGTGGAGGTATGAATCTTTTTCGTAACAAAGGACAAAAAAATAGAATCCCCAATAATTACAAGTTACGAATAATTAAACTGTAGAGTGGAAGAAATCATCAGGTTATGCTTCGTCCTGAAGGCGTGCGTTGTGGAGAAACAGTGTCCTTAATTTTCCTCTTCGGCGTGACAAAGAGATTTACCTTAAACAGGCGACGGGAATTCGAGAATTGCACACGAAATGGAGAAACAATCTCATCCGACGTGGAGGCGGACTAGTGCTACTTACCCGTTCCGTTTGCCTTCCTGTCGTTTCGCTTCGAATCAAACTGTCTTTACGGGCAGCAAACAGAAACCGTACGGGGACAAAGGTAGGTGCAAGTGAAATCTTCTCAACCAATATGCAGGTTTTGATGAGCTTGCTGTAGATATTCATCATGATGCACGTAAAAAAACTGCATGTATAAATCATACACGAGGCCAACATCTTGCACAGGACACAGAATGGTATTATGTTCCTGTGGAGTCACGGTTTTGGAGGAAATATGACCGACCAACCCAAATGGAACCGAGTACACTGTAAACAGGAGGAACCTTTGGAAACACCCCCCCAGCATTGCATGAATTTATATTTTAAGGGAAATGCTAGCTACCCTTTGTAACCAGAAATGTTAATGATTCAACATTCATGTGCGAGCAAGCTATCCGGCCATCATTAGATTATTCTTGAAAATATTACCATTTAGTTATTACTTATCAGCTAACTGCATAACTCAAAATGAGCCCGAAGCTGATTGGACAATAGGGCCTATGTCTCTCGTGCTTAGCGCGGCCACCCGAGCTGCATGCGATATTGGAAATTAGAAAGTCATACTGGAAATGGCGATGTCGAATATCTTCATAATCCTTGCACAATTCACCGGGCTTAAAGAGTCAACAGTGCAATTCAAAGCACAGTTAAAGGGTCAGCTGAACTTGGGTTATGATATTCTGTCGAGTACCACAGAGAGACGAAGCTGGGGTCGTTTTGAGATGCTAAGAGTAAATTCCCTTCCCGTTATTTCACCTTATGAAGTCGAAATGGTATAAAAACATCTTGAATTTGCAGTTGTCAGAGTAGATAACACATAAGACTATTTTTCATTGATCACTTCTTATAATAAACTTTTTGCAACAGGTGAGGAAGCATATAGTGGTTTAATTAGGTTGCTGTATTTTTTTTTGCAGGGAAAGGAACTATATCGTTCCTCTGGGGTTAAAGTTTTCAATCTAAGCCAACCAAAGAAAACATGCAAAAAACCAAACAACGAACTTACCGAAAGACTGTAACTGTAGCCAGATGACTGGGTAAACCACTTCAAGTTTCGCTTCCGATGGCGCGGTGTCTGGAGTTGTCTCCCTTATTTTCTTCTCGTCGTGACTAAGTGCTTAACCTGTAGCTGACGACACAAGTTCCGGGAATATAGCTTTTAAAAAATGAGGAAGCAGTTCCGCCAGAAGTGGAGGCGGACAATCGACGTTGCTCAACGACGCTGTTTTCCCCCCGCTTGTTGAATACCATCCAAGCAAACGGGTCTCTGTCCTATACCGGTAATTTGCACTGAGGGAACATATCCAAGCGCACTCCAATTAGCTAGATATGTCTACCACGGCCAATTCTCCTGACGATATTAACGGTCCGAATGAGCCCGTTTATGCAAATATGAATCATATGCAATTGTTCGGTATACCGGAGGTGTATATGCGTGCTTGTCTAATAACGATGGGCTGAACGATGCAAATATTAAACTATAACTGATGCAGAAACAATTGTCCCCAACGCTGTGGTATTGTCTGTGCAGTGGGTTATCTTGATATGATTATCAGAGGCCCTGTCGCGCAAGCTACGCCAGTGTACATGTATGCTGGGTCTATGGCAACCTTCAACGAATTAAAAGCAATAAAGAAACTATAACAGACACCGATTATGCCGCACTGATGCAGCCGAACTGACTGCTGGAACATGTAATGAGCCGTATAGTACGTTCAACATCCACACCATATATATTATTATTGTAAACGTTGCACGCAGCCTCGTCCACACGCCAGTGCAGAGAGAGAAAGTGAAAAAAGCAGTTTTTTTCCCAGAGCGAGTTTCACACTTCGGTATGAGACTCCAGTCTGGTCCCGCGTGTAGCACAGACACAGCTGGGGCCAGTGTCGAGGCCTGACCGCGTGCCACTAACGCGCGGTGATTGCTACATTACTTCATAAGTGGTTGGCTGACACCTGGATAACACGTTTGTGGGGTTGACGAACCGACTTAATATAGGTGTACTTGTTTCAACCATGCATCTTAAAGATGCAACGTAATTTTTTTCTTGCGGAACAGCGTAACGGTAAGCAAGTATAATTGATAGAAACTCAAAGCAATTTACAATAGAATAAACATATCTAAGTGGAGAACAATATCATGAACATCATAACCTTTTTCCCGGATGGGCCAAAATTAAATCCAAGTGCTTTTTTTCTTAGTATGCAAGAAGCAGCGTTTTAAATATAATATCAAAAATACAGCAAAGGAAAACAAGGATAAAGTACACATAAATACAAAGTAAAAACGACAAACAAAACGCGAAACGAGAAAGGAGCGGGTCCTAAAAGGCCAACTGCGTCTTCTTCTAGGTCAGTTTTTGGCAAATATTTCCGTCCTTGACTGAAGGAAATTTATCCCCGTATAGATATTCAACACAGGCATTTTTCCACTTATCCGGAAGTTAATATCGCAGCAAACTTTTCAAGAGTTAGTTTGCTTCATGTGTCTCAAGCTTCCGCTCATTCATGTACAATCATCCCATCATGTCACCCACAAAGGGGGAGCAACATCTCCACGTAAACACGCTTGATTCGGAAAACAGTCCTACTGAACTGCCCTGTCTTTCTCCCTCTGTAGCGCATGAAGAGCCATCTAATAGAATAACAAGATGGCTTTTACCGTCGCTGTCACGAGACGAGCTCAAGAAAAGATGTGACCGAGATAAATAACATTCTGTAACTCTTGCAGGACACGGCATCTACGAATTCATGTTAAAGCAATTGGGTACTTGGTGCATATTGTCATAATCTTTGCTACATGGATATCAAGGTCTGCTTCCAAAGCACGTCATGAGATGAGTCTGTCTGGGGCTTGCAATAGCCCCATTACTTGGGAAGAAAAGCGAACATAATGGTGTTATTACACTTTGATAAACACGCCCTCAAGTATTACTTATGTGCAAGAACTGCACTTGTCTCCCTACCATGATAAAACCTCATGACTTTACAAAATGAGCAAGAGTTAAACAGAGCACGACCAATGAAACATTACTAACTGCTCAGGATTACCGCACAGATAACTCATTTTTAATAGGTAAGTGGCTTTTTCTTTGGGACTGCTTGAAAGATACACTTGCTATTTTTATCCTTTAAGCGGCATCGGCAAACAATATTGTGTTAAGGTAGAGCGGGGTTTGCTTCAAAGGAGCTGCAGGGATTCGTGCAGAATTACGTAGTTATGTACATATTAGACAGAGTGAGCTGAGAGGAGTTATCCGCCTTATGACGCTCCCAAGACATACTGAAACTCATCGCTTCCTAGTCTCGTGCACGGCCCAGCCGCTTCATTACCACTTCCCGAAGTCTGAGAAAGTTTAGCCTGGTTTCGTTTTCCATGTTTTGCCTTGCACAAAACAAACAATGCGTACCCACAGAACTGAATCAGAAAATGCTAATACCTTGTTTTCATCGTGATTCTTTAAGGAAAAATGTTGGTGAGTTTGGATATACAACAGTCTGGATAGGTTCCTTGAAACCTACTGGTCCCAAGTTCACCTTTACTTGGGCTTATGGCGGTATTGTAGTCTTTTTTAAAGGACTATGGAAGGAGAATTAAACCATCCGCCATTCAGACAAAATCTGAAGCCATAATAATGCAAACCTCATTGGCACTCATGGTTATCGCAACATCGTGACTGAAAAAAAAACAAGAAAGATTTGAGAAAGGTTTTGAAGCTGTGCACATTCAGTGTGTTTTTCAACTGTCTTTTCCTCAGCGAATAATCTTCACTATTAAACTTACAAACTTCCACTAACCCACTGTACACAATGCGTGCTCTTATTTTTAACTTAACTAAATTCAGTAATCGAATACATACTGCTTCTTTCGTTCCCTTTTTCTTCACCAATATCACCTGTGAAAGGCACCACTGTCGGAATTACATGCTATTCTACATGGTCTGAAGGTTCAAGCTAAGAGACAAGACCTCAACAATTTTTTACCCAATTGAACGTTTTGGTCAGCGCTTTCATTTTCGCATTGACCTGTTGGGCACTGTGCTGGCATCGCTGGTATTCTACTATACGCCGATTAAAGAGGTCACGGCCTACAGAGCCTATGTTTTGCCAATTTCAACAGAAAGGAGTTAGCCTACAAGTACCACAGAAGTGAATCTTCAGAATCCGCTCTCAAGGAAAATACGTAAATGCACTTTTTGACAGTGGTGGATGGATTCATTATTGGTACAATCAGATGGGTGTTAATACGTGCCAGAAAAGGGGGGATGAGGTGCGGGGAAGCTTGCCCACGCCCGGCCATGAACATTTGAAAAGCGGGGGGGGGGGGTAAACCATATTACACCTGGGGGCGATGTTCATGACAAAGATGTGCATCAGACACTCCCGCAGGAGTTACATAAAAACAATGGATGTACGGTTTTTCTTTTAAAGTTTTTCTCCTTTTCGGAGGGCAATTGAATACATTTTGGTTGATGGGAAGTCAGAAATCCGTCTTAAGTTCCTTCTCTCACCATGAACAAATCAGGGGGGGGGGTGATTCAAAAGCCCCCAGCCGGCCACTCAGAAAGGCGGGATATATACCTCTGATCCCCTAAGGTTTACGCCCGTGATCAGACGGACTCCAATACATGCAACCAACTACGAAAAAGAATTCAAAGCTTGTACTTGGTTCACCATAAGGAAAAGACGATTGTGCTTAAATTGGCAAACAAACATTTAAGCAAAACTTAAGCATCCCATTCAAGAACCGGGAACAGGCCCAAAAGGCAAGGAAGTTTGGTTAAATGAGTAGTAAGGTTAAGCAATCTGTCCAACAGATCACGTCGTAGTGAAACGTAAAATATACCTTAGGTGCAAACTTAAATATTACGCAGTGTCAACCAAAATTTGAATTAAAATTATTGTTATTTTAAATATATATGAGACTGCTGTAAAGCATTTTAAAGCAAAACCAAATAAAACAAACATCATAACAACCAAACAAGCAGTATACTTCCATAAAATCTTACGACACATTTCAACACAAAATGGACGAAGTGGTCAAATGGCCGAATGTCACAGCCACTCTTGAGGTACGGTCTCTTGGTTTTCGGAAAACAATTAAGAATTCCGCCATGATTTCCCAGTGCTCCAGCTACACCCTCGGGAATGACTGCCTATCCTGTCTGCGGTCAAGCACCGCTAAGGGCAATAGCCGTTTAATTTTACTTTTATTAAAAAAGGGGGAAAGGCCAATTAATAATTTCCAGGAAATGCGAGATCCAATTCCCGAAGGTTCTAGGCCGCCTTATTGAATGATTTGGTCTAATTTAGATTTCATGTTACCGGTAGTGGGCGAATTCTCGTAAACACGCTAAAAAAGTGACCCGGAAAGGAAGGTAATGTGAATGACGAGAAAACTAAAATTAAACGCTAGGGATAATGCCAACGGAGAAGTCTACTCACGTGATCGCGCACTGCCACGAAATTGATGCATTGGGCAAAAAAAAGCCCCTCAAATTCAAAATTAAATGTGTCACTCCAGATGCGCTACAGTTTCAAAATCAGCCAATGACCGTAATTATGCTACAATAATTTGTGGGTCTGCCATCTTGAATGGAAAAAGTGTGGTTTATACCTAAGTATTTTTTTTATTAAGATGTGTGGGGAACGCAGGAAGTATGTGGTAAGGGACGATGGACTACCACTGTGGTGCTTTGGATCGCTGTATAAAACTTTCCATGTGATCTTTGTAAAAGCAAGAAAAACTTCTCTTTCATGAACATGACTTGAAGATAAACAAATACTTTTAGATATATAATGTTATTTTTCAAATTGCCGTTTTCAGGTAAGCAATACTTCTTTCGCAAATATCATTAACAGAGCATGCAACAGCTACTGCGCATGTCTACATCACATTTGTAAGTTAAAATCGATTCCATTCCTGAGTGTCCGTCTGATGTCTATTTCCTCATCCTGTCCCTAATTTCCATGCGTTAGCCTTTCCGTCCAACGTAAAAAAACATAAAGACCATCAGCATCAAGCGATGAACTCTTGACTTGACTGTGATGTAAAAACGTCACGGTCATCATGCAACTGCGTTCCTGCAAGGAACAACCAGATCTTTTTACGCTTTGGAACCTATATAACGGCTTCACGCCATCCGTTTAAAGGAAACCCCGCTGTATCCGGTTCAATTTCTTGGCCGTGTACCGAAAACGCATAATGCCTGATCAAAATTCGATATTTATAGTCTGCAAAATTGGAAGATATTGACAGAAGAATTGATCCGATACATGGATGATGTATAAAGCCTTGAGTATTTCACTGTAATGCACCAGCCCTTGGAAAACACCAGGACCCAGGCTAGAAGACACAAAAAGTGGCTGGATTCTTTTTTGACTTTTGCTGCATTCATTGTGGGGCAAAGGAGCTGTTTCCTTTTTCTTATGATCCTGCTTCCGCCTGGAGTTCTTTATTTTGCCTTTTATAAGTTCAACCTTTAAACTTTCGATGGTTAAGTTGCCCGTCGCTTTACCTCAGAACATTATTTACTTCCAACACACGTATTCAACAGCCGCGTTGACAGCCACCACTGCATAAAAGCAGTGGATAAAGGGCAATGCAGTCTGCATGAATAATTCCGAGTTGCAACAGAATGCTCTCTTCTTTGAGAGAAACGTTTGACGCAAAACTAAGCACTTACTACAAATTGATGGGGGACACATAAAGCCCTTATTTATTATTTCCGGGAAACTGGGGAGACATATACACGTAACATAGAAATACGAAAGTAGGAATAGAAACCAGCAAAACAAAAGAAAAAACACGCACACAAAACAAAGTAAATATTTCATTAACATTACATGAAGTGTTCTGCTTTACGACCTATAGCATTGATTTCATTTCTCCTAATGTCTCTTATTGTTTATTTCGATATGAAGCTTCCAAGGCCCCATGGAAGACAACAAGAGCATGCAAATAGGTTTCCCTGGTAGATTAAAATACAGAAGGACACACTGTACAACCGTCCTTCAGAGAGGAGATCAGAGTTGAAAATCCTGCCAATAATTTGAAGAACGTACAACCAACATTCCCTGTAGATTCAAACAAATAAGATAAATGCTCACGGAATGACAGTACTAAATGACTTAAAATTGATGTTGTATAGCTCATGTTAGTTTGTTTGTGAAAGAAAGCGATATATCTTCATAATAAACTATTTTGCTTTGAAGTGCTATGAATAACAAACGACAGCAGCCATAAACCTCTCCCTGTATATTCAAGACGCCACGATTAATACTGACGAATTTTAGTCCACGTTGCTATAACCGCCCGCATGTAAGCGTGCCGGAGTTATATTGTCAAAGCCTTGCTCCAGCGGGGAGCGGGTGGGACATTGCCAGGGTATTGGGACATTTCCTCAAGGTAAAGCCTGGAAGACTTTACGGTCGGTTTGGGCACATATAAAATGGTGTTGATGGATGTTGGGTAACACGGGCGAGCTCCTCGTGCGAGAGACACTCTCTCGACCGCGTACAAATGACGCAAGTTTGCGTCACCGAGGAGGCGATGACAAGGATGTGACCAGGGGCCAGTATCAAAGAGCTGGTAAGCACAGAATTTGCTTAAGCACGTAAAAACCTTACTTAATAAACAATAGTTACCAGTTCAAACTCTGTGTGACTGTCATGCTAGCCAAAAGACAGGTAAATACCATTCCAAAACAATTTACATCACAGGAAGTTTTGGCTGGTAACCTGATTTGTCAAGCAAGGTTTTTTCACGCTTAAACAAATTTTTTGCTCATGCAGCGCAATGAAATTGGTGTTATTAGCGACCTGTAAAATGTTAAACGATTACCACAATGTGCTAAGTGCAGTGTCTAGCCGATACGGAAAGCTCCTAATTAATGAATAATAAAAGCCGTTAACGAACTAGGAAACCAGACGCACTTTAATTATCAAGTGCGTACAAGTTTCAGGGTGGACGACGTGAATCTAAAAATATCCTGGTAGCCTCTCCGTTTTACATCATTGCCGTAAGCTTCACAATAATCATTTTCTTTCAGATTGATGGCTGCTAGAAAATGTTTGAAACAAAGACACACGGCTATTTCTGTCGTCGACGCGCATGATGAGCCTTGCTGAAGAGGCAGAATTGTCGCTCTACTTCAAGAAAATTGTCTTTCCCCTACCTTACATTTAAAGTCCTACGAACATAATTTAATCATCATAGGAACGGTTGCAAATCAATCCTGGACGTCATGTGAAGTTAGCCAAGGACGATATTAAAAGACAAAAAAACGAAAGCCAGTTCAACCTCACAGATTAACGACAGAATGTGACCCAAAGGTCGATCAACGTCGAGCTGAAAAGAGGGAGGTATATACCAAAGTCTTGAACTCAATTACAGACGGGCACTGTGGTTGACCGACATACATGCAATTACGAAAAAAAAGTCTAATCTCCTAATACACGAGAAAAAAAGGCACTTAGTCTGGCCAGATTTATTTCATAGCTGGGTTATACAGAAAAGTCCCCGAAGCAAATGCATTCACGGACACTAGAGCTATGCGGTAAATCGATGCTCGCAGTAACATCAGGCCGCAACATCAAGCGTGATCGACGGATGGTTTGCGGATACAATCGCGTAATTTGTTCCCCGCTTGACGGGGCATGCGTTACTCAACGCCCCAAATGTGAACGCACTCTTGCCCAGAAACTTTTTTTTTAATCAAATGAAATCTTCGTCGAGTGCTCATCACACGATAAGCGGGCCCGGGACATCGAGGTACAATTCCATCAGGGTGATTTTCTCCCGTCCTCTCGTCTCCTTTCAACGATGAATGGTGAATCGCAGGCAAAGAAAGAGGGAAGGGGGAGGGGAGATCTGCTGCTCTCTTAGCGTGTTCTGTAATCAAGCAGAGCTCGAGGACACGATGTCAACTCTGGACTAACGGTTAGGCGGACAGGTGGACGGAAACTTATATACAGACGGGTGTGATGGACCACAAACAGCGACTTAAAGGTGGTAATAATAAGATGGCGGCTGCACAATAGCTGGCAGCAATCGGGAACCAAACCGGACCACATTCGTTCGGAATAACATCGCCAACTTACACTGCCGTGTTCTGAATCAGCATCTGGAGGCTGATACAGACAAAAAACTGTAAATAATGCATGCGTGTTCTAACAACATGAGTTCTTGAGTGATCCAACCTTACACTTGAGCCTAGTTGAACAGGAACTGCAATGTCATGCACGAACAAGGCTATTTTTAAACAATGGGTAGGGTGTTAACTTGAAAACACGACAAAACCCGTCTACTCAACATTACATTGCATGGGCACAACTCCTGTTTAGGAGCAATACGTAAAAACATTGATACTCAGCTATAGTCGGCACACGAGAACCCACAATACCAACATTTCTTCTCCCTTTTTTTTTAACAAGGTAGAAAGATTTTACTGGTACATTGAGGCTGTAGTGAAGCGTGAAAACCTCTTCACGTTCTGTAACCACTGGAAAAAAACACAATGAATGTAATTTTATAAACATGCTGGTACAATTTGCGCAAACTCTACAAATTTGCGTGTTCAAAAAAGAATAAATCCACTTGTGAAATGCAATGCACTGACGACAACGCCCAAAATAATCGCAAAATACCCTCCTCTTTTCATTCCTTCCCAAATGCCAAAGATAAATGGGGCTATCTTCAACATGCAGAGACCGCACATGTAACGCAGCCTTACACTGCAATTAGCCACAAATTCAAAGCGACTCTTCAGCAAGTACTTGTCAAAGATGCTCAACTAGGAGACACCATTTCTGCGCATGCACCACACTCACGCCACGTGCCACGAAGGCAGAGTCCAAATCACCAGGCTGCCGCTAGAACGCATGCGACTTCGGAAGCCACTGTAGCTAGCGGCTGCAGCCATCTTGCGCGTGATAAGTCTGTATAATCGTAGCCGAGCAATTCAAACGACATCCTTTGAAGCATGCGATCAATTCAGTAACAACATTCTGTTGGTGAAAATGGTATTTAACGCGCATGTGCAACCTGCGCCCGAGCACATCATAACCGCAGTGATATAGTTTCTCATTCTGGTAGTCACTTTACTCTTAACTTGCTGCCCAAGTTAAAATTTAACTTGTCATATTTGTTCACCAATACGGGTGTTTCACAATAGTGCGCCTCCAGAAGTTTGCAATGCGTTGGCCAATCACAGTATGCGAATTCTGTCGACCCAATGCGCGTTTGGAAACGGTCGACAAATTTCGCGCGTCGTAATTGGTCAACGCGTTGCAAACTCTTGGAGGCGCACTATTGTAAATCGCCCGTATTCCAAAAATACACGAGAATGGTCAAACGCGATTAATGTGTACCAGCCTAAACCTCTTTGTTTCTCCATGCATTTCCAGACGTCTCAATAGTTGTCATACAACAACACTACACGTACGCCCATGCAAAGGTCTGCCAGGGTTGTATACAGGCCAGGGCCTCAACGCACGTAATATGACATCGCCACTTTAATCTAGAGGCGAGAAGACGCTTCGGGCCAGGCTGTTGAGGTGTTTATCGGCTGATCCCATGGGAGCGCGGTTTAATTAAGCATCGTCCCCTCACACTCAGTTAAAGACTTTTGGGCATAAGGAGCACGATTATGTCGCCTGAAAGAAAATGGCAAGGGCCGCTATGTACAGAGGGTACCAAGGTGTTCAAAATATAATATAGCCATTAAACTTTTGGTGTAAGATAAGCATGCGGGGTTTGTGCACACAAAAGAAGGGCGAGCATTTCTCATATAGCACTGGAATATACAGTTGGTAGAATTAAAAGTATGTCTTATGCCAAAGACATAAATGCCAGGTAAAGGCGTGGTTTGCTTGAACAATTCACGAATAGTTAAAGGGTTGCTGCCATGGAATTCTTTCAAAGCAAACCTCTAAAACGTACCTTTTGTGTGTCAGGTTACTTCCGTTTCTATGTTTGTTTCAACATTTCAAAGAGCTTTTGGTGGCCTTTTGGGTTTGGTGCTAATGAGTTTTTCCATACTTATGCGCAGAATTGTGACCTCATCCTAGGAAGAAACAACAACTTGTCACACTGGTTTGTGCATAAAACTCCTATATTTCTGAAAGATTTCGCTGGCCTACATTTACTCTTCTTAGTTGATTTGTTGTGTAAGGACATATAGCAGTTTTACCTCTTCTTGATAAGTGTTTTCAGTGAGTTAATTCTGCCACAATTTAAACACAAACCTATAACTATGTCTTCCCTGTGGATCACAGCAAAGCGTGGATTTCAAAAGTGCACTTTTCAATGCATTTTAAGAGGGATGATTTCACGGACTAAAGAATAGTACAATGTTACAGAAAAAGTGTGTTTGAGAGAAATTCGTTGCTAGCTACGCTTTAAGGGATGGGCATATAGCCTGCCTGTCGGACAAACTAAATAACGTTTTGGGAGGTTGCGCGTCTGCGTGTTCACGAGCACCTTTCGTCTGTACTCTTCAAGTCGAGCTCTATAAGCTGAGACAATGCATACTACCGTAGACAAGGAGTCGTCATGACAACCACTCCCACAATTTTAGACGCGACTGCGGCATCCGCATTGTAATATTAGCAGGTTCCTCAATAATAAACTGAGAGCCGGTGATTTGCGGCCTTTTCCGGTAATAGACGGTATTTCGTTGCGTTCCTGCGGATTCAAAGTGGGCGTATTATCGGGTCCTTGCTGTTTTCACAAAATGGCCAATCGCTTTGTACTGATGTCGGAACACATTTTGTGGAAGCCAACACATTCCAACGGTGTGTAGCTTACCACTTCCTGGAAACGGTGACAAAATATGCCACTGCATAATTTTCTTAATAACCTCACCGTCTGGCCTGATTAATTTTGCTTATTGTCCGCGGTCTAATTTGGGCAATTTATCTTAAAGTAAATGGCACCATCGCGGGTAAATCAGCAAAACCGGATACTTTCAAACATTAACTTCTCCGGCGCAGATGTTAGCTCAAGCTCCCGAACATTCACGCGCGTGCTGGCCCTGTTTGAAATGAATTAACCGCGCAAACACCTTACCTGATGCATTCTCCCAGACAACTCGCACTGTCTCGAGGCCCCGGGCAATATACAGACTGACTTCGGCATGCCACTCACTCTCTGCAGTCACCATGACTTCGGCGCAACTGCGGCAGCCAAACCCAGTCAGAGAGAAAAAAAGGGGGGGGGGTTCAAGTCCAACTTGTCCGGTACGACGCTCAGCGACCGAGCGCGCTGGTTTAATTTTCAATCTCCGGAAGTATTATCGCTTAATGAATTGATGACTGCGGTACACCGTCCGCCGTACCGTGGCGTCATTATCCCGGCCTGCCCCCTTAATTTATGAGTCCCGAAATTGCCATCGATTTCTTTCTATTCTTCTTCGTGGTGACTGTTTCGGAAGTCGCATATAGAAGCTGCATTGTGCAGACACTCGAGACGTGCGGAGTCATTCCAAGAGGTTATCAAAATTTCGTTTGAGGGACGAGAAGGGACGAGACGAATTTGAAGCGGTGAACCGTGCAATGTCTGATGTGTGATACCAAGTGTAACATTAACAATCGAGCAAAGTGGATATACCTTATCTCGTGCGGACTTAATTGCGCTATGGCGCGCGAGCACGAAGCCGTAATTAATACGGATAAATGTGTCGTGCCAAAACATCCATTTTCCAATGTAATGGAGCTCGACACCGCGCAATAATTAAAGAGCAATAAATTTGATAGACTGGCAAGTTGTAACACGTAAACAGTAACAGAAGGCTACGTTGCAGCAAAATTGCCCGGGGAATTAGCATCATTTTTTTGCACATAATGACACAATAAACTTCACGAGGCATGCAACTAGGAGCAGAACTATTGCCTTATTCGTCCGCAATAAGTAATTTAGTATTCATTCTAAGATGTTTCTACATACAGGTGTAAAATTTCGGGAAATGTGTGGATTCTGGATATTGATTTTAATAAGTATAATCTCAGTTTGGGTAGCTTTCTTTTATTCAAAACACCCCTAAAACAAACCGGCCCCTCAGCCGTACGTACAATTTCACTATTAGGTTCATTGTTTTTACATTCCTAGAACTAGAGGATCCGACATTACCATATTCCACAGGTTGTTCACACTGTAACTGTGTTTTTCAACACAATACAGACCACGTCTAAACTAGCCCGTAATGAGCAATCTGCTATACGAATTACTGCGCCAAACCCTGCCAAGTGGCCATGAATTTCAAATTAGCATGGCGTGTCGTTGTTTCTTCGAACTGTGCGGTATTCAGGTTCGGCCTTGTTCTTGCAATTACTACAGCGCATATATACGCTGCCGTTTCATCAAATTGGGAGTGTAGGGTGCTTGTTTTAATTGAAAAGCAAAACTAAACGGCGTGTGTTCTGCGTTAAGAACTGGGACGTCCGTAGCGCACTTTTGTTCCAAAGTGCACGAACTGAAGAAGTACCGTACTCATGCAGTTATTACGAGATATATGTGGTACATTAAGCTCTGAAGGACCGTGTTCAATCCGTGAACTGACAAAGTACATTATGTACGCATGCAGTTAATGAGATTTTACAAGACCATATGGGGTTCGGGCTGATGCTACATGAATTTGTTTATCAAAATTGATCCCCGAATCTTCATCGTTCGGCAATGACAAGTTTAGCTAAATGCTTCGACACATCAGTCCCTCGGCCAATAACACTGATACTTAATGCACTGCAATGACAAAGAACAGACAAAGACATAAATCTTGGGGAAAACTTTTCTGAAGGTCTGCAATTTCCTCGGGAAAGCAAGGCATTCGTCCATGGCAGTGCAGTCCGAGAGTGTTTTATCGCCAGGGACTACATGTAACTATCAGAGCAGGTAGAGATCCAGTTTCTATGCTGGAGAGTTCCCATTAAAATCTGGAATTTCACAGAACTCTCGAAAGAAGTGGACATTCCATAGACAATTCCATGAAAGTATTCAGAGCTTTAAGACGGATTACACTGGTTTCCAGAATAGCTAGCTTACTTTTCTTTTTTTATGAAGACATTCGGTACCGGTATTTTAAGTGACTACATCAAAGGACCTCGTGGGAACTTTATTCTTTGACATTTATGCACAGCACCTGAGGATGTATGTGGCCCAGCGATCTTTTATCTTCCCACAGTTTTACGGCGAGTCAATAACACGTGCGCACGCTTCGATTTTCGCTGCAAGTCATGTTCCCGGCGCGCACTTACAGTCAATATTTGTACAATTTACAAGAAATCCTATCCGTTTAAGGACGGCAAGTTTCTTGTTCTGAATCAATCTCCCGCTCGGGCCGTACTTTAATATCCCATTAGCGCGATGAGTCAATGACTGGACGGCTGGCTGGAGGCATGGTGCATGTAGGCTCCCCGAGCCGACGCACGATGTATTACACGGCATCGATAAACACGGGAACGATCCAACTGGCACCGAGTGTTGCAACCATGAGCTCCGTGGGGCGAGAAAGGCACCAAAAAGCCACGGCTCCCCCGAGTAACCAACATGCAATGGTTCTGGATCGTTGAGGAATCATTCAGACACTGCTAAGAAACAAAGTGCTTTGATTTTTTTGGGGGGGTCACTGTATATTAAAGAGTTATCGAAGGTTCCGTCGTCGAGAACTACCGCTACCAATCACCTTTTTTTTTTTAAAAGGCATTACAGGCAGGCATTCCATTTTTATAACCAACCCAATCCGGCGTTCTGAGACACATTTCTCTGTAATTGAGGCATGAAATCCTAGTTTTTTAAGACAAGATATCACCTGACGTACCACCGATCACTATGCATGTAAATTCGAATGTGTCTGGTCAATGCATGCAGAATATTATAAACAGACAGGTACAGGGATCGTGAAATTAATCATGCTGTCAGTTTCAAGACATTTTACAGCTTTTCCCATCATTTTTTTAAAATGAAATCAATAACGGCCAGCTCTTTCAAAACCCTCTGCTCCGGAACGTCCACAGAAAACTTCAACATGCTTGCGTAAAGTGCATGGCCTTTTAGGGGCTAGGGTTATTCCAAGAACGGCTCTGCAAGGTTGATTATCAAGGATTACTAAGACATACCTGTGAGTGTATCTTCTTGAAGTTCTTCATCATCTTGAAACTTTTCAAGACTTACCGTTTGCATTCTTGTCTCCAATAAACAGAAACGCACATCACACAATACCGGTAACAATCGAAAGTAAAAGGGGAACACTGGAAGGCGGAACAATTACGGCACACAACAGAATGTGCAATGTACGGTGGCGAATTGTTTATTTCCGGTAACAGCAAAAAATACAATTCACGATACGACATTAAAAAAAATCTTACTGTGAGACTACTTCGCTATTGCTGAGAGAGGAAAATTAAATCTCAAGTCAAAGAGTGGGGGAGGGGAGCCGGAAAAACCCAAGTTACGGACGCGTCCAAAGGTTTTATTAGTGTAAGGGAAAACAAGGGACTGGAAAATGGCTGGAAGAAAGAATTCTTCCACCCAAATGCTTGAAACAGAATTTACAACATTACTGGAACACATGATCGAATACTGGTTAGGACATGAGATACAGGATACGGTTTTTCTAACTTCATGATAATAGTTCAATTAGCTCCGCGCCGCGTTTCTCACAAATATATTTCCTGTATTCGTTGGAGATATATAAGATATTCTTCGTCGTTACGCCCGAGTAAGCCTATAGCTGAATTTCATAACACAAGGGCTCGATACTGATATGTCTGATCCCCATTCGTTATCAGGGAACTATTGGTTTTCTATTCAACAACCTCGTACATCTTTACCTCTTCATTACAACACCAGCCTGGCAAAGACTATCAATGACCAGTTTTATGAAATGCCTGAGTGACACCTGTAGGCTGTAGCAGAGAAAATAAACACACTGTGTTGTATTTCACAGTGGAACTGCTACAATCGGTAAAATACGTACCTAAATGTGCAAAATTAAGGCAAATGTTGTTTCTTATGATAAAAGTTAACGGAAAGTCCCAAAATGTTCTATTATTACCTGCAGATTTTAAACCAACGCAGCAGCACAAAAAGTCACAGAATCAGTCGACGAGATAAAGATGAAGTCCATCTGTTCCATCAAAGGCGAAGATATCCAACCTGCAATACGTATTGCACATACGAAAATACAGAGCCTTGATCCGAGTACTTATGGATGCAAGCAGATAATGCATGCGGTGATGAAGTTTGCATTTGAAAAATAAATCAACTTCCTCAGAAAAAAATTCTGAAGCATTAGAATGGACCAGTCAACTGATAAATTCTAATTTATGCGTGCATGTTCATAAATGCCACTGTACATTTCATTGGGCCGCTCAAGCTTGTTGCCTCCACTTTTCATTTATGCGCATGCGCACACAAATCACAATTTATAAGTGAACAGGGCTATACTCCAACAGAATATTCATTGGCGTAATTTCTCATCAACAATCAAAGACGAACTTTTATGACTAATGTTTCAATAAAATTCAACACAGTCCAGAACACACATTATTGCATATCATGTTACCACCGTTTTATAGCAAATGATATTGCTGAAAGTCACATAATTGCGTTTATGTGCTTAGGCCTATATATACTGCAATAACCGCGGTGTCAATATAACAACCGCGGCTTCAACACTAAACAAGACGGGGGGGGGACGAAGCAAAGTAATACCCCACAGGAACATTGCTTTTATCATGTCTACTTGCAGTAATGTCACATATTTATAAAATGTGGGAAGTGAAGGAGAGTGCCACGCCCTTCTCCGCTGGGAGAACAGACTATTGAAAAAAAATGATGGTCACGATTCAACCATGCCCACGTCAACACTTAGTCGTGTTTCAGCAAATTGTTGTTTAGTGGATTATATTTGGACGTACTCCTGTAAACTACGTTGCAATCTCCATGTAGTTTGCACATGTACACGTCGTTTGCATTAGGCCAACACGCAAATGCAAGCCATCAAAGTTTGAAGACACTTTTTCAAATGCAGAAATCCCGCCTCCACATCTTTCAGATTGAAGCCTTTCAGGATCACTTCCTCCGTTGTTTCAACTGAAGTAAGCATCAAATCCACATGCAATCAAATGATAAGTCATTCATGTCTTTATTTAAACATTCACGTACAAAGACATAAGCATGTTGATAGCTTAGGTCATTAATATCAAAGACACAAGATTCAACATAAATAACAATATGGGGAGATATTATAAAGAACACTACGTTATAAAAAACACTATTTTGGAATAATGTGTCAAGTCAAAACACACAAAAGAACCACTTGTATTTCGCAAATTGCCTCCGTTTTTTGACGTCCTAGAAGTGTAAACAAACTGAGGGTTCCCAAGGACAAAATCATTCTTAAAATGCAAACTTTTGTGAGAATTAGAACAGAAAGAGCCGTGGAAACATAAACCCGAGCCATATAAGTGCAGCATGAACTACCTGGCCAACTAAGGAGTTGAGAAAAGCGGCTACTCTATGCATGACGCACTTTCAATAACCACCAGGGCCGCCGGGAGACCACTTTGAAGCACGCGGGCCGGACGGACCAGTGGCTCGGCAGGGGGGAACCCAGCAAGGCCGCCAAGCAGTCAAAACAAGAGCTCTTATCAGAGAACCTAATAGGAGGACACGTACGGCGAGAGGATCTTGAATCCTCAATTAAAAGACGTGGAACGACCTACAGCGAGGCGTTTTAATGAACTGTTGCCAAAGAATGCCGAACGGCGGGGAGGCCGGAATGTTTGCGAGTTGGACCGGCAGAAAATACCTCTGCCCGCCGTTTTCGCCATCAACTATAACTTTTTTGTTCGTCTTTCTTAACGACTGTTCTTTCGCCGTCCCTACAGGTAACCCAGAGTTAATTAAACGACTAATTTCGGTTCAGAGCGCCCTCTCGCGTAGGCTATTTCGACAATGCCTATAATGTTATGAGCTGCGAAGGAAACTGTCAATTGAGGTATCACTCTATATTCAGACACCTACAGTGAATTTCCTCAATAACTTGTCACATCACTCGAAACGGAAAGAGGAGCTTCTGCATGCCGAAAATCATGGCAATAATAGTTCGCTACATACGAAAAACTCCACTCTTTAAGAAAGAATTCAAAACCAGAAATACCCTAACCGTGCTGTTGACCACTACACGCTGAAGATGAGGAATTTTTATTTTCAACCTCTTTTTAAAGCTTTTGTTGTCCGTAGAGGTCTAACCTTATTATCAGTCCCGCTCAAACTCACAGCATGAAATTTTACTCCTTTTTACCATGCAGGTGCGATTCTGCTCATATGCATGAGAAACACTGTGCTACACCAGGATCCGCACGGTCATGCCGTCTAATTATGTTAACCTTTCCGTCACGATAATGTAAATGCCAGGTCCGCAATTAAACATGAATAAAATAGGGTTGATGAAGGAGACACAAACAGCGTCGACGGTGGTATCCCTGCACACCGCAGCCACTGCCCTACTACTGATCAGTCCGAAGGTGTCATGGCGGCGTGACACGTCAGCGTGGGCCAATAAAGATAAACCGTCCCCGTTTTACCCTTGGCTGGAGAGCTGGTGACAGAAAAACTTATGTACCTCCGATGAACTTGGGAATGAACGACAAGCTTAATTGAGGCTTAAGTGTAGCCTTCGGAATTCCGACTAGTCACGAAGAGCTGTAGAAACCCGCTGCCTCATAGTACACAGCCAACCTCACTTCGCGAGAAACATTCCGACGGCCGTTCCGTGGCATGTTAAGGCTACTCCAGTATTTAATGTTCGTAAAATCAGAAAACAAATGTAAGCTGTTTCCTCCATAAAATTATGCTGAAGGAAGATTTTTCATCTGCCAGATTTTAATACCGATGAGGAAATTAATTCAACATCTTGGGGAAAGATACCATTGCTTCAGCCTATATTCGACACATCCACAGTGAAAGGGAATCATACAAGCTTGATTCTCTAGCACAATTCTTCATAAAATAGCCAGGCAAAAGAAAAATCAACCATGGAAGTAGTTCACGCTAATCGAAACAGAACGTACTCGTATACCCGTGCCAGAAAAGTGTTTCGTAGAGGTTCTGCTTTTGACGTGAACATTTTTTTATTCAGGGACACAAATACGAAAGCTGTGTGAACGGATATTGATCCACAACGGTCGTCTACAACTAGAAGGTCGTCTACAACTCGAAGAATCTTCATCACATAAACGTTGCACCTGTCCCACTGATAATGTGTCTAATTACAGGCTCTTGTTTTGCAGGCATGACCACAGGTGCAGCCTTAACCCATCACTTGATGGGTCTGTAACACTGACACTTGGGTACGAAGAATTTAGACAATGTCAAGTTTATGCCTCTTGTGTGGGGTCTTGGATAGGCACGGCTTGGCCGAAGTGCATAACTTCGCAGCACCTTTGAAGAAAGTAATCAGGGTGGTCATTGTCTAATATGAGCTGGCGAAGGAGCGAGGGACACGTTCTTTCTGCAGAGTCATTTCGATTAGACGGAATTGAAACATTGAGTGCAGGCGATAAAAATCCCACTTGAAACAAAAAAAAACTTGATCTGCAATCCCGCTGTATGCATTCTACTCCTAATGAAGACTCTCGACTAGGCCTACTTATCACGTGGGTTTTGTCTTAGCCAAATATTACCTTGAAACCATTCATGTGTCTCATCGACGCAGGTGTATGCTGGTTACTGGCCTCCAAAAGCAACATCAGTTCCAAGCACATGGCTTTGGGCAGTGGCATACACTGAACAGATAGATCTTTACTCCAGTTCCGATGTGCACTGAAACAAGCAAACCAGAGAAATAGCTCAGTTTAATTCACAACTAAATGGCAAAGTGCATGAGCCACGGAGAGAAATAACACATCATTTAACCCCGTAACTAATGAACACACATGAATCAGCACAGATGCTATGGAATGGAAGCTTGAATATGTTTAATGCTGGTATATACATACATAATTTCCTGATTTGCTTTGGACAGAAACGATCTTTTCACAGCACATTTTGTATTTAAAGTTAACCCCGTCTACCATTTTATTCTAAAATACGGGGATAATATATCAGTGTACAATGTAATGACTATGACATACCGTGACACGTCGCACTGGGTTCTATGACATACCGGTACTATGACATGTCGAACTGGGTTCTATGACATACTATGACGCGTCCACTGAGTTCAGGAAATTATTTCCATGCGATATACACCACCCATACAATCAGAGACACCACTTTTTATTTCCCCCTTTTTTGGTATGCCACATTCTGTGTGAAGAGAATGACGTCCACTTACACTACACATTTTTCCCCTGTTTGAAAGAAACAGCTTTGGTTTAAAAGTCCGTCTTACACCTTGTCCCATTTACCACACCAATACAAAGGCTGGACTGTCAAATAAACGGGTAAGTCTGAAAGTGGAGAACGTGGAACAGCAATGGAAAAGCTGAAATTTTATTGCAAATATTTGTCACAAATTTACCAATAGGTTCCCCGTGAAGGGGAATTTCACTCTGACGTAACATGTTTCAGAAACGACAACTTAACACATCGGCAAGGTAGCTTTACTATAGTTGCTTAGTTCAGTGATGTGGAAATTCGACAATGACATTGCTATACCGAGTGATCAGTGATGTAGGCTTGCCCCGTGCAAAAAGGGCGCCACAAATTGTCAATCGACCCGCATAATCATCGATGCAGACCTGCAAATCCTATCCAGGCTGTCTATGCGGTATAGTTGTGAAAAACTGACATGGCGGCCTGGTGGATGGGCAGCTCAGTGGATGCACGTACATGTACATGTACTGTACATGTACCACGTACGTACGAAGTTGCAGCCTGCTCGAAGAACGGCAAAATGCGGCGCTGCTATTCATCACTGTCAGAGCGTAAATGGAAAACGAACGGGCATGCAAAGCAGGTATCCAGAGCTCTCAACCTGGGGGTCTTCGTGCGGCAACAAAAAATTATAACGCGATAGGTGATCTCATCAAGACAACACTGCCCAACTGGGAATGAACTAATGCAAAAGCTAAAGATGCCAACAGGCGCGGTTGTGCGGTTATGACACTTCATGGGGACGACATTAAAAAGGGAAGTCTTAATAAGTCTTATGGTACTATCTTATGATAATGGCATCAATGGTATCCATTCCGACCACTGCACCCACCGAAGGTTCCCATAATTTTGTGTAACCCCAGTGCAGGACGTGGCAAATACAAAACTGTTCTTTTAAAAACATTTTTTGTTACTTTTATTTACATTTACATGTAGTCAGGTTTAAAATTTGTGTACAAAGAAACCGACCATGTTGGCTTTAATGTGAGGCGTGACGCATATGCATCAACATCTAAGGAACGATAATTACAAACAGGACAATACGAGAAACGCAGTCGTAAAGTTTTGTGCTGACCAAAACACATTCGAGAAAATTCTCGCCAAGGCGGCATGTAATACTTATAATTATGCAGCAGATTTAAGGCATGATTTCCAATATCATTGTATATCATTTCATTGTATAAGCCACGGCTTATACAATGACTTGCATCCTCCTTCAATACCAGCATGGACTCCGACAGATAGCGAGTCCCCCATCTGGAAATAACCACCGCCACTTGGGGGAAAAGAGAGCCTGCTGTCCGTCTCGAAAAGCTTCTCGACGGGATCTCAGCAGGTGCACGCAGTGAGGGACTGGACATTTCTCCCTGTCAAGTGGGCAACGACTGCGTGCATCCCAGGCAAGGTCAGCCGCCACGGAATCCTGAAAGCTTCGATGAGACAAGATGCCTAAGCTTCCCAGTTACTAGCGGCTTCCATTACCCCCCCCCCCTCCAGCGGCTGGACACGGATTGCTCCGGCGTATAACAGCTCCGGTGTAATAGACTTGCTCAAGTCACATGGACTTAATAATAAATAAACTGGTGCATGCATGTACATGTACCTGTAATTGTTCAGATATGCATAATGTGCTATGAAGAAGGAACCAGAAATAGAATAACAAGTACAATTTTACAACAGAACAGACAAAAAAGTGACACAACCATTTATCCATAACCCATATACATGTACAAGTACATGGGTGTCCAGAAGACGATATATTACACGAATGCAATGATTTACACGTGTCACACCCCCCTCCCAGCCAGACGTTTATCAGAGAGTAAGGCTAATTTGGCCATCATTTATATCCAATGGAGTGAAGCATGGTACAGGTTCATGTAGGTAGACCATAAAGAAAGAAATGAATTTGTAAAAGCTGCAAATAACCATCGCATTTCTGGCAAGTACATTTTTCTCCCTGTTGGCCATTTGGGCGGCCATATTTGTGGTCTAAGCATTGCCAATATTGATTTTTAAAGAAAAAGGACACGAACATGACAAGAAAACAATTTATTTTGGTAGACAACATTTCTAAATAACAATTTCTTCTGCGTGTTTAGTATATGTCTTTTGACCAATACATGATTTTTTACCATCTGACCTTACTGGCGGCCATGCATATTGGTGGTCTTCAAGGCCCTCATATTGAATTTGAGGAGGCAAAGCGAAGAAAGATCACCAAAAATCAATTTTCAGGGTACAAAACATCCAAACAACACTTTTAATTTGAATTTTGGTATAAAACTTGACTGATACAGGCAGTGTACACGCCTTTTCCCATTTTTGACCATAAGCTATTTGGCGGTCATTTTGGCCGCCATCTTGGATATCCTCAGAGCATCGGCTTTTTTCCGATGTTAACATTTATAATGTGTTTCAGGACGTTAAAATGCACCCAAAAATGTTGAGGTCGTTAAGTTCTTGGGGGGGGGTGCACGGGGCCCCCCATACAATATCCCCTAGCAAGACTACACGCAAATTTTATCCAGAAGTCCTGCAGTGTATCCATTACGGATTGAAACTGTAAAGCGACACCCGGATATTTTATGAGGTAATACTGGGGACATCTGCACTACCCCAGCAGTGCAAGAGCTGTATGGAGAGAGAGCAGCGCCAACTTCAGCCTTCGGAACCAAAATGGCTGTTCATCATGTGTGCAATACAGCATGTAACTATTGTGTATTAATACAGGCGATTCTCAATAGTGCACCTCCGAGAGTTTGCGACGCGTTGGCCAATCACAACGCGCGAAATCTGTCGACCCTCGCCAAACGCGCATTGGGTCGAACAATTCTGCACATTGTGATTGGCCAATGCGTTGCAAACTCTGGGAGGCGCACTACCGTGAAACGCCCGCATTGTCCATGTGTAGTGACGCATAATCCAAAATTCTGGTGCCACCAATTAAGACACTCATGTCGCAACTCTGTCTAAAAAACAGCTCTGAGCTGTGCAAGAGGTTAATGATGCTCATGGAAACCATTCTAGCCAAAAGACCTTGCTGTTGCACCTCGGTTTCAGCATTATCTCGGATACATAAAAAACATCAATCGCTCTAAAGTCGTCGTCAAAAATGAATTAAAAAAAAAGATTGAGAAGATATAACATGCCAATTTTCCCTTTCAAAGTGTAAACCGTATATTTTCATTTCTTGAGGTTTTCAGTGAGGTCGAAGTTAAATCTAGGTAACATGAAAAATAAAAATAGTTAAAGTACCCCAGTCTTTAGTTGAAACACATGAAACGAACGCGTCACGGACAGAACGACAAACGAGTCAAGCAACTGGACCGACTTACCGCTTCCCTCCTTCGTCCCATAATGCTTGGTAGAGCACCTTGACAATCCTGTGGGCTTCTACTGCGTGGGTCCTGACTTCCCCGCCAGCTTCCCAACAACATTCATCAAGCTTGCAATTGGTCACACGCGATGCCTCACGGGGCTCCCGCTGCCGGTTACCATGGAAACGTATATCAGCGAGACCAGGTGGCGAAGTTTCGCTGGTGAGAATTAAGGTGTCTGAGCTTAGCAACCAGAGCTGCGGACGTGAACATGATGAAGGCTTCAACGTTAAAATTAACAAAAAAACTTCTTATCAACACAGAGTCAGCCACTTATACATGCCTCGCATGCTCTTCCACAGTGTCATAAAAAAGAGAGGCTTACCCTGGTGGGACTCGAACCTACGCATTCCCCATGATATGCGAGGAAGTGGGACCCATGTGGCATATTAATTTACTCAAGCCAACATTTAGTGCGTTTATGGGATTCCGTCAGAGACCAAATACCGGTACCGTCCCCTGGAAAGTAAATTTACAAGTGAGTGACTGTACACACGACAGTCATACGTGATATGTAACTCAGACAAAATGTGACTTAAAACTACACAAGAATTTCTGCTCATCGTGATGTCAGACTGCATGCAGCTGACCGAAGGCATACGGTATGTCCATGAATGGACGCAGCCAGAGTATTTTTCCTGGGGTACAAGATTTTTTTCCAGAGAGGCGGCATCATGAACTGGAAACTGACACACAATCAGCGGGGGGGGGTGTTCAGGTCTGAGGTATTTCCCAGTAAATTGGTGATTTTCCTCCCGTCTTCCATATTTTTCTCTCACTGTTTAATTTGTATACCCCTTCCCCTCCCCTACGCGAGGCCAGTGTCTACGCGTCAATGTCAGAGCATTCACGTTCACTTGAAGTGCTCAGTGATACTCCTTTCTTTCATGGTGTGCAGCTGTTCCAATTGACTAGTCAGGTAAGGCAGACGAGCACCAGAAAAAGACGAATGACGAACACTGCGACACTGAGGGGTGTCTTGCAAAACGGGGTTACAGAGGCGTCTACAATGCTTGGCACACACCTTTTGCGCAAAAAAAGCCTGACGAACGATGATGCCTTCCTTGTTCTCATTGGCATTCCCTACTAATGTCCTCTGAGAGGGCCGTGTAAGTGGCTGGCAAACAGTACTATTTCCGGTGCTATTCATGTCACGAACCCTTCAATTTCTGCACTTCCTTTTCCAAAGAAAAGTTTCTTGGTGCTTAGACTACGAAGTAGACATTACATGGAAATGCAGCCACGCTTAGTTTGTGTAATTCCTAAATGACGTGTGTAACGAGGCTGAGGCATAATTACAGGTATATACTTCAGTGGAATTTGGTTTTCACAACACAGAACCCATCATCAGCAAAGTTTGTGCTTAAGTGTACATAATTTAAAAAGGTTCATTTATTACTAGGTGGGCACGCATGAAAACGAAAACAAAACCGAATGAATCAATACAACGAATTACCACGCGTTGTTTGGCACTCTCTAGCATGTTCCAGTTAAACAATCATCGATTTTCTTGAAGTTTTCACTGGTTCCAGATTAACACCTCAAAATGAGGTTTATAATTATGACTCCAGGGGAATGTGTATGGAACCGTGAAACTAAGTCAACAAGAAGTTACGCCATTTACTTCTACTGGCCAAAGGGAAACATTACCATAAATCAGAGACAAGAATGATAGTGTTCATTAATCAAGCCATGGCTCGACTTGCAGCCAAGAAAAAGTGCAAATGGCGAGGGAACAAGTCACATGTAATTGAAAATGTATACATAACTTGGGGGAACACGAACACTCACGCATTCGTGACCATCCATCAAATACATGTATTGCAGTTCATGATTGCCCGAACGTGTTGTGGGGAAAGAGACTCCCTGGGCTAATTGATGTCACGTTCGGAAACAAGATCTGCGGGAGCTTTTGCCCATTGGAAGAACACCAGAAGCAATGGGGAGTTCAATAAGTCATCTACGTCACTCTGTCTTTATGTAAGTACATCTTCTTCATTGTTCGTTCTGACAAACAAAACTTTTCCAGTTTGGAGCGTCTTCGAAGCTAAGTGGCGCCCACGTGGTGTCCTTCTTTGCAGACTTCCACTTTATCTAAACAAACAAGGAGCTGCACATTTAAAGGAGTCTCAAATGTTTATATAAAACAGAAGAAACTAATACCACAGCCTTGGTTTGATAAACAAATTAAATGCCAGCAACGCGGACGGGCTTGGGTACCAAACAAAAAACACCCACTCTCGAACTAATAAACACTGTTTCTCATGCATCGGAGTGTCTCTCACGAAACAGCCTTATGCTCATCCGCAATCGGACAACCGGCAATCAGATGGGAATCACGAGGATAACGAGATGCATCATGCTTGCATCACTGTATATACGCCACTTAACAAAGAGCTTCGCTCGGTTTGTGGTATCACTCGTCAAAGCGAAACGTTACACCCGATCGCGGCAACGCAATACGCCTGCGATCCCTGCTGTCGCGCAATCACTTTCCTCTTCGGCGACACGCCACGGCGAGACCAAAATACATGTATATCTTCGTCCGACGGGTAACACGCCAAACAATGCACGCACGGGAGCCTGCAATTTGTAAATCCCGGGATGGACTCGTCTCTCGTCTATTAGTAATATTTGGGCAGGTGGCTCACATCTCACTCAAAATGCCTTCACGGTTTTTGTTGCTGTATGTTTTTAGACGGGATTGCGTTAAGTGATCCCTCCTACCGTGTACTGCATGACAGACACCCGAGTGAGGGTAGTTTAGCCATCTTTCGGCTTAAATGAAGCCAAAATCCACTTCTAACGTCACAGGCCTACGCTAAGCTTTCTCTTAATCAGCATTACCTAAAGACTCAAGTGCACTGTATTTTTTAAAGTATCAAAATGTGGTTTGCGCGTTTCCCCTTTGTTTTCCAATCGCGACACTAGGCTGAAATGACCGTACGAGTGTCAGGTTTAGCTCAGAATTAACTTCAAACGTACAGTCGGGTTTAGCGAGAACCCCAAATTTGCCTATCACTGATAAGCTTACAACAGTTTCTGGAAACCAGTGTTCCATTCCAATCTAAACCCGTCTCGGTGTTTATATATCGCGATAATAAAAACAGCGACACGAGACATCGGTAAGTGTTAATGAGGCAGACAAAGTGATAACTCATCTTTCGTGACAACTCATGTTACACTTTAGAGCCCCTCTTGGCGAGCAATTAGCAAAATCGTCCAAGTTGGGGAGGGGGACGGTGGCTAAAACATGGGCGACGAGTGTCGTCGATGAAAAGTTAAGGGGGGGGGGAGAACGTGTTGGCGCACAGACGGAATGTAACACGCAACACGAAATGTATGCACGGTAGCTTTGGCTGGCATTCCAGAAATGTCAGTGTGTAAGTTTTTACATGTTTGTCGGCGCGTTTGAACATGTGCTTAAATTGAAAGTTTCAAGGCAGACAGCTTGTACGTACTGAGAAACAAACCAGCCTCAATTCAGACGAAACAAAACCCAATCAAATATACTCTATGATCGTTTGTAAAACGATACACAATTTAAAATATGTATATAAATTACGCAATCGTCCCCAGAATGTCGTTTTCAATGCTCAGGAAAGTACATGTAAATATAACATCGCTCGAAAAGTATAAGCATAAATTTTGTACCACACCACAGGAAATTTGCTGATCGGAAACTTATCTTGGCAAAATTTGACTGCGAAATGAATTGTCCTAGGCATGTAATTATTGCACATCAATTATTTGTTCTTTGTCAATGTCCTTTTAACTTGCCATTTTCGCATGCTTGACTCAAAATTGCCATACATCATGAACATGCGTGCAAAAAATCAAAACAGAAACATAAAATGCAGTGCCGTGTTGAACTGATCTGTTGTCAACGTTTCGAACATACATCTTCCTATATACAGTTGGTATAGGGTAAAAGTGCATTGTTAGTTCTCTACTTCCGGTTCAACCATTCAATGATATGATACGACTGGTCCAATTCCTTCCCCAACTAGCGTCCATCTTTGTCCATCTTGTAACAAAGCAGTGTTGCCGCACACAGAAAGTTCGTCAAGCCAGCATCGATGAGTTTTCGCTGAAGCCGAGGCATGTCCACCACGGTTATTCCATGATGTCCGCTGTTTAGTTACGAATGAGGTCTAAAAAAACACCCGATAGTCAGATCGAATGTGATGAATGGCCCTGAATCAACAACACGATGTTGATATAGAAATGCCAAGAAAGACAATAGCATCGGTAGTCCGGCGACGCGCAAAGTGACAGTCAGAGAAAAAGTAAGTAGAAAAAAAGTGACAATCATATTGAAATTTTCACCTCCGTAACCACAATAACCATCGCCTGACATGTAAAATATTCCGATGGTTATTAAAACTGCCCATCAAGTTCACAGTGGTTGATTTTGATATATACGGACATCAACATTCCTACGCTCAAAACACCTTCAACAACAAATGAGTGAACCTCGTTCAATCAAGAACAAGATTGCAAAGGTTGAAAAGTGGGGGGCTTTGATAGCAAAGAGTTAGTATGAAAATTATTTCAATACTTTTTAATTCGGGTAACATCAATTTTAAAAAGGGGGGGGTGGATTCGTCCATAGTATAAAGCAAATTTTATATAGCAGTTAACATACTGATCCAATGTTGGGAAATAACTTGAGCAACAATTTTAGGATGTGTATATCAAAACCATTTATAATACACCGGCTTCATTGCCCATTTTTGAGGAGTTATTTATGACATACTGTTGTCGCTGTTCTTATTGGTCATTTCTGTTGAACCACGTTGCCTTGATCAAGAATCTATAACGGGGTCATAATTCACAAGAGTAGTTTGGACGACTACTCTCCGATAATCATAGAGAATCGGTCAGATTTACGGGAAGGCATCAGTAACATTTACTGACATTGTACATGGCTTCATGTAAATATGACATTTAAATGTCACATCCCCCGAGAGGCGGATAGCGGCTCCTGGGAACGCCACTGTCAATAGAAATAACGGTCTCGGATCCGCAGTGAAGATAAAGACGAGAACGCACAGCGCCACTGAGGCAAACAAATGCTTCCAGATCGTATACCGTGGAACACGGCGGAAATAAATCAAATAGAATACCGAGGAAGACAGAAATGTGTTCTGTCTACAAGCAATCTGGGCATCAAGTTGAATTTGTGAATCCAGTTTCCCGCTCCTGGTATTTTGTAAATTTTTGTAGGCTTATACCTCGTTTTCTCCGATTGAACACTTCGCCATTCGGGGAAGAAGTCCAGGTGTGAAGATTGTGAAACACCGCTTCCAATATCTTGAACATAATCACCAAATCCATTTTTCTCGACCGAACCCAAGAACAACCCGTCTTAGCCATTTTGACAAATAACAATTTTACAAAGTCATTTTAGATACGCTCGAAAAGCCATTTCCTCATCCAATTTTCTCAAGTGGACACAAGTCAAGTCAGAGGGACGTTTCCGTTGTGACGGGTCCAAAGCTCAAATCTAATTCAATAACAGCGTTTACTTCTGTTTTTTTTTAATAATAAACCTCCACTGAAAGAGTAAACATGTACTTGTGATGATTTGCACGTCAAATATTAACGCAAAATCAATGCAATCTACTAGCATTGCCGGTTTGCTACAAAATTAATGCTTGGTCGGTTCAACTTTGGAAGCAATTTACTGCGGAGGGCAGCAGCTCCGGCTGTCCATGACCAATAACCGAAGGCAGAATGTGCGAAACTTCCCTGTTTGTCTTCAAAAGGGCCAATTTTCCTGTGTTTGTCAGATTCAATTTGCTCGTCCCCACACGATACTGATTGCTTATCCTAAGTGAGCATCGCTTCTTTAATTTCCTAAACACGGCTTACCATTTATCACATTTTCTGCCCCGGCCCCGCGCTAATATCTGCAACCTGCGACAGGGAAGCTGATGCGATAGGATCTCCAGTGTCAAATTGATGACAACTTTGAGAAACGAAGTAAGGACATTTTGCCCTTTTACACTTATGAAGCATTTTGTTTCTGGCATTAAAGATACGACTTTTGCACCATATGCAGCAAGGTATGAGACGGAGAGAACCCCCCCTGCTTTGTGTTGGTCATTGTCTCACAGGAATCTGGGGAATTCCTTTCAGACGTCTTGGGGGATGTGTTAAGTAACAATAGTCTGGAATGTGTATAGGGATTGGACATGTTGGGGGGGTACCCCTCGGTCTCATTTCTTGCTGGGTATATTTTGCACAGTGCCGGAACCAAAATTTAAAAAAAATTGCTGTTCTATTAAACGTCGCCTGCATGACTAACGAGGAAGAAAACAAAGTGAACATTTTATAAACCTCTTAGGAGTAGTCTACACCTGTTCATATTCCAAAGTCTTACAACAAAACGTATTGTTGGAAAGATAAAATTTTGATATTCGGCAAGAGATGAAAAAAAGAGGGAAGACCAACGAAGCCATTCATAAACCAGTCCTCGTACCCAATACACTTTACAGACTCTTCCAAACACAAACTTTTCTTGTTAAATTGAGTTGTGACAGGTGGCGCCCACGACGACAACTAGTCTCTGCAGCATTGGTGAAGGTCATATGGAGCGTAAAATCAGTAAAAGCTGACCGTAACATGTATACAGGGACAATAGAAGACAGCTTACGAACACAGCTTGGGTGATAGGATAATGCCAAAGACCTTAATAACTACCGGTATAGCCGTAGAACTGTTGAGTACTATTCGAGTACCAAATTCTCTGTCAAATATTGAACAGGGAAGGAGGGAACAAAGCTAAAGAACACGGGCATTGGACAGTAAGTACGGAAAGATGAGATTCAAAATCAAATGACAACTTCAGACCATCACTGTTTAAAAAAATTAAGTTTATAGGACAAAAATACCCGGAAAGTACTATTCTCCATAACTACGAGAGTCGAAAGTCTTAAACTTATTTGTAATCTTAACGTCTGTGAATTTACCAACCAACAATGTCCAATGTGCTCCAGCTTCGCTCCACCAGTTCATCGTTGTTTTGGCAGTGAATATGGGACTCAAAAGGTACTCGACTACACCACTAGGCTACAGGTAAAATGGCAACCAGTTGGGCGTTAAGTAACGCATGCATGGCGAGCAAAACCCGATATCTTCTCTTATTTTCTAAAATGGAATTTATCCGATTGGTCCACGCATACCGAAAGGCAAGCATCTTCCTCTCCAGTACAATCGATAAAACACCTTCAAGCGAGCTTTTTGTCACTTCCCTCTTTAAAATCCGTAATCGCTTCTCTTTGTATCGTTTCAGTCCTCTGTACTAAATTTTATGTAGATATTCAGTACAGAAAAAACGAAACGTTGGATCATTAGCTGGGTTTTCCATCGAAACGGCCACTCCAACTCCATCATTGGGGAAAAAATACGTATGTGCATGCATGTATGTGCATGTATGTAGATATAACAGCGCAGTTTTTACATTGTCACAATGAATGGCACGCCTTTAGAACATGACATTTATGGGCAATTTATAACACTCTCAGCAGTTTTGTTAGCATGGTATCTGGTGTTTCTAGATGTAGCCGGCACGGTGTAGGTCGAGGGTAGATGACCATGTAACTGGAGACACCAGGGGCACTTCTTCCGCATCCTCTGAGCCATTACGGAAGTATTGAAGGTGCTTGATTTATAACATTGGCACTTTGTCGGGACAGCTTCGGGTTTGTAATAAATGCCTCGAATTCCCAGTAGTTCCAGACCCCGCGTTCCCTTATTTTACCCAACCGTCGTCCTTCCAAAGCCACGGCGACTTGTGGGGGCCACTGATCTCTTGGGCTAAACGTCTGGTCGACGCCAAATGTCTGGATGGGATAGGCTGGATGACTTACGAGACTATCTGATTGGGCGTTCCAGTCAGACAGTGAGCCAGGCGCAGGCAAGAGAGAGAGAGAGAGAGAGAGAGTGGCGAAGTGTTACCAGCTGGGGGCAGTGCATGGACGGGAGACAAACAGCTACAGGTGCTGGTGGCTGGAGAACTGAAATCAATAGCCCCCACCACCACCCCCTTTGAGATGTCTTGACAGGCCTAAGAGGTTAGATCATCAAAAGGTTGCACCCTTTACACTGCGAGTCAGCACTCTAGGACCTTGTATACCTGGCACGAAATGGGAGATAGGGGTACCCACCTCCCCCAACAATTTCAACCCTTTACACACTCCAGCCTATTATCACTTAACACATCCCCCTAGATGTCTAAAAAGAATTCCTGAGATTACCAGTATAACAATGACCAATACAAAGGCGGGGGGGGGTTCTCTGTCCCATAGTTTGCTTCATATGGGACCTTGACCCGTCCAAGAAGCTAAACGCCCCGAGCACTGTGGAGTGGGGATGCGCTTGGTTGGGTGCACCATAGAGAAAGGACACAGATTTCTCTATACATGGGTGCACTGAAACCCAAATTGGAATAGACACTCAGATGATCATCAGTACCCATGCACAGCAAAGAATTACACACGGTTAACTCATTATACCTAAGCATGAATAAATTAACATTTAAAAGGCATAAGATGTAGTCCTCACAGGGTTTAAGATGCCCCAAGTAGGAGCCCTAAGACTTGAAACCAGGACAGTCGAGGCGCTTAGTATTGAGAAATCACGCTGTAGTACCGCTTTTACAAAGTTAATGACTCGAGCAAAGAAATCTAGTAACCTGATACAAACTCGATTTCACGGACAGCCATGATGATGTCACTGATAACTCAGTTGCTCACTTGGGGGAGAATAAAAGCTCTGAATAAATAAACAAACAGCTCTGCTGTGCAATATTAAACCTCTCCGTGGCATCCAATCAAGTTGGCCACTTTGATCTGCAGAATGAATCCTGGATGCCCTATGTTAATTTCAGAATACGTGGAGCATGCAAAAGGACAAGACCTCTTGCGAGGTCTTAGCGTCAAGCTGGCTACCGTGAACCGTGTAATGAGGCTAGCATGCCATAAACTTTCCTGTGATCAGAGAATGCATGCAGTCATCTCAACGCCACGGATGCAAAGGGCTACGAGTCAGCTTAATGGGGTCATTTAAAAAACATTTAACATCTGACAAACATGGCCGTAAATCCTGGGGATGGGGGTATATATCCCCCACACGTTTGGGGGGAGGGATGGGCTATTGAAATCACCCTCCCCCCTTTTGTGGTGAGCAAAATATTAAAACAGATTGTGAAGAATCTTTCAGATTTCCAAAGACTAAAATGTATTCGACATCACTCAAAAAAAAAAAAATAATTTAAAAAAAGCCATAAATATGCCATTCTATATACCTACTGTTCCCCCTCCCTGCTTTTCAATTTTTCATGGTCGGGCAAGTCATCCCATCCACCTTTCCCTATCCCCTTCCCCAAATTTACACAAATTTTTGCCACTGCTGACAAATGCACGTTGTTTTTCCACTTGAATTCCATTGAAGAATGGAAGAGGAAATCTTAAACAAACCCCGCGCCACTGACCTCCATGTTGAAAATACGGACGGCTACCACAATCTGTACAAAATGAGTGAAAATAGGCCGCGGTTCCCGATCCCCCCCGCCGGATGGTACAAAGGGAACCACGCTCGCCAGTCCAAAAGGCTTTACAAATCCAAAAGTTTGTGGAGTGGTAATATGGAAACTTGTGACATCACTCCTGACACCCTGTGGCCTACCTGGATTGTTTTGAATTGAGATCACACTTGCCGAGTGCTGAACAATTTTCACTTCACGAAACATGTTGCCAGTCAAGATGAAATGCAATAATTTGTCTCACTGGGGATCGATTTTTCAATACACCTTATTCTAAATTTATACACTAATTTGTGTGTACTACATGTACATGTAAGCAGCTACTTCTGCCTAGTGAGTGTATCCAAATCGGCCCAGGTGAGTGAAGTTAATTACATGGTACAGAAAGATCTTCTGAGGTTCAAAGTCGGGCCAAAGTTGGTTCTGTTGGTCTGACCATGTCACATCTGGTATCCTTCGCTGCCCAAGCATCGCATTCCTTGGGATATTAAGTGTTGGGGCCAGCTATGTGGAACAAGGTCAATTTTGTGATGCAATGAATGTCAGGCAAGCAGAGGTGCACCCAGGATTTGTCGTTGGGGGAAGGGCTCAGACTGGAACTACCCCACTCCTCCAAAAATAGCTATCATGCTCAAGCCCCCCCCCCCACACACACACGGGGATGTATGGCCATATCAGACCTTGTAGTTGAAGATGCCGGTGACTGTATCTTCATTCTATAAATGGTAACCATCCCGATATTGACAACCTTGCAAGGAGGGATGATGGGAACTCAAGCCCCCCCCAGCCACTCCCCTCTCCCCTTGGGTACACCACTACAAACAGTTGAAGGTTAAACCAAGAATATCCCCAGAGAAAAGTGTAACAAAACAAACCAAACTCTCTCAGTCTAGCATCTGCATTTTGTCAACAAGTGCTGAACTAATATCAGAAGATATTAACCTATACATGCTTCTGAAGGCTTTAAAGGGTTGTAAGATAGATTTTCAGCTACACCTAGGATTAAAATAAAAATAAGATGAAAAAATGTGCTTTAAACAAAGCAAAAATGCAGTAGGTTTCTTTTATATTACAGTGTGAAAATTTACTTTTAATGTCAAATTGGAGCTCTATTCCATATGTGTTTTTGAAATCGTTTGACTGCTCCTTTTTTTGTTTATTTTAGTTTTTCTTTTCAAAATCTGAATCAAAGAGGCACCCACAAACAATCAGAGATGCATGAGATTGCAATATATCACATATCTAGTTTGATTTTAATATCACACCTTAGGTATTAAATATAAAACGCTTACCAGTAAATATGGCTGATCGCTAGACTCCTCCTCCAGAATGAATTTAAATGTTGTGTTCATCTGGGACATGCAGGCTAGATGCTTAGCAAGGTAGGATTCCGTATTATAGGAGCTGAATCAGAAACAAATGAAAGCTTTTAATGTTCACTGAAGCACATTAGCATGAGGGTTGGTGCACTGCAAGTTTGTTGTTGGTAGTTCGTTTTGCCATTGCCTCTTCCAGGCCAGTAATGTTTTCCAGTTTTTTTAATGTGCTGAAAGTACTTTAATTCCAGTAACACATGTTTTGCACAAAGGAAGCGTAATTCTGGAAATCTTTTGCTGACAAGAACTTTGGCAATGTGCCAGCTTTGAACACAGAAATACATAAAACACATTTGTACACAGCTTTAAGGGGAGGGATAAAGTTTACAAGGGCCGAATTCCCTCGTCTGTGGTTGAATATACGGTAACAATGTTATTGGCTGGCATTATTGATATTGACTGGCTGAGGCTCTTGGCTTTTTGCTGGTTTCAGACCCACCCAACATATGCTTAATAGCAAAAACACAAAGTTATCCAGAGCTTATGTCAAGTATGAGTTGAGCTAGATCACGGCATGTATGAACCATAAAAATGTAAACTACACCTGTGGTCAATGAATCATCCTGAAATTGGGTGCTTTCAAAAGAATCAACTCTCCAGTCTCTCGCATTGAATTGCTGTTGGGAGAAGTTTAATTGACCACACACAATGCATTTCACACATCAGCCGTTATAATGGTATTTCCTGATATTGGTCAGCTTATGTTACCTTGGGTAACACCAAAAAAACGTGAAAGGTGCCACACTTTCAGCAACTGTCTATTTACATGTACGGTCCATTTGGCAAAGGACTGCTTACCTAAATATATTACTACGAGTGAGTGTTGCATCTCCCTCAAGTGGTTGCATGCATATACTATGCTTGAGTAGCTTTAGGGTATGGACAGAATGCCACTCCTTCCCTTTGCATACACTCTCACCTGAAAGGGGGAAAAATGTGATGACGTTCAGATGCAAGAAATAACTAACAACAACTGAATGACCGCCTCCTCCAAAACTGTTCAGAATCAGTAGCTTTGTGTTCCACTTTAACTGTTTAGACTCTCTGGCAAGAATCTGGACACTGGGTTCGTGTGAAAGTGGATCAAAAACAAAAAGGACTGAACCAAAAAAGAAATAAACAAAAAATCTCGCTTTTTCTTTTCAGGGGAAACAAGGCCAGTCTTGAGAGATCTGTCAACCAACTTATGGCCCAGAGAAGGTGAGGAGAAGACGGAAAATGACATTTCAATTTTAATGGAAAAAAGGTGAAGTATCTCAGAAGATATTTTTTATACAAGAGTGCCTAGGGCAACGAAATGCTCCAAGTGCATGTACATGTAGATTGGAAACAGTTGGTTACAGAAGCAGGAGAGTGGGAAAAGCACCACACTGTCATCTCAACTCACTATTGATGGCTTCAGTCTGACTAAATGGCATCTGAAAAAAATAAATATTACTCTCCTTCAACTGAATTGAACTCCTGGGAAATCCATTTATACTCGGAGGCTACTTTTTTTGTTTCTTTTCTTTCCTTCTGCTGACATGGCCGGAGATCAAACCTGCCACAATCCTCACCATCAATTTCAAAGAGAAACCAGCACAGAGCCAAACAGTAAGGCAATATCACCTTCAGCAGCAAGCACACCAATTATTGCTTGGTGACAGGGCAGCACACTGCTTCAGATAGATGGCTACTGTTACGTATGTGCAATGATTTGGTATTCTGCAGTTACAGATATCCCTGGATTCAAAGTGGGAAAAGTACATCATGAATGCTAGCTACATGAACATGTATGAGCTGGCAAACGGTCAATTTATCATACACACATGGGCCTCTATGTAAATGAACTGTTTGAGCAAGCTCCGAGCAACAAGCCTAGAGTGTTGACAGCGACGTGCATGACATAGACACACTTGAAAAGAGAAGAGTTTGGTGAAACAATTTGAGATTTTGCTGGTAGAGTGTTAAACAGCAATGCTACATGTAGGGCCTATGTGCACATGTGTTAATCTTTTACTCTGATAGAGTTGCTGAGTCATCATACCTCTACAAGAAAAGGCTATATGACCTTCTCATCAATACTTTGACCAATATAGGCACACAAAGAGCACCACCTGAAGGTGTACAGGTACGCAAAACACTTGACAGACAAGGCTGGGTCAGTTCAAGCAATAAAGTATTCAAATATTTGACAATTTATTCGATCGAATATTCAGCTGCATCAAAATCCCACAGAAGCAGACGTAATGTAAACTTAGAATGCAATTTTGGTACTGAATGATTGCAATTGTTTTTTCTTTTCATTTCAATGGTTTTCACCTCTGAATATTCAGCTGCAAAAATAAACATGTTAACAATCAATAACTGACTGAATATCTGAATAATCGGGACAGGCCCATCATGGCGGGGGGGGGCATTTCTATCAGAGAGTCCACACCAGAAATCTGGACAACATGTGACGGACACACTGAGCTGGCCCACATGTAAAATGCACCTGTCAAGTCAGGGTAGCATTAGCTTGAATAACCTTGGTGCTGTTCGTGTGATTATGTTCTGGCGGCATGCTTCGGGAATTCACATCACGTCAGCCAACACCATAGCAAGCGTGTGAAATATTTGCTGGGCCACGGCTGAAAGTCCGTAGTTAATGGTTGGCATATAGATGTATTTGCAGGTTTAGCGAAGATTTCTGGCTGACATGCTGAACTGAATGAGAAATTCATCTGTGGAGTGCTATAATTTTATTAGTAGTAGTACCGGTATTTATTCATGCACATAAAAAGAATCCTATGAATTACAAACCATTCTCGGCATCAGGGTTACAACAGGTTGGGATAAACCAAAACCATGAGATAACCAATGTGCCATCTTTTAAAATGTATGCGTTCAGGCTTTTAAAAAATCTATACTCCTGGCAAAGGAAAAGGTGTAACAATAACAATAATAATGATATACATGTACATGTAGATTTATAACTAGGGAATCCGATCAAAGTGCATACACGCAAGCAACAACCATGCTCCAGTCTAAGTGAAATAGAACCAGTGATGTAAATGTGATTTCAGCTTTCTCTTGAAGATGTCAAGCGACATTATCTGGCGAAGTACAGCTGGGAGTTCATTCCGGGTACAGCAGGTGATGCTTTGGCAAATGGTACGCTGACCATGGCCGACAGCTCAGGGTCTCAGGTCGGCAGGCAAGTATGAGCCCCAAGATCTAAGAACCTGACCCGTTGGCTAGGAGGGTATATACTGTAGATACTGAGGAGCATGACCATACGGGATCTTAAATACTGGTATCAGGAGACAGATCTTGAAGCTGATGTCAAGGAACAAATGTGATGAAGAAGGGAGGTGTAGGAGAATGACTTATGAGCTTTAAAAAAGCACAAAGTATTCAGGCTGGTAATGAATTATGGAATGACACAAGATCTCACTGGTATGTATATGCTTCACTGTTAATCTATTTCCCAGACGTACAAACGAGCATGTTATATTGACACATTGCTATTCCTCCACGATTGATGTGACTGCAGACACTGAACAAGTGGTTCACTATAAACTGTACATGCACTGGTAGGATCAGTGCTTCTTCCCAGGTGCAAAACCCTGGTGAATATGCTAATAATGGCAGAATGTAGCCTGTGGGGTATTATGCATCATTCATGGTAAAATTGATTGATTGTGGAGACCTACATGTACAAAATGCATTCAGTTTAGTGAATGCAGCAATCAACTAGATGCTTGGATGATCTTCCTGTCAACCCCTGCTTGGAATATTAGAAATGTTACTGTTTCAGCGTGAGCGCTCCTTCATAAATTTGAATAAAATGGCTGTGTCTGTTTGCTAGTACAAGTAGTGATGCAAGGCTGGCAAATGCAATAATTGCATACAAAGCTTTCATTTTTTTTTTCATGTTTCAAGAGGGACTTTCGGTCTGGTTCCTTGCCTGGTGCTTTGTGTCCACGGGCAAGACAGTTAACTTCAATTGTTTTACACTTTCTGGGAGCATGTAGGCATTGCCTTGGGGAGTAGGGTACATGTACATCTCATGGCCAACCTGTATTGGTGTTGGAGTTTCACTTTGTCTAAAGGCGCCAATGTTCACAGCTTACACTGAAGTATCAAACGCTTCATGCTGCATGTGCGGACAACAACAGATGGGCAAAGTCCCCAAGAGTGAGACACGACGTGACTACCTTTCAAATCCGTGTTAATTAACACAGTAATCTTCATTAGCACAGCGAATGGCTAAGAAGAATCAATTGATTACAAAATGCTACGCAAACAGAGCAGCTACCGGCCCCCCTGGAGTGTTACCCTGCGTCACTAATTGGATTGATTAGGCCCGAGCAAATTGACCTCCGAAACAGATAGGTGCTCCAAGATCAATAGCAATCAAGCTGGCCGGGGACACGGGCACACCATGGGACGGGGAATAGCTGCAACAGTGTTGACTGCCCACTTCCTGGCTGCAACCAAATCCATCTTCCAACATCCTACAGCTACTGTGGTGAACGCAAGGGCACTATGAAGAAATCAATGCAATTTCACAGAAGGTGGGCGTGTTCTGAGAAACTCTCCACACTCCCCAACATTTGAGTTTGAATGACACTTTAACTACATATTGGTGAATGTTCCGACTGTCTGGAAGGCAGGAAGTTTTCCTGTTTGGTTCTTTTTACAAAAAATCTGGGTCGGTATATTTAACTCCAATAAAAATAGTATGAAGAAGTATAACAGCTGTAGAAAAGCGGTAACAATACCAGCACTTGACATCTTGAACAAATTTACCTACACACACCACCACGTCTGGAAGGAAGGGAGACCCACACTGTTTTGGGTGCCCAAACATTGGAAATATCCCAACTTTTCATGGCCTTTTTGCGGAATGAGACTACATGTACATCACCGGCTTTGGGCAAGCTTTTGGGAGGAAAGTAGGAAAGTGAAAAAAAAAAAACCTAAAATGTCACCTTTTTCTCACTGGCTTTTCAAACGTAAACACACTCGTTCTTTAGTTTTTTGAGGGGACAGTGGATCCGCCATTGAATCCATACAGCATTTTAGCAGGCAGAGACATTGACAGTGACGAATGGGGTTGAGCAGACCCCTCGCAAAATGGAAGGTAGATGTGCTACCAGGTAGTAACTGATGAGAACAGTAACCATGGCAACGTACGCGTGCACCAGCCAGACAGAGGATCAGTACACAATCATTTCTTTGATCAGTATGTACCGGTAAGCGAGCGTTCGTTGCAATTGTTTTCACTAGTCGCTACCCGCCATGTTGCAAAACTCCTGGATGTCCGCGCGGCCCCATCGTCCAGTACACGCTGGTGCTGGAGTGCATACTCGCATGGCCCTAAATGCAAAGCTCATCACTCTCCTGTTACATTTACTGTGGCTATTTACAGTGCAGTTGCTTCAAGGAGGGCGACTTAACGAGTCAGCTGATAATTTAGCCTGGTGCAGAGACAAAGTGCATCTCCGTTCCTGTCCTTGCTATTAGGCAGGCTTACTGTATGATAAGTGCACGTACACCCTGTCTCCTGACTCGGCAGCAGAAGCAGAACAGAGCAAGGGTTCCATCTCGCTAAAGTTGGCAAAGTGGCAGACACAGAGAAGTTGAAAACTCTGTTGTCTGACCTACTCATTTGGCAGTCTCCTACAAATGCTTGCTTGAATATTCGATAACCCTACATGTACATTCAAATATTGATTTTCAAACCGACATGTCCATAAAAAGAATATTAATTTGATGCTTGGTTACAACATTGTATTCTCAAGGCATCTTTCAAGGTGTTAGGAGAAAACTCAAAGGCAGCTGATGCAAATGCCAAATAATAAGGCCCAAAAAATTACTCTTCTTTTCACTTTTTCTGTGTTTTTTTTCTTTTATTTTATGTGTTGCGTGATCATGCTGGGACCTACATGTCGGAAAAATATCACCAATTACCGATACATGTATGAATAAACATAAGACTGCCAGCCTCCTCCTTCTAGGGGATGGACCCCTGTTCGGAAACTCAATGAGGTCAGACCTCCCACCAGTGTTGTAGTCAAGACAAGCACAAGACCAACAGAAGATCTCTAGTCTGAATTCAAGAGACATACTATTCAAATGAACTGCAACAAAAGCATTCCTTTGTCATTGATCACACTGTTACTTGTGACTGGTCTTGCACGTGGTCTTGTGTCCGGTCTTGTGTCTGGTCTTGTGACGGTCTTGACTACAACACTGCCTCCCACAAAAATGGGCACATTATGTTTCCGCCTTCGTAGGAAGTTGGAATAACAAATATCTTCAAATGGATGGTAATCAACTGTTCCAATACCACACTTGGTTATTCGAATGAACTCAGCGCTACTCGCACTCAATGTGTTTGTGAGTGGTGGGTCTGAAAATGTGAGACTGCTTGTCTCTGTGGTCAATGGTGGCAGACACCTGTCAGTATCCACCCAGGCTTGAAGAGCTCCCTCACTGGCAAAGAAGAGACAGGTTGGCGGGAATTGTTTAAACTGGATAACTGGCACACGCGCAGAAACCATTCCAACATATTCCAAGTTGGAATACGTTATCGGTTGTATGTGATCAACACGTCCAAAGGTAAAATATGCACATAAACATGCATGCGCACTCCTGGTGATGAGCTCCCGCCAAAGGACCGTTGGTGCTATGTCAAAGCATGCCATCTCTTATTGGCATAAGTAGCAGACAGACACCAACGACCTGATTTCTTTCTCACTTTCAACCACTGCACAGGGGGAAGTTCAGACGGAAAGTGGCAGCAGCAGAACGAGGGGGAAAAGAACGCTAGTTTCATTCAACGGCGTTGACTTACAACACTCACCAAATACGTGTACTTTCCGAAGGAAAATGAGAAATGAACCCAACATACCTGTGACGGCCTCCCCAAGGGATGAACGGCACCGTCTGCACTGCAACTGCAGGGTCTGATCCTGGGAAAAATTTGGACAACAAAAACAACCAGGTCATCAACTTATCTGTGAAAGCATCACTGAGTGCAGACTGTCAACAAGTGAGGGCGCTAGTCAAGTTTAGTGTGCACATTATCATGCCAAAACTGATTAGACTATGAAGTCTGCCAAGAAGACGGCCAGATATATATCTATAGGTAAAGGTCAAAGATGCAACGGAATCAATTTGAAGTAGAGCGCTTCGCCGAGAGCTGACCTCAAAGAGGTCATTCTGCAACTTCCTGCGATGAATAACCATCTCTTAATCCCTTTACTGCAGTGCTATGGAAGAGCCTCTTCATGTGAGACACATGTACCCAACACTGGTCAAAACACAAGAATACTAACTCACATAAAAAAAATTTGCGTATCCAAACATCTTAAAAACTGCCAAGTCCTTGTGCAATGGGGATTTCATTCCATAGTCAGACGTCACACATTTTTCCATGTGCTACACTGCCAACCAAATTTGTAAGGAAGGGCAAAGTGTGCAGAAATATTGCCCTCCGTTGGCAATAGCTTTTGCTTCCCGTATGTAGATCTTCCCCATCAGTGTTGCATATAAAGAGGTACAGCTATGATTGAACAATTACATACACTGAAACAGTAAAATAACAATTTGTAAGACTTAACCGATTCTTGGCAACTATTCTTCTTCTGTAGCTAATTAAATCCACTTTATTTACATAAAACAAAGCACTAAAGATGTTTGAGTAATCAGTGATAGGGACTAAATGGTTTCTAGGAATATATAAAATCTTAAACTGTCATTAAACACTAGCGCGTCAAATGTGTATGTAAACTGTCAACCACAATTTTATGCTCATTTACTGTTTAGCCTTATTTCATGTGTTGGGATTTAATAACTGCACAACGTTTTTAAAATTTTGTGCATTTTTCTTTATTTTGAATGACAGCTACGCAGAAAAAGAAAGGTCTCAACTTTGTACCTTGTCTTGCGATATGCTGAAGACATGTTTTTTCCCCTTTCTCGGAGCCAGCAGTAAAGCGTCCTTGCAAAGCATGCTGGGATGCATCAGGAAGTAAAGATTCCCCACCAGGCAATCCTTCTCCGACGGCGCCAGCGACTGGCCGGCAAACGTCCGGGTCACATCGTTGCCGTGGCAACACCAGCTCTCCGCCATCTCTCTCCAGTTCTCGGATGGGAGAGGAAGAACCCTGTCGAAAACACTGCAGTTTCAAAAAAAGAAAACAATTACACCCCCTGGACTATTTGTCACAACTCTTAACATGCTTAAGGGTTCACTGCAGATCTGTCCAAGGAATTGTTCCTTTGAAATTTTCATGTTAGAATGACGGGAAAAGTCACAATGCAGAAATTTACCATCTACACGCAGTTTATGTCAGACATTTTGCTTTTTTATTTTCTCGAAAATGGTTTGAGCGAAATCTGTGTTAAACCTCTGTCCAGGATATTATCAGCTTCTCCTTGACCTTGGAAGGGTTTTAAGTATAGGTCAGCAACAGAATGTGACCAGGCAGTTGAAAAGCAGAGGCACGTCCAGAGGAGGGCGCACTCAGCACACCACAAGCCCCTCCCATGGGGGGATACCTTGGGCTTTTTTCCTGTTTCTTTTTCTGCTCTCGATTGGTTAGATCAGAACTTTAAAGATGGAAATTCCTCCCAGATGAGGAAAGAGAAAATGCCAAGCTCGAGTGTGCAGGTCTCATGTACATTCTGTGCGCCCTCCGCCTATTAGTATTTTCCTGCAAATGTTAGAGTGCTCCCGTGTTGGTAAATGCTGGATCCAACACGGGAAATTCTTGTTTTAATACAGAGACTAAGATTAGTAAAATAGCAATAATGACATATCCCCTTTTGCATGTGCTGTATCGGTTCCTCTTGCCCACAGAATATTACATGTACAAAGCAGGCCTTCTCCAGTGTTCTATCCATTATCATTGGCCTCGAGGGGGACCAAGAGAGGGCGCAACTTTCCTAGTAACGACGGCTCCTTTGGTGGGAACTGCACTTCGCTGGTTCATGACCATCTGTGAAATGCATGCATTACGTTCACGCCACTACCGATCATATAAATACTTTCGACCGACGAGGAGATGCTTCTGCTCAAGCTACCGGTAGATGATAATTCTCACAGATTGTTTGTGATGAAGTGATTAAGATTTCCAAACCTACTTACCAGGGATCGGTCACCACTTTCCCTCGGCACGTCCCGCAGCTGATGACGAAAGCGGAGCTCCTCAGGAACCCCAGCTCCTCCTTCTCCCAGGCCTCGTCCATCTCTCGCCGGTCCCCAGCTTCCCTGGACCCTGCCAACTGCAGCCTCATGTGGAGGCCTTCATCCTGCACCTGTGACAGGGTCAAAGTGAGGCAACTGGTGAAACTGGACAGAAACAGGTGCAGTCCAGCAGAAGAATGGTCAAACTGGACAGAAAAACGCGCATATCCAGCAGAAGAATGGTGAAACTGGAAGG
>NW_019091512.1:88679-189048 GCF_001949145.1 Acanthaster planci | reverse complement strand
AAACATGCACATGTCCAGGGGAAGACACTTTTGTATCACTACATACAAACATGTACATGTACATGTAAATGTACCTGGTACATTAGTGTCTCTTCACAGTCTGCCATTAACATTATCCTACTTGTTTTATCAGAAGTGCATCAAAGTACGAGGTTTTTTGGGGTTTTTTTCATTCTGATAAACAAAGATACACACCTGAAGAAATACTCAGGATCAGTCTTTATACATGTAGAGTGTACCTACATGTACATGTACAGTAATTGAAATTTTTGAGACTGTTTTGCACAGTGCAGATCGCATGAAGAGTGAGTGAGCTGATTTGTAAATATTTTGCATGAAGGAGATTTTAATTACTAGCCAAACTTAAAGCATGCCCTGGGCCTGAAGCAAAAAAAAAACCCTAATTGTTGCTGATTTTTGTTTAAAGCTGCACTCACCCAGTGCAGTCCATTGCAGGATTTGGGGAGGATCCGGATGGGTGCCAAGGGGAAGACGTGACGGCATCCGTCGGGTGCAGTGATAAAGTGGAGGGAGTCAGGGCAGATCTCCACCTGCAGTCGGCTCAGCTCCTGCGATCCAGTTGTGTCCATCTGGCTACAGACAACAAAGAGGCAGAGTCCAAGAACAAGACTAACACTGCAAGGGAACTTGAATCCTCAACTCTGATTGGTCGATCCACGACAACAAAACTGTGATATTGTACTGTGCCACAAGGTCCATGTTTCATCCAATGCACCATACTGTGCTCCTCTGACCACGCTACTGCATTATTTTACACTTACGCAAACAGTATGGCTGAAGAATTTACTGTAAATTCAAAAGTGGCGCTTTTATCTCTAAAACATTTTTGAATGATGGTTTCACAACCATGTGACTGATCATTATGTGAAAAAAATTGGAGCTTTCACCCACCACCTTCTCATACTCCACATGACAATGATCCACGCACCATGCACTTTGCATACATCACACTGTGATATATATAGAATTGGGTCAATCCAGAGAATGACAGGGTGGTGAGTAAAGGCTCAGATTTTAAAGGCTTAGTCACATGGTTGTAGAACCATCAAATGCTCACAAATTTCAGAGCGATGGATCTGTCAGGAAGTTGAATTCTAGAGTAATGGAATCTGTTTACTGAGGCTTTATTAAAAAAACCATAGTCCTCATATGACCTCAGACTCCCTCAGTACATACACCCTTACATACAGTGTATGTATACTTGTGGGGTATTTCCTTCGTTCTCGTGTACAAAACTCCCACACAACACGGACAAAATTTCAAATCACTGCCATCATTTCAACCAAATTCAGTTTCCTGGGTTGAAATTTTGCCCGTACGTCCCTTATATAAAACACTTCAATTTGCGACAGAGGAATGGCACTTGAAAATTCCTCCTTTTTGAGTAAATTTGAAATATTTATTTCGTGAAATTCTTGTGGGGTACCACTTTAGCACCCCACAAGGATCAAAATTGGCCTTGTGGGGTACCTTCCATTGTTCGGGAACCCCACAAGGCATCATGTACAAGTGCATATGTACATGTACATGTAGGCCTACTGGTACATGCCAGCCAAACCATGAAAACTGCACAGTAGTGCAAGGCACCAGCCAACAAACAAAGAATGTCAATTTCAGGAACCCCCCGTGTTTTAATTACTTTTAGTAATAAAGGTCCACCCTGAAAAAGAGTAACATTCTGGCAATGTGTCTTGATTGTCACGATCCTATTTGGTTACAGTTGGAAGAGTAAATAGGAGAAAAATGTGACTTCCTTACCATTTGTCTCTCAACGTACGCATAAATGTATGTACATGCATGGTCAATACGACACACTCACACACACACATGGAAGACTGTATGACCTTTGGTTGTTTTCTTCAATACCCTTACTCCCCAATCTGCTTATCTCGTCCAATACGGGATCAAATTTCTAATGAAAGTTTCCAGTAACCATTCAGAGACACTCTACCAAGCAATTTCAACAATATTGCCATTTATTAGTAGCTGCATGTGTGCATTGTCTGGCTGTTTTCTTCAATACTCTTACTCCCAACTGAGCTCATCTTGACCAATCAGAGATCGGCTTTCTAATGAAGCTGTTCAGTTACCAATCAAAGACACTCTACCAGGCAATTTTAACAATATTGCCATGTACTAGTGGCTGCATGTGTGCACTGTCTAGCTGTTTTCTTCAATACACTTACTCCCAACTGAGCTCATTTTGACCAATCAGAGATCAGCTTTCTAATGAAGCTGTTCAGTTACCAATCGGAGACACTCTACCAGGCATGTTTGACATTATCGCAATGATAATTTTCAGTGGATGAATGCTTCCACAGGCTTTGTCGATGTTGTGTTTACCCCATAATTTTTCTTCAAAAATCAAAACCCTACCCTAGTTTCTACAAAATTAACCCTGCAGTTTGGTGAAATAATGTCATTGTCATCTACATGTACTTTAAAAGTTGTAGATTTGCATCCATCGCCAGTATGTCCCGTTGTCATTACATGTGTTTACGAAACTTTTAAGAAAAGGACACAAAATCACAAAAATCAGAGTCAGTTCTTAATCTTCTAGCAGCTGTATAAAACAGGATATTCAAGCATTTTATCCATACTTACATGTAGATCACTTTAGATGGCTTTTGTATGTCTAGATATGGGTCATTCCATGAAGTTTGGGCACAGTTTGTGACGGCGTCTCTTGTTACAACGGTAACTTTTATTGCCCTTAATTTTCACATTACAGCAGATTAAGTCATTATTATTCAACAAAGATGAAGCACACCACTACAAGAACCTAGCAAGATTTAGAACAATGTTAATTTAGAATCCACATGCAGGGAAAAAAGACGTTTATTTTCACTGATGTAACAAGGGACGCCGTCACAAACTGTGCCCGAACTTCATGGAATGACCGATATCTGCTTGAGCAATGGTTGACCCACGTCTGTCAGATCGGCTTGCACATTTATTATGTACATTTTACTACAGGTTTTTTATTGTGTTGATCCCTATTTGATGTGATCTACATGTATGAACTGACGGAAGGCCTACATGTACATGTAGCTCCCTTAGCAAGGCTTTTGGTTGCACCGTAGTTTGGCAGAATTATACTTGAACCTGGCTGTATTTGGGGGTTGAAATAAAATAATCAATAGAGGCTTCATGAATAATGAAAAAATGTCTCATGTGATTTTGAAATTGTAAGGACGCAAATCTACAACTTCTATTCTCATGGCCTTAATCTAATCTTCTTTCTAAGTTCTATAGGCTTACACACAGTACATGATATTGGAAAGGGATTCCAAGATTTACAATCTCCATGACACATGTGCATGTACAAAAGGACAACATGTGAAGTTGACTTACAACACATCTGTTTAGGCTATGCACTAGGCCTAACGTTATTGCTATTTAGCCCAGGTTGGATGTCGGTCGTCCAAATATTAACTACCCCCTGAACAGTGGGGTCCGACATCCACCCAGCTCGTGGGAGAGGGGTACACGTGAAGTCCACCTCTGGGGCCATCACTCAGACTAGGCAGGTCAGGCAAAAATTAAAACATGCTTCAAATGCTCTGATCTCTTGCATACTGTGTATTCTTTGTAATTAATAATGAGGGCCTGCATTTGTTTGATCAAAATTGTACAAGGAGCTAGGGAGTTGTGATTTTTCAAAGAATAAATTTATTAACAGTTTTCTGCCACTGCACGTGTATTGTACGTAAAAGGCAAAGGGCAAATTGCGACTTCAACCACGACTGGGAGTTGTACCCTAATTAATATGCGCATACATCATCATTTCAAAGAGGGACCATATTTTCAAAAACAATTATATCCTAATAACCAAAGTGTAAAAGAATATTTCTGCATGTTGTTTTTCATGATTATCATTTGCATATGAAAATGCATGTTTAGTTAAAAAAATGATAACTTTTAATAACACATTAATCCTTCAATTTGACACAGTTAGAGTTCAACTTTTTCAAGAAAATGATTCAGCACTGCAAGAATGCACTTACACTGTACATGCACATGTAATTTGTTCACATCAAGCCGCATTAATACAAAAGATACATTTTAATGTATGCTAATGAACCTCACAAATTAGTCAAGAAAAGATTGCCTTATTTGCATTTTCTTCCTTAACACGTTTTACTCTTTTTCCTGGGAAAGACTTTCTAAAATCATGGAAATGTTGACTGGTAGCCACATGTACATGTACATTTAGGCCTCTGGTTGTCTACAAGTACATGTACATGAATCTCTTGATGAATACAATACATGAAAGAAAGACTTCATTTGCCTAGCTTTTTTGAAGAGAATGAAAGAATTATAATTGACAACATCTTGTGTTTGTTAAGTGATTTACTTGTACTGTGGTTTAAACCCCTTTTTAAACAAATATTTGCACACTTCAAAATTACTTCAAAAATTAGTCTACATCTATGTGGACAAGCAATATGTTGCTTCATAAAGTGAAGGAAAAATGTCTCAGAGGAATGATAAACTTATTTTGTTTTAACGAGGGGGTATCTAAATTGTCTTAAGTTGAAACATAGCCTGTTCCACACATAGAAATGAAAACCTGGGGAAAAAAGTTAAAACAATGGCACCGCAATAACATATCTCATGCCTGGGATAATGCTGTTGAAAGTCAATTCCTCCTGCGTACACAAGCAGCTCAACAAGCAAAGTTGATTTGCTGGTGGTGCATGCATGCATCGAACTACTCAAACATATTAAAATTTTGACATTTCAGGCAGAGTTTCCAATCGCGAAAGCGTTTTGAAACATGTGCCTCTCATGGACATTTTCCCTGCGCATGCATTTTTTATGAATAGGGATTTACGTGTGTAGCGGTGCGTCGTTTCCAAACTGCAGGCTTGCTGTGTCGTGTGTGGCGACCCTTCCATGCCTGCTCAGTGCCATCAGCCCATGGACATGACGGAGGAATACATGAAAATGGTCAGCCAAACATCTTCATTTCAACCGAACACTGATGATTAAATACAATGTTTGTAGTTCTGTTTCAAAGACACGGACTTTCTTACCAAGAGTCTTCATCTGTAAATGATGTATTAATACAAAGCACGGCTTGAACGGCACGAATCTGTTGACGAACTTCGACAAACACTCCAAGCAAATTCATGGGAGCCGCCATTTTGCTAGTGTCGTACAAACTATAGAGGGCGGTATTGCACTTCTACGGCAATGTCGGACACGGGCGGGGTAACGTGGATTGGTACAACTCCTTTACTCACAACCAGGTCTTTCTGACACATAGCATAGTGTTAGCAAGCGGGATCTGAGATCCATATTGATTTTATATTGTAAAGTTTTAACTGAGTAAAAATGCATTTCTTTTTGTTCAGGTATTCAAGGATGAGAGCTCAGGAGTTTGTGTTTGTACACTAACGGGGTGCAGCTCCTAACCAGGCACATACACTTCTTAATTGTGCCTTAGCATGTGCTCACAGTTGAATTTGGCTGATCTGACGTTTATCGAGAGGATTTGGGGGTCAACACCCCCCCTTTTGCTCCCTCCATTTCTATGCAGCCTACGTCTTAAGGTTGAAACCCCTTCCAAAAACATAAATTCTGTAAGGGTTTTGTTTCGAGATCGGTTATTATAAGGGCAGAACAAAGAAATTAACACAGTAACCGTCCCCCTTGCTAAAAATGACCCCCCCTCCAAGAATCATGGAACCAGCCACGATTTTCTTTTTCTTTTCTTTAGGAAGTGCCACAAAATGAACTTTTTTACAACTGTTGCCCCCAAATAACAGATTATCTTACCATCTGTGCCCTTGCTCTATGATATTACTGAAGTATTTGTAATTGGGTATTTGAGGGGAAGTTGTTTTCTAGAATTCATCAATTTTGAAGAAATTCTTAAATTAAATGTTTTTATATTAAAATGTGGAATTTGCCGAGATATTTTCAGATTTGCCAGGCCAGGAAACACTCAGCCGAATTTGTTTCCAACGTTTTCTAATTTGAACTGAATTTCATGACACTATGCTCGTAGTTCTGAATGTAGCCGCCCGCCTGTGTTGTTTGTGACCGGCATACCTCGAGTTGAAAGTCATAAGTCCCAAATTCGTGATTTTTAGAAATATCTCTTTGACCCGTCCCGAACATGGTTCCTATGCCCTTACTCTAAACGACCTGAGGATCGTAAAATATTCACGAGCTCGCACGTAGAAGTAAAAGGCACCTTAAAGAAGCCTCTGTTGCTTGGAAAATTACGCCCTCTTTTGGTCTCGCTTGGGCCTGAGAGGCGTTCTTGTGACCCAAGACTGGTCATGGACCTGAGGACACTCATGGCCTCGACTCGTGCTAAACAGTGAGATGCAGCGTCCACTTGCAAACTGAGCAATGAGGGCGCTTTGTAGAGACCTCAACAAGGAAGACTGAAACAATTCTCCACGTGCTTCTTTGAACTGAACTTTGCTGTCAGAATAAGAAAATAGCAGCTTCACGATAAGGTTTGGTGCTGGATTACAGATAACCTGCAGCAAGGGACAATTCGATCTGTGATAAATTGTCAACCAATGGTTGATTTTGACTGGTAACCTATATGCATGAAATATTATACCAGCACCAGGCAAAATCGAGTGATGGTTAAACAGATTGTCGCAGGTCGAACTTGCCCGATGAGGCCGTTTAGAGTGCACAGGACAACCTGACGGCGCTGCTCACCGATATTGCAGACTAAATGCTAGAACACACATACATGTACAGGGAGCAGGGGTCAGACACCCGTCTTTGAAGGTGCCTCCCTGTCAGCAGCATGAAATATCTGCCCAGTATAGATGCTATGGACGAAGTGACCCTCTAGTTATCCACAGAATCGTGAATGTTCGAAATCACCAAAGTTCATGAATACTTCATATTCTTGTTTTAAGGCTGAGTGAACAAGACGTAGCAAAAAAAAAAAGATTCATTGAAGCTCCTTTTTATATACCAAAAACGTCAAAGAATTGAGATACATAAAAAGGAAAAAATAAGTAAATTTAGTTGGGACTTGGCGATTCAAAGCCCAGTACTCTTTCATTTAGTATTTTCAAAATATTTTATTCCACCGTGGTTCTATCTATATCTCAATAGTGTTTATCTGATAAAACTGACACAAGTATGTATAAGTTACACTGACAAAAATGTATACGTACAAGTGGCAAGAGAAACCAACTTTTTAGTTAAGAGGACAATAAATAAATCAAACAAAAATTAGCATGAAATCCTTACAGGGTTCAGGACTATAACCTGTACAATTAATTAAGAAGTAAAAGCTATGATGGCAGAGAGACCTACATTTTTGTCTGTGCTGTATGAAGCAGGTTCGTTTGTAAGCATCCCAAACTAAATTTCAAGTTGACCCCCCAAAAAATTATTTTCCGCAACACTCCTGTCTAGAGACATAATCAACTGTTTTAAAACTGATTGTTTATAACCAGCAGGCCAAACAAAAGTAACCCAAGACTCAACTGACACAGCAGAACGAGCTAAAAGGTTTCAAGGCTATGGCTTCCCTATGATGAGGAGGGCCGTATTTACGACCACTGGGGTATATTGCAGTGAACAACAGGAGGTCCTGACTGTCGCGACCGGAAGTCACACTTTTATATAAATGTGGCATCCAGAACAAAGTCTCGTGGGGGGGGGGCTTGGGGGTAAAGATTGGAAATTTGTCATTCAACTATGGTCTTTTTGAAGGAATGGAAAATAAAATGCAGCCACGGCCCGTCAACCCCCCACCCACCGTCCACTCTTGCTTTTATAAAAGCACAAAGTATTGCCGGCCCCACCAGACATTTTGCCTTGCATCGTATGCCACGTACGATGGATAAAATAGCCGGTCTAGACTTTTCTGCCCGATGGACCAATTTAAGCCCCACCCCGTGGTCTTTGAACCAATCACAGCTGTGATTGAGGAACGGCAGTCCGACACCCGTGCGTATGACTGGCGTGACTGAAACATGCAGTGAGGTACTGGAAAGAAGTAAATGCTCAGGTGCGCAGTGGGCGGGGCTTACTGGGTCGCTTCATGGCGACCATAAGGTAGTACGGGCAATTGCAATCTTACGACACCAATATTGTCACACAAACGAACAGGGGGTTTGCTTTTGAGCGCAGTAAGTTGTGGCCACATGGCCGAAACACTTGTCATATCGGCTACGACCAAACCTAATCATCGCTTATTTGTCAGTTTCACTGTCTTGTCCGCAGACTTAAGTACATAGATCGGGACCGCCCCCCCCCCAACTATACATTTTTCTCAGCCTTGGCTCCAACTTTGGCCTAATGTTGTGTTAAGGAATGACCTATGCAACATTTACGCTCAACGTCATACGAGCAATCCTCATCTTCGTTAGGCATATCACAATGTGAAGGTCAGTTGCATAAAAAAGACCCGACAGTTAGCCTGGGTCTCTCACTTCAATAATCTAACAGTTTTTGCTTTTTAATAGGGCCCGAAGAAGAAATCAGGTTGTTGGGACAAATCTACCAATTTGAACTTGCTGATACCATGAGTGGCAAATACTTCATTTCACATAAGCACAGGCTAATTCAGTTTGGTATTCCTGAATACACCCGTTGAAAATTTAGACAACAATTCCATTGCATTCGATTCCACACTTTCAGAGCTAGTGGACTGCATCAATTCCAAACCTCAAATGCAAAAGAACCCCGAAACTGATCCTCTGTATTACGATCCAGGTGAAAATGAACAAACAGGATGTTTTCAATTCTTGGGTACCCTAGCTGACCTTTGACATGCAATTTGCATCTGCTAATATACCTGTTATTGTTCCAAAAAGTTTAGTAAAAGCAAGCTGTTTGCAATTAAAAAAGCGATTTTGAACAAATTCAGTGCCATGTTGAAAATAACATGGTCAGTAGCGCTTGAACAGAAGGATCCAACCCTAGATACACAAGATTTTATTGGTCGCAAAAAGATGTAACACCATGTTAACGAGGCAGTACTGAGAGACAATAAAACTGGTTTGATTATTAATGCTCACTAGTTTGAAATTTTCAGTACTATTCACAGAGAGTGATTGAAGGCTAACACACACAAATAGCATGAGATCTGTTGCACCAGAGAAGCCTGACAAAACGTGAAGGTGCAATATCCGAAATGTTGCGAGGACAGCTCAGATTGGGAGCCTCGACGCATGCGCCACATCATGCAGCACACGTGACTGTTGTTAAATGTTACGTGTGTGCTAGTAGGCGTATCCGTTTGTCATGTGCTCTTTGTGGGCGTGTGCGCCGTTACTGTACCATCCCATGGCAGCTCTGTCACAGATGGCACTATTCGTGTGCATGAAGCTGTGCTCCTTCCCGCTCCGCCGCAAACTCGACAGAGCGCCACCATCGGTGAATGCTAGGTAGGCCCTGCTGGCGGCATCGTTGAAGTAGCATGTGGAATGTTCCTTGGTGGCGCTGTACAAAGAGCTGGCAGTGTCGGAGCCCCTGTCTTGAAGGTCAGTTATGCTGTTTCGATTGCTCAACGAGTGGTCCGCTCGCGAGAAGGTCATCGGGTAGATCGGCGTGTGTTCAGATGTACTCATAAATGACGAGCGATGGGTGTCGACATGGTTGTGGTAGTCTCGAGATCGTCTGCCTTCGATCTCGCCACCGTTTTCCATGCTGTGATGTTGAGTTCGTGCGCTCGACCGTGCCGGCAGGGAGTCTACTTGTAGTGGGCTGCTCTGGCGACACGACTGCTCGGCACTGCCGGCTGAACTGGACCGCTGACCGTACGCCGTGTCGGCAGGCTGTCCCGCCGTGGAGGATTTTGTCCGCGGCTGCTTTTTGCTCTGCTCGTCCTTGACGAGTCTCTGAGTGGCCTGAACCAGGCTGTCGAACTTGGACGAAGAAGGCATACCGTTGGTTTCCACAGGCTCCTGGGTCTCCCTGATGCTTGGACGGCCGTGGTATCTCCTTGGCGATATGTCAGAGGTGTTGGATGGACTGCGTCTGGGGAGTAAAGGTGACTGCCTCTGACACGACGTCAGTTCAGGCAGCTGCTCGTGCTGGGGGCGTCCTTGCGAAGGTGAGGACACGTTGGGCACGTGCCCGCACTGCGGTAAGAGCAGCTCCGATTGGTTGCTTTCGGTGGCAACGGCAGCCCCGTTGCAACACGACACGGGATTGGCTTCCTGGAGCCGCTCATGCTCCGATTGCACATGCGTAGAACTTTTCTTACTCGCCACGTTTGAGCCGGACACGTCTGAATGGTACTCTTGGGCCTGCGATAGTTGCCTGTCTGTGGATGCAGTCCAGTGATGGTAATATCCCCTGGGGTCCGCGGAAGCTGCATAGTACCGATCATCTCCGTAATGTCCGCGGTACCCTTGTAACCTTTCGTTCATACAGTGTGCATAGGCCTCCGCAGAAGGGTATGCAAAGGAGTTACTGTAGTTGTACGGACTGTCCGCGTACATATTGTGCTGGTAACCAGCCGTGTAGCCGGCGTGAGGGTACATCGCGTTGTAGCGCTCAATGCCTTCCTGATACGGGACGGACGCGTACTGAGCCGCAGGCATGGGCACATCACACGTAGTTGCCGCTGCGTACTGTGCGTACGCCTTAGCTTGCGTGTAGTCCGCACTGGATGCGGCCTCCCCGTACATTACTGGCTGCGTCGGAAGTTGGTACGGTGTGAACTTGGCTTTGCTCTTCGATTTTGATCGGTGGCTTTTGGTTGGTCGGTTTTTCTCTTGAAGGCTGGTGTAAGCAGACTCCGTCTTGGCCTGGAGCTGATCTAGCTGGAGAATCAGCTCTTTGTCCTCAATATTACTGTTGAAAGGGATAAAATGTTTTCTCTTTATTTCAATCGAAAGTTAAGCGCTCAACTAACACCATTCTTACAAAGGGGGTTCTGGGTTTGTAGTGATTTAATGGCTTAGGCTTGTACAAGACATACTGTACATTATTGACGATTTCTGAACGTGATATAAAGTAGCATTTGGCAGACGGTTCTCTAACTCTTGTGTGCATCTAAGCCAATGATTAGAACAACTATCTCGCACAGTGTTGTATTACCGTCTCAGATTTGGACACACAGTCCTTCTGGAACGCTCTATAAAAAACTGCATTACTAGTATTGCCAGCGAAAGATAATTGGGTGTTTGACATTTGAGACCCCAATCAGTAACTCTACACTATCACCGCAAAGTGACGTTGGCCGGTCCCCCACCACCCTGACTGACATGGGACTGGGACGGGCAATTACCTTTAACAAATCGTCTGAAAGAAATACGTCACAGCTGCGACGCACAGAGAGTTCGGATTGCTTGCTGTCGATGTCCTAAGCAACTCATGTACGCTCAGTGCACACGTGTCATGCACACATGGAAGGTACTGTGACCCTTGTTACTGTTCAAGTGAACTCTGTCCAATGATTGATCCACAAAAGCTAATGCATCATGTATGTGCCCTTCCCAGCGACCTTACTGGGCACTCCTGGACGAGCAAATGAATGGCTACGCTAGCGCCCTCAATAGTCAAGCATGACGCAGAGGGTCGCACACTAACCTCAGGACAGTGTTGACGCTGACAATACAGTGAGGGCGCGATGACCGGCTGTTGTGCACGATGGTGGCCGAGCTCTGCATCCACACCCAGCCGCCATGCTTAGCCAAGAACCGGTAGTACTTGGTTGTTACTTGACCCTTGACCAGCACTGTTGGGGAAACAGGGAGACTTCGAGGTTTCAAGTCATTTATTTTTTTTTTACCTGCAACGATATTCATGTAATCGTGTGTCTTGGGCAGTTTGGAACGTTCGGTTTGGAACGTTCAATTGTACTGGCCATGTGATCTACTGCATATGCAATTACCACGGGCAGGTTGTACATATTGAAACAGATATTTAGCTAGAGCGTTAACAAGAGCAATTATGAAAATGCTGGAAACTGAACTGAAATCGTAGTCATGGGGCTGAACTGTTTGCTGACCACCATTCTAAAAATACTGCATTGACGCCTTACAAAAACTAACACACAAATGAATACAAAAAGTGCTTTGGGGAGTATTCACTTACATGTATGGTGGGCGTACCGGATATGCAGTATGTCGGTGGCGTGAAGGAATTGGTAAAGCGTCTTCTCAATGAGGTCTTGCGGCTCGTACCCCGTCAGCTGTGCGACCCTATTGGCAAGGGGGTAAACAGAAACAACGAGGATGAAGTGAGACGGCTAGATCAGTGTCCAGGACTATATGTTCGGTGAGAAAGTGAGAACAAGCAGGGCCTTGATGTCAGTGAAATGGAACAGGAGTGACAGACACGTGGCCAATGATTAAAGATTACGGAGCACTGATTTTGTGAAATCAACACTGATTTTGGACGTGTGGTGTGTCTGCTAGCATATTTTGATCAGAGTCCATGCAGTCGAACAATAAAGCTGGGTGACGTCACAGAAGCGCTCGTTCCTGACTCTGCTGTAAATTGCAATGTGCACGGTCACAGCCAATGCAGTCAATGGTTCTCCAGTCATACCTGTGGTCGACTAGTGTGAATTCGGTGGAGTTTTGTAGTTCAAGTGTCGAACTGTCACCTTAGATTACAGACGAAAAGTAATAGTGGATCGAAACTATAGACCTTTTTCCTGTGATGTCACGATCGTGCTGGACCGCAATGTGTTGTGATGGTAATGAGTGCGTAGTGTTGTGATTATTAATCTACTTATTCAAGATAAACTTGTAAAGCATGCATCGTTCGCAAGTGCTCTTGCACGTGGTTGAAGCTGCCCATAGGAATATAATGCAATCACCGTGGCCATGACGGTCCATACATGGTGGTATTGTTTATATTTAACGCAATCCAGTCACGTGGGTTAACAAGGTCTATAACTAAGAAAATTCATATTTGCATATTCTTAGCCTTTTACATCTTCTTTCCTTCCAAAGGAATAAGTGAATGTCTGTTTATCTCGTTTTATCACTAAGAATATTCCTTCAAGAAACGAAACGACATGTTAAGCTCGGCCAATCTGGAGCAGTGGTGACTTACTTTCCATCAAGGAAGATCAATTTCATGTCAAGGCTGGCCCTGAACATGAACATGTTGTTATACATCTTGACTTCCGTGAGCGAGCTGGGTGGCAGCGAGTGACCCACGGCGACCAGGCCGACATTCTGGTAGCATCCATCGTACGGGGCCACGTCCATGGAGTACTGCTTGATCTTCAGGTATCCATAGCAATGAATCACCTGGAAGTAAGACAAACTTCGTTTCATGAAGAAATGGCGCAGAAAAAGAATTCAACCACGAGTACCGAAACGTCCGACACGGGTGCACAAGGTTTGTTTCCTCTAAGGAATAATGACCATGTCATCGTAAGAATGCGAGCTGTCTGTCAGAAATTATACATGTCGGAACTAACTGCCTGCTTCATATACCTCTGACATTAAAATAGTGCAAAGGTAACACAGCAATAGCTGGCTTAGATATCAGCGTTTCCAACAAACGGCTTAATTGTTCGATAAGCTGTCAACAGCATGATACCGAATATTTTCCGAAAACGACCGAATCGTAGGAGTCCCACCCATCACCGCACTTTCATTGCCCAGACCCTTTTTTCCAGAACAAACATTATGGAGGGTCGACATCGGTGTTTGCTGCCACCAAGCGACCACAACGTTTCCAAGTTCGAACTGTAATGTTGGTGCCACCGTGCCATCACATGGGTTCACAATCTTCAAAGCTTTACCTTATATCCACCCGACGTAAGCCCGGCATTGCGCTTGGCTAGCACACACTTCATCCGTAGAAAGAACTGCCTCTCAATCTCATAATCTGAAATTACAGGTAAATATTGCTGTTATTACTGCCGAAACCACCTAGAATGGAAAACTACCAAGGCATAAAAAACAACACCATTTGTAATGGCACCATACATATTTTCCAATTTGACCCTCTTTGGTCCACCATCTTTGATGTTTACTCGGACGATGTCTAAAAGGGTCATCACTGTGCAGATCTTGGGTTATGCAGCATGACATGCTAGCGACAGAAAGTGGCGCAGCTGTCACGAGATAACAAAACGCTCTATTTGGGCTTGGCCTATAATCGTAGACATGGACGAACCAGGATTGTGTGGGAAATGTGACAATGAACGCACGGGAAAATCATTCCACTAGTATGGTTTTTGGGTTTGTTTTTGCTCACTGAAGATAGCTCTTGGAAGGACATGAGCTGCTAGTTCGACAGGTAACTGAATATCCGCAATGACAAGTAACAGGCAGTTCAGAGATGGTTTATGATTAGGTTAAACCTACCCGAGAGTACGTGCGTGTGATATGGTTGGTGGGCCGTCAATAGAGCCGTCATTTCGTCATGATCGGCCGGATGAATGTACTCGTAGATACTGTTGCCAGTAAGCTCAACCTGTGACAAATAAACAGCCCATTTAAATTAAAAAAAAAACCATGGCCGGCCTTCAATGAACGGACTCTTTCCTCATTCTCGTGAAATTCAATTTCGCACGTGGCTGCATTTCCATGGATCTTGGTGTATACCATCAAACATGATCGGTATTTCAAAAAGTGAACGTACAATTATATTGGTGCAGATGAAACAGTAGCAGAAAGTTCCCCATTTTCAAGCAGCTTCGACGAGAAATACCTACGAATGAACAAGTCGTTCCCTAATAGATTGCCAAAACCACAACGACTGCATGGTCCTGGTACCCGTCCCTTCCCCTCTCAAGTCAGGGTAAAAGACTGGTTACTCATCTCTATGACAAATGGGTTGTGATAGCTTACTGCCGTTGTGGGGTTGATCGCTCAATTGGATTTGGCGCGGCTTAACCCAGATTGGTAATAATTTTACAAGGCGGCGGGAGTGGTTGCCACTAAGGTCATTCTCGTGGCATCGTTGGCTCGGATGGCATTGCCCCCCCCTCATGGTCGGCCCATGGTCATCCGCGGCACTGTCGTCGTGGCTGAACATGCGTGAGCCTGCATGCAATGATGCAGGAGCTTTGACGGGTAAGGAATGACCAATGTACTACAAGATGAGCTGTGGCATATTGTTGTTCAAACCATATTACACCCAAAGCCATCTTTGACGATCTACTTTCAGCAGTCTCTACTGTGAGTATTTTGCCACAACAGTCATCGATTGGGTGGATCACTTACAGCAAACAGTCTCATCGTCATATCACAGCCGATAATGCAACAGTCCAAGGGGCTGTGTAAATCGTAAGCCGATTTGTATTCTATTTCGAAGGCGTCAATGTTATTTTGAGTTTATCAAATCAGGCGGTCGCTGTGACCTAATTTCCCCGCCCAAAACAAACTTTTAAGTTCACCTGCCGTGTGTAACGCACAGTAGGGGGACGCTGATGGTAAAGAAATTGTGTGTGCATGAATCGCAGAAACTGCGAGCCGCATGCACTTGCGTTGGTACAATGATTGGCGGCTTTATAACAAAAGTTAAAGAAGCAATCACACGAAATAGCACACTACCAGCCAGTGTTGATGCAACAAGAGGTAGCCCTACGCCCCCTAAAGATATCGGTCGGCCAACGGGTAGTATTTACGTACGACGCTGGCCTGACCTACATTCAGCCCGCGATTTGCACCACGGTACATTAAACCCTAATATCACCTCTCCGCCCCGCGATTGTGTAAGCGTTTTCCGGCTTTAGAGGCTATGGAGGATTTGACAGAATCGGCATGGCGGCGCAGGCCTGGTTTGCACAGCACGGAAGCACCGCTGGCCCGGGTGAAGTGAAAGTGCAAAGCCGCCGGCTTCTTGGGACGCTTGACCGAACAAAGTCAACGGTAGGGAAGCCAACAGTCACGGCAGGCTCTCAAGACGGTCCCAGAGCTATGTACGGTAGATAGCCAGCCGGCGTGGAATCGAACACCTCGCGCCATCACGTCAGTTTTCCTCAAGTGCAAGGCGCGAAGTTCGGTCGTTTACCTTCACTTCTTTCCACTGTCTAGATCTTTAACTACAAGCAAATCCTTCAAAAATTCATCAAAAGCCGTATTATTAGCAACTTCGTCTCAGACTAGACTCTGCTCGTCCCCAGTTTCCTGATTCATTTACATTTTTAATCCCGCCAGAAAATTCTCAATTTATTCCGCGACAGTTCTGAGCACGTGATGAAGCCCATTGATGCCATGTTTCCGAATACTGCTGACGCAAACCACTACCGTTCCTTGATAACTGATGGTTTCGAATTAAAGGGAGTACGGATATTCAATTTTGAAATACCGAATACCACTGCAATCTGACTTTTACTTCAAGTGAGTTTGCCTCTGGAAGTCGTGTTTGACCGCAACAGTGGTCACTACAGAGCTCACTGCCACCATTTCCAACAAATTCGACAACACTCGTACAAGTGTTAGACAATACGTGAGGCTGTTAAGAAACGTCGCGATTCTTTGCCTCCAATTGTGTGGCTCATCCAGCTCGAAATCCACTTCTTTTTCTTTGCACCGCCACAGCAAACATAGCGCAGATGATTATTTTTTTTCAGAAAAAATACCAGCGTGTACTTCATCAGACTAGGCAAACATAGCCAACCATACCTAGTTTGTCGAAAAGCTTCTGGCTTTCAAAGCGTCACAAAAGTAAACCTGTTTTTTTTTCTGCCATTTTTACGCCCCTTCTCCCCGACAAAGCAGCTTTTGTGGGGCAACCTTGATCTAGAACTGCCTACTCTGCTCTTGACGAAACTGGGTCAGACCACACGTCACTTGGAATTTCCAGCAGTGATGGGGGAGCACACAAAACTGTCTTGTTGTCCCGTCCAATGTGTTTGGTCCTTTGCGTGAAAGTCTCATACAAAGGTCATTTACAGTGGATGGCTAATAATTGTCACAAAAGGACGTGGGGATTTTATTTAGGCCAAGAGGTCCACTTGACACGATTTTCTTTTGTGGAGGCAAACTCCAGGCGAATGGGGTACGGGTTGCCAGAGGCGCTGGGATTTCTAAAGGCGGGTTCGCCGGGAACTATATCGTATAATCCTATGTTACCAGGAAGTGCGAAGGCCATTCATCATTAATGATGAATGGGCTAGCGTCTGGCTTTTATTGCAAAAGCAAGTACTCGGTTCCCCAAAGACCCGATGCCAACATGAGAAGAATCGATTCCAGTGTGAGACTTAGGTGGTGTTGTTATTTGTGGACTCCTACAAAAGGGTTTATTTCAAGAGAGGGTCGGTCCGAAAAACATCACTAAAGCCATTGCTCCAAAGAGGGAAAGGGCAAACGCTTAATGTGTTCGTCTATCCTTGCCCCGTTCACGACACAAGGTGCCTTGCAAAAAATAATGCGCTCTTTGAAACTGGATTTGAAGATAAATTAAATCTACAGTGAAAGTTACCTTTAACATCTCAGCAAAAAAACACCTTGATTTGCATGGGGCTATGGTAATTCTCACCTGTGACAGACCCAGATGTACTGACGCCGTTTCGGAGATGTAAATAATTTTGCCATCGGGAGAAACAACAAAAATGAAGCCATCGAGTGTCTACACAGAAAAAAAGCAATATCAAAAGTGAGTCTTCGCATTGGTTATGATACTAACCACGACAATATTAATTTACCTATAACTTTGTTTAACGTAACATTGCATAAAAAACTATTATATTCTAATGTAAGTATTTTAAGAAGTGGTGCATTTCAAATGAATAGAAAATTGTTTGTCGGTCAATTATTTGCAACTAAAAACCACAATATGCAATATCCAATGTAAGTAGTTTTCCAATGCGACCCTTTGGTAAAACTTTTGTTTTAAATTCTTCTATAATTTGGTTCACTTGACACACTGTCGTTATTCTTTACCTGCAGGAGATGCGCTCCCAACTCCTTGGCCATGCTGTCTACGTGGGATGGAGATATTCGACTACCCCATGAGTCTCCCAGTCCTAGAAAGAAGGGCAAAATAATTTTATTTTTCAAAACACTTGCCTCTGCGGAAACACGCGGCATTTCACATCTTTTCTGACGACAAAGAACGTCAGAATTACTGAAGCGTACTTCTGTACTTGGTTAAGTGCTAAGTCTCATTCGACAAGGTTCTGTGGGGGTTGTTAAGTTGTTAATATTAGTTGAGAATACGTCACTTGATCAAAAAACCACACGCTAACAGAATTTTGAAGAACTTAAGTCAATTCAAATATATAATCAACCTTCTACATCAGCCCCACACTGTGATTTGAATGGTCTACACGGCTAACTGTTTAACAGCCACCCTAACTGGACGAAATTTGAGTCATTACAACCAAACAATGACACTTTCAGAAAACTCAACAGAAAAAAAACTAAAAAAATAACATCTAAAATTTCACGCGACACTTTATAAAGAAGGAGTGGGGAAAAACTTAATTAAGTAACACTTTTTAGCTTCTCAATTAAATCGGACCGTACCAAATGAAGGCTGGCTCGACCTAGTCATTTGTGTACAGCGATACAGGTGTACATACGACAACTATTGGCGGATTAATATTGGCACAGACTGCCGCATTAAGCCATATAGGCCCAAAGCATATTAAATTTAGATTCACAAAACGGATTTTTCAATCGATACTTTTGTTTGCATTGTCCCCCGCTTTCATTTCGCCGTTTGTTTGCCGACCCCGTAGACTTCATTATACGGCACTTCTTATCAAGAATGGAACACTTTAATTATTGCAAAATCTGAACTGCTTAAACAAGGCTTTAGCAGATATAGGCCAATTAAATATCTTCCAAAGCTCAACAGCAATATAGAATGAAAGAGACAATATTGTTTTCTTCAGGAGCACTTTTGGAAAAGGATATAACGCATGGTTGGTTCAGTGACAACTTATTTCGTCACAAGGGACCTGAAATCAAAGCGGTTCTTCTGGAGGAGGGGCTAGGAAGGCTTTAGCCTCCCCCCCAAAAAAATTGTCTAGCCCCCCAAAATACAAAAATAGAAAAACGTAGCAAGGGAGGAAAATACTGGATTTGCAGTGGTGAAAGTTAAAAGGTGACGTCATGTGCAAACGGTCTAGGCCTCTCCCCTAAAAATAGAACCGCGCCTGGCTCAACTTTACAAGACATGAAATGGAGATAAACCAAATCAGAGTAGGCCTCATTAATTGTCTGTTTTTTTACGGACTTGAAGGAAAAGGTATGAGCACCAACGCTTGGCGTAATTAAGTATACATTTTCCCGCACGCGGTATATATAAAGGAGTATATACTCCCCCTCGTACTTTTCTGTGCCTCTCCCAAACTTCCACGCATGCGTGGACGTAGACATGTTACGCCTACACGATACAGTTCTGTGAAGGAAGTCCGACTATTTCACTTGTGGAACATTTCTGAGAATAATAATGGATCACTGTTATACCTCAGGATCCAAATACACACAGCGCCTGAAAGTGTCATGTTAAACTTCCAAGTGCACAGTGTTGCATAGAGCCAATTGGCAACTGTGACCCCGAAGAAAAAAAAAGAACCAATATTTCATAATCTGGTGAGTACATTCTGGATACAAAGCACTTCAAGCAAGCAGCTCATTTACCCTGCCGTTTATCGAGCGGAAGCAGCCGAGCACGGAGCGCGCTGCTCACACTTCCCCTGGCGAGAAAAGCCCGGTGTGTCAACCCAGGTCATCAGAGGATAGGCCGGGGGAAGGCCTCAGCACGGCCTGCTCAAAACAAAACCCTTAAAAGAAAAGGAGCTGTACACACACAGCCAGCCAGCCAGCCAGCCCCAAAACAGCTTCCTGTTGTAAAATTAACAGGAATTCTCGGCGAGGCGGCTCGGCAAACTACGCCGCGTTTCTTTGTGAGTAGTTGCTGTGTGATGAAGGACCCCCTTCGTTCGGTTTCCGCGTATATATAGGACCGGGAGATTGGCGTATCATCACCGGGTCTCGGTGCAATGTATACAGTCGGTGTTGCACGGCGGAGGAAACCGGCATATCACACTGTGTGATCAACGCCTCGGAATAACCCGACTTTCTTATTCTCATAAAGGTCCGTGTTTACTGGCTGACCAGGGAACAATGTAGGGGGCCGAAAACGAAAAGCCGACGCGTCGGATCCCGACAGCCTGGAATGGATATTAATTTGGCCTCCCTTTCTAATGAAGTCTTGTTTGAACGAGGGTGAATGAGGCCACGTGGCCGGGAGATTGGTCTTCCCCTACCGTGGTTTTTTTTTGTCAATTAATCTGTTCACATATTTCAGGTGGTTCTCAAATCAAAGCAATTCTCCTCTGTGGAACACCCGACGCACTTACACAGGCCCTGCATCTAGCGGCATTGCTTTTTATTGCCTTTTTATATATTTTTTATAAATTACCTGCCACAGAACTGTATACATAAAGTTGAACTCAACAATATCTGAAACTGTATATATAAATTTGAATTCCTTTGGCCCAAGTTTTGCGTAATAACCCGAAACCCCACCCCACGCCGCGACAAAGCGCGGCCTGAGTGCAAGAATAATTCAAATCAACATTCTAAATAGCAAAACCAATGAACCCATTTAAAGGCTAGAGACCTGCGTGACATTCTAGAAACGCTATGGCAAACACTTCTTCCTCCAGCCGTATTGGTGAAACAGTTGGCAATACAGTGCCACGAATTTCCTTCTTTAAATTGGTCATATCCAACGCGGGGTACCAACGGTACACTCTAAAACACCAGGGCCAGACTGACCCGGAATCTGGGTCCCCATGGGGCCTGACCCTTTTCCCGGAATGTGGGTTCCCATGGGGCCTGACCCTTTTCCAGGTCAAAATATGACTCCCTTTTGGGTCATATAGGCCTATTACCCTTTCTGGGTCAAATATGGTGTTTTAAAGTGTATGGTACCTTTAATCCCAAAGGTACCAGAAAGGCACGAAGTACCTGGCACCGGTACCATAGGCAACAATATGTAGAACTGGTGCACTGCACTAACGATAATGTGCGTAAAGTTATAAATGTTTCCTATAGTAGGTGGTGCAAATAGGAAGAACACTGGAATAACGGCAGCTTTAATATGACTCCCTTTTGGGTCATATATTACCCTTTATGGGTCAAATATGGTGTTTTTAGAGTGTATGGTACCTTTGATCCCAAAGGTACCAGGAAGGCACGAAGTACCTGGCACCGGTACCATAGGCAACAGTATGTAGAACTGTTGCACTGCACTAACGATAACGTGCGCAAAGTGTGTAAATGTTTCCTATGATAGGTGGTGCATATAAGAAGAACAGTGCAATAACTGCAGCTTTTGTTTTAAAATAATTAAGATCCACTGTTTTGCATGGGCCATATAATTATAATGGATAGAAAGGGTGCTACTTTAATACAGAAGTGTTTACAATTCACGGTGCAACAGAAAGAAGTATTATGAAAAACAAGGAAATATCACCAATGTGTCTAGCTTTTGTTCATTTTGTGTCTTCTTTGTTGGACCGTATTTCTTTCCTTGGAGCCTTCAGAAAGGTAATTCATAATGATTTATTAATAATTTATTCATTTATATTGCGCAGATTTCATTACAAATATGTTCAAATGCGCATTCTTTGCAAACGTTAAAATACAATTAACATAATATACCAAATCATTATATACAATTGGACCTAGCATTGAGATAGGCCTACATTAACATTGAAATATAATGAACATTAAAATAGCCATCAATTCACTAAAACTAAAAACCAGCGCATGCAACATTTCACAAAAATCACACACACGACACTAAATCTGTCATCAAATTAAAGGCCTGACGTGCCTCTACCAAAAAATTAAGGGAAAAAAAGAACGTGAGAGAGAAAAACATGCCACACACATCAAGCACCCAGTAGCATGTTTGTCAGCACCCCACCCCCAAAATTCTTCGGCAAAATTGAACAAGACTGCTAAGAAAAGGCGGCGTGTTTGCCAACTGACACCCTGTGTTTACCCCGGGCAGATTGGCCTGCCCAATAGGTCCGGTTTTATGCACTTGCGGACACAGGTGTTCAAAGTTTGGAGTGGCGACCCGTGGTGTTTACTTCTGCACCGACACGGGGAGGTATTTCGAAAGCTGGGGATTCACGATACGAAACTTGGGTATGAAAAAAATAAACCCGATGAAATTGGCACATGGTTATGGTAAACAGAAGTACTGCACGGAAACTGTCTGATAAGAATCACTTTAACAACACCGACTCTCCTTCGTGATGTGACCAACTTCAGTGACACTACTTCAAAGTAATAACGGAACAGAAATTGTGTACTATTACTAGATAACTAAATGGAACCAATTTTGTAATGACCTGGGGAGTAGATTTTGATACCTTCCGTACTTCAGTTTCTTTTCCTTTTGGCGAACGAGCGCTTTCTTTTTATTGCTTCGCTCCCTCTGGTTCAGGAATATGACGAAAAGCTTCAAGCTGGACAACGGGCAACCCTTTTTCGCAGTTACAAGCTCGACAAAGAGAGTTTCCCATATCTGTCTCGGCCTGGCCCGGGCTGGCCTCCTGCGGGGCCCAAACTCATCAGGCTTAACGCAGTGGTTCTTACACGATCCTCTACTTAAAATTCGGAATCTTCACCTTAATAAAACTTGCATGCGTCCCAGGCACCTCAGGCGCCAAGTCTGGCAAAGGTGCACATTTCAATTAATATATGACACGCTATCAATCATGTTTATAACGTCCCCAACCTTTAACGGTGATTTTCCTCTCTTGCCTTAGGCACGATGAAGCTTTCACTTTTCCCCCTCAATTCAGAATTCAGATCCGAAGTATTCCATGAGAACAGACATGGATATTTTTTGAAACTGGTAGGCCCTTTTTTTTGCGAGTTTTTTTTTTTGGGGGGGGGACCGTCAATTCCATGTTTCTTTTACCCGAACTGTATGGTACATCTCCCCAGTCAGCCGAACAGTGAAAGATTAAAAAATGGAACGCTCTCGATGCTGACATGAAAATAATGCACGTTGCGAATTATTCCTTGATCTTTCATTCAGGAAAAGGGGATTGTGCACGGCTGTCCGGTCAGACAGTGGCACACAAGCCTTAGTGTCGAAATTTCAATCGATCTTTGTGTCAAGATGAAACAAAGAAGCAGGCTCCATGACCAGAGGCGAATCTCCGAAAAAAAAATTCATTGCAACACCTCTCGTGTGCTGCAAGGGGGGGGGGGACCCGGGCACGAAAGGAACCAAAGCACGAAGACTATTAAACCGCGAGATGCAAAATTAATGACAAGAAAAATGGCAGCAAATGGCGTGATTAATGAATCGGAGCGATAGCACTCCGTGACATATTACGGTTCGGGGGTGTGTGGCGGGCTAGCTGCGGCGTTGCCGTGCCGCGTTTTTGTGTACCCTTTCTCTCTCTCTCCTGTCCCAATCGGCACCTTACGCGGCAACCAAACCTTCACTGAAAGGAACTCCATGCAATTTTTTTTTTCGGTGAGAGACACGCAAACACGGGCCCCGTAATGTGTCCGAGTCGGCATTAATCAAAATTAAACTCTCTTTAGGGATCTTTTGATTATCCAAGCACTTCAGCTGGAGCACGGAGTTTTTGAGAGGGTTCCACTCGGCGGCGGTTCTGGACAGTGAGAGGGCTCGGTCCACGTCGGAGGATGCCCGCAAACACGGGCGCAAGTGACGAGTGTAATAAATAGGCCCAGAAAACGGCCGAAACACTTCATCTCTATGTCAGCACATGACATCCGAAGTCTAGAGTGGCAAAAACTATCATGTTTAAATAAACATCATTTTGAACGTCTCCAGAGAAATTCGGCTAATATGGAAAAAACTCTCCGCTTATAACGTTGTTTAAAGCGATGCACTCGAGAAAAAAAATGTTCATAATATTTAGGCCAAAATGCATGTACACTGTATGTGGTGAAGCCGGCTATAGGTGCCTATGTTCCTTGTTTGCTGAACACTTGCAGTTCAAATTAACAGAGCTTCAGTAACTCTGACCAATCAGGTACTTGAAATCACCGTACATAAATAAGAGTAACATCTTTTATACCGAATTATTCCTTTAATTGAGATAAACTTACAAATATTAAAGCTCACTTGTAAAAGGACAAATTAATTTGCAAAAAGTACGAGTTATGAAGTTATTTTTTAATTACCCGGATATGAAAAACAAAGGGAACATTTACCGTAAGTGCAATTGTCATGGATTTCTTTATCTTCAATTCTAAAATGGAACAAACATAGCTTGATAATTGTTCCTGCTATAGATGTCTGTTTAAAAGGCGTTTCACTCCTTCACGTGGCAGCTCAGACGTGCCGTAAAATCTCATTGATTAGAGGGGAGAGCCACGCGGAGCATGCTGATGGCCCGATAAAAGTCACCACGAGATCTTGCCAAAAATATTCGACTCTAACTAGTTCGGCCGATAGGAGGTGTAAGGTGTCTCGACAAATCTGTAAGTCGGTATGAAATGAAGTTGCGCGCGACATGTCATAAATCACACAGTAGAATGTACAGGGGGATCGTTCACCCGTCCCAGGGGGGAGGAAAAAGGGCAAATGTGTCGGTTTTAATCATATTAATGTAGGGGATATCTACGAATCAACAACCAATACATCACGTAGGTTATCAGTGTAAAGTGTAGCTGCATTTCACCCTGGGATAGCAGCCGTTTCACCCGATACTTCCGACACGACGTAACTCTGTGAAATCTGACAGAGTTGTCGAGTGCGTTTAGCGCGACAAGGTATCCGGTTACGAAAGGAGGGGTGAGACGAGAGTTTGGATAATGAACCGAACTCATCGAAATCCATGTTCGGATGCGACTGAGGCCAGGCTGTGATAAAAACGAAAGCCTGAACGGTGTCCTGGGGAGGGGAATACCGAGGCCCGGGCTCATCTGCCCGGGAGGGGAGCGACCCGTTCCGGTTACGGTTGTCCGTGCCGTTGGACCGGCGAGCGGAGCCCGCTGTTAACCCGCCTGGTGGGTTGCAAGACCCCCCTTCATCGCCAGAGCCGGTTCGAACACAACAGGCGCGACGCCTAATGATCCCGGCATCGCAGACGAGCCCCGCAACAAACCAAATTAATTTGATTGAATTTGATTGGGGATTTGGCTCGGGTTACTGGGGGAAAAATGGTCCCCCGACGCGAGATCGGCTACATTGGACTGGCGCGCAGTCCTCAGCTCGCTGAGACCCGGGCCTGTAACCGTAGATACACGGCTCCCGCGGAAACTCAATCACCTGAATTGGTGTACGGTACCCAATCAGTCCCAACTTAATCACTTGGTTTCCCCCGCCGCACGCGCGTCAAGAATCGGGAACCTGTAGTTCTCTAATGAGCCCACCAATGGGATAACATGGTTCCATTTAGAGCACGTCGGGTTTTAAATCCGACGGAGCCAGGCGAGGTCTGGCGGGGGATTTCGTTGCGTCTTCCGGCGATTACTGATGATTCTGTTTCGCTCGGACAGCCCCCGGAAAAAAATCAGAAAAGAAGAAATCAGGTTTCAAACACATGGCTGGCTGCATCGGGAAAAGGTAGTTATGGAGGATGACATGGACGGCAAATTTAATCCGGGCTACGGGGACTCGGCAGTGATGAGCTGCCACTCAATATACACCATGAAAAAGGCTTTCCAGATTAAAACATTTTCAAATCCGAATGGCCCACATGTACTCTCTCATTTCAAAAGAGTGAAACTACAGGAACTGGGTGATATAAAGTAAAAGTTATTCTAAATTGAAATGGTACAAGAATTATTCTGAAAAACAAAAACCTCGAATGAAATCTCGATCTACGAGACAGAAAAATTTTACCCTCATTTGTCCGGTCCCTGTCTGTAGAATGAATGGGATGAATTTTCAGTTGTTTGAAAGGGGGAAATATATCAAGCAGGTTGAAGGAAAGTAGCGAATGTTCCATACGCTGACGGTCAGTAGACTACGAACAGATGACAATGCGCACTCAGCGCCGTGTGTCTGTAAGCGCGGTTATGGGCACGAACAAGTCAAATTCGGCGTCACACCAAATTCTCTAATATAGTTTTCCAAACAAAGCACAGCCCGTAAAATTGCACTTTATAGATCTGACAGAGATTGTGGGTTTTTCTCGATCAGCAAAACCCTACACTGGCTTCTTCAGTGTCCTTCAAAAGCGGCCAACTTGACCGACCCCGGTTCCGATGTCGCCCGCGCTGCCTGCCGTTTGTGTACACGCCGGATCCGCTTTGTGTTTTTCCATGTTACTCTAAACCGCCCGCAGTTCCAACAAGAAAAGGCTGGACTTTTTCACACCAGCTCAGCCTGGGCGCTCTGTTAAAAAAGGGAAAACCTCAGAATCCAATGCCAATATCTTTATTTGATCTGGGGAAAACTGCGGGGTCGCAAGTTCGCCTCTTTTTTCGCTGTTTCAATAAAAGCAATTTTTTCGGTTTGAGGCGATTGGACTTTTGAGCGGGGAGCTCTACAGGCCGGTGAAGAATGGACAGCTTTCGTTCGGCGGCAATCAACAATCTGGACACGGAGCACCCAACGACTGCACACGGCGGTACCACAGAAGAAGAACAAGGGGAAGGCTCGAATTTGATGAATTGCTGTCAGCCAGCCACCGCGCCCCGAAGGCTAGTGGCAAAGTGTGAAGTTGTTAGTGAACTTGTCACTTTTGGCCCGCGGGGGAGGGGGACTGAGACGTGACTCGGATGCCTTACACGCAAAGCTGTTGCTTTTTTGTTTTGAGGAAACCAAACGTAACACCGGACCCCGAAGTATAAAGACTCCAGTGTGGCAAAAACTATAATCTGAGCATACACCAAGGCTCAACTCCGGGCCTCAGCTTGGGCCATTTACATAATTCAATGCAGGCTCAGAGGTTAACAAATCAGGCGTGTCATATTTATTGAATGAGACAATATTACAAATATTTGATTTTAAATTTTAAATGTAAGCGCTTGTCGAAGCAAACTTGATTCTATAAAGAAGCAGACCTAACTATGGCCGGTTATGATATAGAAAGACTGAATAATTCGTACGAAATTTGGATCTAATTAAGGAAAGGGTTTTGTAAAGCAAAGAGTCATTGCTGGGTAAGTTTATTAGGCTGAGATCGGCCATGTGAAAAATACCAATGGCTCCTATTGTACAAAAAAGTGCGCATGACTTAACACTGCTGACAAGTGCGCTTAAGCAAGTGTTACAATCCAACGCTAATACACCGTCATGGAACGTGCCCGAAACACATTTAGTCCAAAGTTTGAGTCTTCCTTCTTCTTTTTTTTCATCGTGTCCGCTTTACACGTTGGCTTCAACCACTGGTTCCGCTAAGCCGTGAAAAGTTCACCGGGACAGGCTCGCGACTCACGGACCGTTACGAAGCGGTCTTTGACCGGGGACACTCTGACAGGGGTTTACGCTCACTCCAGCGGGCCAAGCGCAGACGTGACATGGAGTGGAACTCAGCCTACTCCAGATAGGAACCTCCACGCGACGGGAGAGTCCACAAGTCATTATGTCTACCCAATCAAAACAATGTACATATCGGGCCCTGTCTTCCGTGGCATGAAGTCAGTCCGGGATGGGGAGGATTTTGGGGGGTTTCCTCACGTTCCAGTGCACGCTGAGCGCAACTCCAGTTGAGATAAGTCGGCTGGGAACGTGCGTGCGCACAAAAATGGCTTTAAATGTGCGGAATAATTTGATTCCATGGTGACGCTGCCACGAAACGAGACTTAGCCGCACGCAAGATGTGTCCTCTGTGATGGCCTGCAACAAACTATGAATTTGCTCTTTTCGGTTTGATTCGGCCCTAAACCCATCGATCAAGCCCTGCTATAAACGTCTCAAAGAATTGTGCCCAACCTCTGCTTGTAATAAGAATGTCTGATATTTTGCAGGAACATGACCATTTCTAACCCAGACAGTATGGCATAATTTAAGCCTAAGATGGAGCTTTTCAAATGAAAATAAGGCAAAATGAAAACTATGACCCACTTTATGAGGAATGACAGCGGCTCTTAAAATGATTTCCTACGGCCATTGCTTTGACCAAATCGGTGATGTAATACTTTTTACTCAATCAAGTACAAAGCATATGGGGGAATTTTCTTTTCTGAAATAGAATCATTGTCGTGTCGTCTTTGGCCCGATTACACCACAAACGTTGTACCAATGCGGCGGCATAAGTAAAGATCTTAACATGGAAGTTGTTAATTACCGTATTTTTCAGCTTTTAATTACCGTATTTTTACCGTAAATTTCGTATTTTCAGATTTCAAAGTGTGACAAGGCAACACTTGCATTAGCGATAGGAAAGATGGCACTCAAAGCCAGCTAATAATGAAAGCAAAATATGATGGATCACATATATTCTACTTCTGACGGATCTCATTTATTTCCGTTTGCTTAGCGTAATGAGTAAGGCGGTCCTGACCGGGCCTGTATCATTACCGATGGCGGGGGAAAATACTTGGTTGAAGGTGACGGAAAGACTTTGGTTTAACGTCAGGCGTGAATATTCCTACAGCGCAGCGCTTGAAGGGACTAACCTATGGTTAGTGGTGTTTTGTTAATGATTAGCTTGTAGGAGAGACTGGAAGTCTGGTGCGGTGTCAGCGCGCACACAAGAAAGTGCGGCCTGGGACACACCGCCGATGTTAGACCGCTGAGTTCTCCCTTCACGCTTGCCTGCAAACCCGCCTAACTGATGGCCTGTATACGTCTGCCTTGCACTCAGGGGAATGTTTCATAATATCCGAGGGCCTTTTCTCTAAAAGCCTACGGCGCTCTGCCACCATCTATATGCCCGGCTTGTAAGGGGAATAAACAACGAAATGTACTTTGTGGAAGGAGGTGATGACTTTCGTACACAAGCTATCTATGCTTAATTTTTAAGGTATTTGGAGAAATGTACTTGTTATTTCGTTTGAGAAAATCAACCTGACACAGTGTCATTCAATTACTATTAGTGTTTAACAACCCTAAGAAAGTACCTTAATGACGCGTATCATAATTATCTCGAACGTATAGAAATCACAAAGTGATATAATCACTCTCGTACTGCAAGACTTTGCTATATATGTTAATTTCATCAAAATTTGCTATTTGGAAGAATACATGAATTGAAACTGAACAAAATATTACAATGCAAACTTTAATATTGTTAGAGTATCCTGCCGTGTATGAATTAAAGTCAATTAATCCCAACCCCCCAAAATTCGCATCAATCTGAAATATCCAATTTGAGGTGACAGCCATACTGATGCGCATTAATTAGCCGCAAGCGACGGGCCCAAATTAGGAATCTCTCCCATATACAAGAATATGGCGAGGGCTGTCCACAATATTGTTGATCTGATATAACCAGATAGATTTCAAAATGATTGGGGCTGTTTACTCTGGACTGGGGGGAGAAGCCGGCCCAGAAAATTGACTCCTTGCGAGCTGCGGAAGACGAAGGCGGGCGGCCCAAGACGCGAAACCGTCATCAAGATGATCGGTATAAGGGAAGCGAGTCTCTTGAGGCATGTTTACAGAGACGAGATTATGGAAAATATATTTGAATGCTAATGGGGGACAAGTTCCGAATATTTTATACTGATGGATTTTTTTGCCTCGTCAGTGTCATGAATGCAAATGTAGCGATATCAGATCAGAATACAGAAATTTGTCTTAATTGTTGTGTTTCAAGAACTGAAACAGAGCAAATCAATGCTTCCTTTTAACTACCGGCTATTTTACGATGTGTTTTTTTCTTTGTTGTGATTTGCTATCTCTACGGCTCGATTTACTTTGAATTGTAGCATTTCAAAGTGGTGGCTTTCTTCTTATTGTTAAAGGAAAAAAGTTAGCAAATTTGGGGCAGTGTTAACGAAAAAAGTGTATGAAATAATAGCTGAACTGCTGATTACTTAATTTAGCAAACCATTGCCAACGTACTCGGCAAACAATGTTCAAAAGGATATAGGCATGATGATACTTTGACCCTGTGAAGCAGATTACGGAGCAGTATACGCCTTTATTCATTCCAGGGCGGTTATATTTCATAAGCCCCGCTCTCTACTCTTGCTTTCATGGTTTGGTCGGGGAAAATGGAATTTGTATATATTCTCATGCATAATCTTTCCATTCCAAGTGGAATACGCTTTCGCTTTCTCAGGTTTCTTAATTCAGTTTTTTTTTCGAAAATGAAATCTATTTTTTTTTTAAATCTAGCTTTCGTTTCTCACTATCTCCTATTCACTTTCCGATGCTCGGTTATAACGTAAGCTCGAAGCATTATCGAAATCTAAAAATTGAACATAAAATGTGAAAAGAGAAACTAAATCGGCTTATACGGGTCTACATCACTTCACAGACAAAACAAAACACAAACTCATCACATGAAACTGCTACAAGCGTTCATACATTGCACCGGGCTGGGTAGATGATCGACCGCGCGTTGCTAGCAGTAATCACATTAAACAGACGGAGCACAACTCTCCTAAGCCGATGAGACAACCGGCGATGGGGCGAGGGAAGGGGAGGGAAAAAAAACAGGGAAGATTTCTCTCTCTCTCTCTCTTCCCGCTGGATGAAAGCCCCCTTGGAACGCACGACAGCAAATCAAATTACGGCCGAAATTAATGGCCGAGAAATCTGTCCCAATGTGTTTGCCCCCTCAATTAAATCGGCACTCCGGCCGGCCCCCAACGACTTCTCAACTGGCGGACTATGTTGGCAGAAGCCGGCTTTGTCTGAAGATTAAACGGCGGGATTTGATTCGAGTCGAATTGGAGATGGACAACGCGCGGCACAACGTACCAGGTACTGCACACACGGCGAAATGGATTCGCTTGATGAGGTCCCCATGTCAGCCCATCACTCGTGCGCTCAGGAGCTCTTGGGACCCTTGACAACAAACCTGTACTTTTAGATCACCTCTGTAGACAGCTTTTCTGATCACAGCCATCAATAATGATATTCGGAAGATACGACATTCCCTTGGAATATCTTCCATCTAGAAACTGTCCAATTAGGTTACTTCAGTCACGGTACCTAGTTCTACAGTACTGTTCCTTTTAATCTGTCCATTAAAATATCCTGTTGTCAATAAAACAAAGGGTGATGTTGTTAATATCATAGCTGTGCAGAGCTAGGAGAACGAGTTTTACCGCCGTTGGAACAGGACAATATGTATTGGTTTGACGTATATTATCACGGCGCCTTAAAACAAAGCTTGCCCATCATGAAGTACTTGGGCCAGTAGAGTTTGAGGGTGATGATTTGTCGTTGCTGAAGTTGACCAAACACGACAACTTTTTTTTCTCTCCCTACTTCTTCATCCGATTGCCGTTGATCGATGGGGTTGGGAAGTTCATTTTCCCCCTCCTGCTGGGGTGGCATCAAAGAACAAATTCAGGACTCAAAGCTTCATTACGGGGGAGGGGATGATGTGGCATCTGTGATTGCCACAGCACGGCGGAGGGGGAGAATCACCGTCTGCTGGCGAGTTTTGATAGCCATCTTGAGCAAACACGCCGGCGCACGCCCGGCAATACCTTTTCCCCCTCAACTCTTGTTTGTTGTGTATCCAAGTCTGTTGGCCGAGTAAGCTACACGGGAGGCCGGTGTCGCGAGAAAAGCTATCCGACCCTTCACTGCGACACTGAGATGCAGGTACAGCCGTATCGGGGGCGTGGCTTGACATGGGACCACAGGTATGCACGTAACTTCCACAAGGCCCTGAAGTCAGGATCAGGAATGGATAGTTAATTCACAGGATGCCTTTAACCTTCAGAGGTCTTAAAGGTAAACGGACGCAAACTCATAATCGCGCGGCAAAGTCACCTAACATGCAACAGAGTAGACGTATCAAAAGAACTTTGACAGTCTCTCACGTTTTGTCGGATGGAGGGTCGCTTTTCTCATTTCTTGCCTTGCGGTGAAGCGTTCACTCTGAGGGACTTTATACAACAGAATTTTGATTAAATGGAATGGGAATGCGAAAATGATTTCTCCCATTATTAAAAAGTAATTTGAAATTGATGGAGCAGATTATTCTGCATAAATACGTGGAAATGTGAAGCGGGGTGGTAGCGCGGGCTGCACACGGCGCGGACGCCTGCTAAAAGGGAGTTGGGGCGAGTCGAACGTGACAGAGTCTCGAAACGATTCATTGTCTCGGAACGAGTTTTACTTCGCACGTTTGGTCCAGTAATCATGTCACCCAGCAACACGAGCTTAGGCAGCCAAAAAGTAGAGGGGAAAAAGACAAGTGCAAGGCCAACGCAAAACATAGAATTGCAGACAAGTACCCTGGGCTCCATCCCACCACGGGTTCAAGGTTACAACCGAGAGTACAGTCTCCAATGAGGTTTTGATGAGGCCGGGCGAACGGGGCGGGAAATGGAGTGATTGGCGAGGCGGCTTTTTTTTTTCGTCGAGATTTACAAATCGGGTGAAGTCAGCCGCGAACCTCGGGGAAATGGAGGTAATGAGAGCCTGGTTAACCGCCACGCCTGGCGCTAAGTCCAATGCCAATTGAAAACGGCTCCTCTCATGAAAGAAATGGGACATAAATCGTAAGTTGTTATTGTCAAACGAACGCCGCTTGGACGCTAAGAGAGTTGTTAGGTATTCATATTATGCGTAGACATGCCTGAACGCAATGGTCCCGGAGAGAGTTTAGTTTTTCACGTAAAACAAAGAAGTGCTCAGACTGCAAGCCAATTTTACAACAATGCGCTAACCAGTTCATTGTTAACTTCCCCTCTCCGTGTGCTCTTCTTGTTAGATGTAGAAAATGTTAACTTCACACTCCACGAGTTTGATTTGGAACGCTTCCAACTGCTCCACTGAGTGAGGAAAATTGACATATTCCTGCGCGACCAGAGTCCGAATCTCAAGAAAATATTGATCTGCTGGATCATGTTACATCCGTAGTGATTAGGTGCTCTGCCCGAAATAGAACCCATACCACTGACAAGGGCGGGTTGACTCGACTTCCCGATTTCGATGTCTTGTTAACACCAAAGCTCTCCAAAGTACCAGCCGAAACATCCCTTACACATGACGAGACGGCGGGTACCACGGGCGTCACTTCTATGCATGGACGGTACGGTGTTTTGGAAAGATCACGTTACAGCGACGCGTTTCTGTGTTGCCGTTCACTCTTGTAGATTCACTTTGTGACAAACATGGACGGAACTTGGAAGTCTCTGATCCGACAACACCACACCATGAAAACATTGTCAAGGGGGAAAAGAGTTTCGAAATGAACAGCCCTGTCTTCACTTCGCAATGTAATTAATTCAGGACACCACATGTAATTCGATATGTCCTACTTCACCTTCGCAAATCATCTATGTGTCGCGTTTCTCATGCACTGTTCCATATTGGACCTCCTCTATAATTACTTTGGGAGGAGGGAGTAACCCGGCCCTTTTCTCTCTACTCCTTTAGGGACCAGGTTGCCGTGACATTGTTATTATTGGAGGCGAGGGATACAGACGCTGGGATAGGAAAATGTTCGTTAATTAAGCGCAGGACCCTGAGTAAACATGCTGACATTTCGCCATCCCCGGTGACGAATGTTGGGCGTCGTTTGCAAAGGATCATGGGACTGGGGAGGGGGAGGCGTGCCCGAGTGATTACAGGAGTTGTGACCGGACCCCTATTCCTGGTACGATCTTAACTTCGTTCGTTCCACCAGCACGGACTGGCCCTAATGCGCCCGTCTTTCTATTTGCTGTGGGCGGAGAAGGGGGTGGACGTTAAAGTGATGTCGTCTGGTGTTTTGGTGCTTTGTACTTTCTGACTGGTGTTTGATACATGCCAAGATCCGTCCATGGAAGCTTGTGTTAGGTCAGCAGGAACTTCGTGATGCTGCGAACTTAGTGACTGAAGCGTGCATATGGGAAGGGGGAGAGTTTGCTTTTTAAATAACTGAAATTATGATTCTTGGTGGTCCATAATAAAAGAGTATACCCTCTGCACTCTTTTGAAGGGCAACTGTGGACAACCATAATAGTTTAGGCTCGTGGGTTCTTTTGCAAGGGACCAGCTAGTTAATCTGTTGACCTCGACGATGCTGATATCAAAACCTTGTGATAAGCGAACCGTATCCTACTGAGGCTCTTAGGGAAACTAAAGGGTTTTGCAGTAGTAATTGACTGCGGACAGTTCAGGTATTAGCAGGAAACGAACGCTCGAGCAATCATTAAATCAGAACTATGAATGGTTATGGAGGGAAGTGGTCCAAGAGGCACGCGTTGTCCGCTGTGTTTCTTGGCAGCTTCGGCGCAGACCTGTCGGCCCTCGTGGGACCTGGGAGTCGTGAGTATGGTACCTGTTCCGACCCAGGGCGTGCCCACGGTGCGGAACCCGCAGACACCAGCGTGAGCTCCGCGCTTCGCTTACCGCTGATTGCATGCCGGCCGCCGGGGGAGTGCGCTCCTGGTCGTGGTGTGATCATCCCGGAATGCCGGGCAATGACTGGTGGATTTCCCACTCGTCTAACCCCAAAAAGAGCGAGAGAGAAGAGAAAGAGGCACTCTTTAATTCATCAGGGGTAGATTCCCAGGAAAGAAGCCCCAGACGAGCCATGAAAGACCACGGTGTGCTGCGAGCGCCGAAAAGCGTGATGAGCGGTGGCGGTTCGTAAATGCCGGATTAATTTCGTTCGTACTGGTGGCCGACATTGTTACCCACCGGCACAGGGGACCTAACCCACTTATTACTTCCTAGAAGTTTCTGCATGGAACAATCGGAGCCAGAAAGACTATCACCCGAGAGTGATCAGAGCACGTCTCCATTACGGCGTGACGGCACTGCTCTATTTCTGCCGGTGCGTCATTCTGGTTGGAAGTCTTTTCCTACACTTTTGGCTACTCTGTCTACATTGTAATGTAGGGGTTTTTCACATGCAGGGGCAATCTGAAACAGTTTTATTCAATGTACTCTCAAGGTGCCAGACTTTTTAGCAATGACCCTTGTCTTACTTTCAAATATTCTTCAGCCAAAATGTAAACGACCACTTTCTATCCATACTTGCCAGAAAAATAAACAAAAACATAATAGTTATTCGTTGGAGGGACCAGGAAAATAAATCTTTGAATATGCTTCACCTTCGTAAAGAAGTCTTTCAAATTATTTGCAGGAGTGCCTCGCTTTCGGCTCAGGGATATTTCGAAGAGGTACTAGCCAGTTATTAAACCCCTTACGTGCCTACACATTCTTGCAACAGTATCAGAACATTTAATCCATGCAACTATGAGCAGTCGATGCATGATCGACAGCTTACACGAGAGTATTTTGTACCATTCTTAATTCCTTTAAACTTTGTATCAGCAAACACGAACCCCTGAGAATGATATGCAGTAATTTTAAAACTGTACGTGTCTCATTGCTACATCACCTTTTTTTTGAGTTCAGTGGATCGGCTTTTCATATCTATCTGAAGACTGAAGCACAGATACATGCAGTTAGAAGTTCCTGATGCAATTAATATCTCACATAAACTGCTGGGGTGAATAAAAGGGGACACTGTTGAAGTGGATGAGCTCCGATTGTGTAAAAGAATATGGAAAGGGTTGGTTTCAAACAACTGGTGTCGTCAATTCACATAACTTTGACCAACTCTGGGGACAAAGCTTGGAAAACATTTCCAAAGCATGTAGGCAAATGGTAGTTTAACTGATGTTGTGCAAAGGTTTACCTTTTCAATGACAATTAAGTGTCCATTTTTAGAAGGAAAGTTTATGATATGGGAGTACATTGTACTGTTAACATTTCACGTACAAGTTATACATATCGCCCTCGTGGCCATAAAAATAACAAGTTAAGGTAAGTTAGTGATCCCCTCCCCAGGTATTATGCCCCCATACCTCGTTCTAACCCTGAGCGACCCCAGCACCCGGCAAGCTGACCTCTAGCCCTGCGACCTCGTCTGAGGTCACAGTTAGTCTAGCTCCCAGACACCACACAGTCATGACTATCCAGTGACAGTGCTTGCCCCGAGGCGTGGGGTTTCATGTCGGGCAGCATGGGGAGAGCACCTGGCTGGAACTTGCCAGAGCAGATGCCTTTGATTATCGAGTTATCACTTGACCGCTGAGCAGAGCCTCAGGCCCTCAGACTTGTTGCGATAGGCCCGGGATCAGTTAAGGGCAGTAACACCCCCGTCTCGATTTCCATCCGCTGTTGTTCTGTTTTGTTTTGGTCGGCGGACGAAAACAAACCTTACACCACTTTTTGAGGCTGTGACAACTTGAGGTTCCTATGATACGGTAGTTGAACCACGAGGCCGGGTGAATCACGGTTCAAACACAGTTGTCGAGAACCTGTGAACGAAGCGCTTCTCCTCTTTTGATTACCGTACCAAGTCCACCACGGATTACCAAGAGTAAACAACATGAAACAGCAAAAGACCAGATAAAAACAGTTGTTGTATTCAAGAGTGAGATTCATCCATTCATGTAGCATTATCAGATAAATAAGACTACAAATTTTAATACAAAAAAAGAATTTCAAGTTCAACGACGACGTGACGGGGCCGGGTTCCCGGGCATGGTGCACATGGCCCCTCTCCCCAAAAGTATGGGAAAAGAAAACTCTATCCACTTCAACCCAATGTGCAGTCCATTTAAGTTCATTAAAAAAAGTTGATCCTCTCTGAATGATACCCACAAGATTCCACACACTAACAACTAAATCCAAGAATAAAGACAAAATGGTAACGGAAGAAAATGAAGTCACCGCTTATGCTCTCCAAAATCAATGCTCTCATGGTGTTCACCGCCTGAACAAGAAATTCCAGATTGAAACCAGCAGCAGCAGCACTGACAACCGGGTGTAAGGTGACCGCTTAGAGTTGAGGGTGGTACGATCTACGTCTCTCGTGTTTCTGACACATTTATTGACGGCTCACAGGCACTGTTTCGGGAACTTCGAGAGGAAAGATTTCTGGAACACATCAAACTCGCACGCCGAATCCAAATACAATTTGAAACCATCAAGAATACAGTTGCTATCAGGTGACACGGATAATGCACAATAATTGCACCATATGGCAGGGCATAATTTTACGAGGCAAAGGCTGAAATAAAAATGTGACTGATGGGGAGAATTAAATCTGACAGTCGTTAGCTGTGTAACTGTCTGTTGACGTTCACTGAAAAATATGTTGTCCAAGACAAGCCAGTCCAAATGCGCACGGCACCCTTTTTGCCGCAAGTGTATTTTTCCATCTAGAAGACCTACCAATTGGTGGTTTTTAAAATGACATCACAAAGCACATACGTAGAATTTAATGAAGTTGAATAATCAAAGTAGACTGTTCCTTTAAATTTCTTGATGTGAGAAAGTTTTCCATACCGACTGTGTTAAAAACCGAGTTTTAAGAGGTTTGATTTTGATGTATTAAACAATGTCTCTATTCACAGACGCTTGCAATTTTTTGGTGGATTAATAGTTGCATCATTGCAAATTAAGAGACATGAGAAAGCGACAATAATCCTTACACTTTGCTATAGCAAAGGATGTCGCACTTTCGGCGGTGTCAGACTTACGGACTGTTGGCTCGGGGCAAAACACAGCTGCGACCATCCTCCGAAACAATAACAGAGAAACCGAAACGCACCGTAGGGGAGCTAAACCTGACGCCCGGAATATGACGAAGTGAGTCCCCTGCGAGACCATACGAGTCTGCGCGGTACGGATCCATGCCCTGTGGAGGAACATTCTGTCAGACAATTTGACACCGTCAGAACTCTCTGACGCTCCATTCCCGAGACTGCAATTTTTCTTCATCAGAAAAACGACATGGCTCTATGAATCTTGACTTTTGATTATCTCAAAATAAGGTAAGTAGTGACGCAACAGGCGAGGATGCAGGGGTGGGGGCAATCCCCCAAAATGCCCCGACACAAAAACAAATTTAAAAAACACACAATAATAAAACTAATAATAGTAAAAATAAAAGAAGATGACATCTTATGACGTGCATAAAGGTAAGTGCATCAGTAACGATGCGAATGCATTACCTGTACGTCCACCTGTCAGCAACAACAGGACATTAAAAAACCTTATAGGCCTACCCCCCTCATCATAAAAATCTTGCATTCACCCCTACGCAAAGGAGCCGGTGAAGCACACGAAAATGTTGATCATGGCCCGTAGAATGACAGGTCTATAGCCACGACAAAGTACACACGAATTAGTCCTATGCGATGCTTTACCAAGGAGCAGCGAGGGTGCAAGTGTTGGCATTAGTCCAGATACTATGCAACTAGCATAAGGGAATTTCACGAACCCTGCACGATTCAACAGCCATTTTATCAAGATCACACTGACTTTGCAGAAGCGTCAGCAAAAACGTTTTCTGGGTGGAAAAAGCCGAAAGTCGCAATTTTGGATCTAAGTGCATGCATGGGATCTTCTGTCTCAACGGAGCACAATAAGGCGATATGTATGAAAAAACGACAAGTGGATAACCACAAACATAGCAAAGATTTGGAAAATGACGAATGATGAGTTGATTACGGTAGTGATAATGACTCGTTCTGAAGCCTCGACTGGTTAAGTCTGGTGCATCCTTTCCACTGCTCTGTTATTGACATTCGTGGATCAGTCACGGCGTAAATGTCAACTCCAGTCAACTCTGAGGAAATACCGCCCCGGGTTCAACACACCTCAGTCGAATACATTAGGCAAAACCCCCAACGATTATTCGTTCATTAGCCTCAATATAGAAAGAATCGATACCGCATTCCCAGGGCAATGTCAAGTCCGTATGAATATATGCACCGGATCACCATAATTTTGCATGGTGAGTGGCCGCTGCGCCGCCCGTGTAATTAATCCGGTCCGGGCCCCCAACGGATCAAAGCCGGCCGAACTCTTGCAGCCCGAGTATCGATTACCGTTCGCCGAAAAAAAATTCTTCCGTTAGATTTTGAGGGATTTTTGGGTAGAGATCCCGTCCCCGCAGAGTCGTTAACCGCGCCCCGGGCGACGGGGGTTATCATTTCTAATTACGCATAATTGTTCGAAAAACAATGGCGAGAAATGCGGTGGTGAGAGGAGCGAAGGGCGGCGTCGGGGTGGCGTGACCCCGCGGCCATCCCACAGAACGATGACCTAGAGTCTGAGGACCGCCGTTTTTTCTCTCTTCGCTCTCCCGGAAGTGACATTGCAGGTTTAGTTCACATCACATCTACTGTTACTGCCAATCAATTATATTTTTGTAGATTTCTATACAAACCTGAAGTAGGTGATGTCCAATACCGACAGCATAAGTATGGAAGAAAACAGACAAGACTACAGTGGACTGTTCTCAGAGCGCGTGAAAAGGTTCAAGTGAATATGACACTTACAAGGGATATGAATTTTGATATGCTATGGACAAAAGTAAAAGGATCATTATAAGCTTGGAAGATTTTAAAAATACAAACGCGAAAATCAGATGTTTTTTCTGTTAACCAATGCGTTAGTTTGCTTCAAGTGAGACTAACACCAGCATAATCATTGGACAGAATAGTCCCATTTCGGGGAGAGAGCGCTTTGAGTTCACACAATCCAGAGCAATGCATCAAAAGACCTAACAAACAAGAGCTCTTGAACTTTGTTGCGAATGCGCACCCTTTTCTTTAATGCAATTTGGGAAATGAAGCGATGAAAATAAATGACACTTTCAACGATACTTTGGGTAGGCGCTCGTTACGCCTCATTGCCTTTTGTCACCATTGTCTGTGGTTAATAATAACCAAGAGCACTGCCTAGTTTTTTTTTTCTTCCCTCTCTTTTCTTGGCGCGTAAAACTCTAGAAATACCTTGCGCAGCAGCTCCAATGCTGGTTGCTAAGAAACCAAGGTATTCTGGTTGTATGATTCGTATTAAAATAGAACAAACTCAGCCCTCAATCCGTGGATGCGAGGCGTAATCAGCATCCCAACGGACTCATTTGTTACATTTGGTATGAAATTTTCATCCAATATTTGCACAATTATTGACTTTTCGTGATTAAGGTTTGCTCGCTGCCTCCCCCGCGTTTCGGCCTGGAACCGGTCGCATATATTCCTCATATGCGGCGCTAGTGTGTAATGTGTACGCAATTCGAGGTTTGTTGGTCTACCCCAATCTCGGATCTACATGCCGGAATATCGGTGACACACACCGTAACCTGGCAAAGTCATGCGGGGAACCCACGAGGCACATTTACGCCGAAGCCTCTAATCCGTACCGCGCCAATTCCGCGGGCCAAACTAAATATGAAAAGAACAATAAGCCTCTTCATTTCTTGCAGCCCGCCTCGACTATTTTTTTCTCTGTCTTCCGTGCATTATTTTTTTTATCAATTTTGAGAATTCTTTCTGGCATATATATTTTTTTTTCCCTTCCTCGGCCGAGAATTTGCCTGATTGGAGCGGCGAATGTGTCGGTAGACGGAGGGGCGGCCCCCACGGGCCCACAGGCAGGTTTTAGGAGGTAATTTCATAAATCAGACCATTTTCATGTCGGGGATTTGATCCGGTGTGACGTGTGATGTCGAGTGTGAAGATATAGGTTTGTGGATTACGGAGGTAGTGCATGTCGTATGCGGGCCCTAATCTTGGACGGCAATGCTCTGGCAGGCAGGCACCGTCACGGTACAAACAAGAAAGTAACAAGCCAGAAAACGAGGAAAAGAAAAAGCGAAAGGCGATTTGCGCGGATGACAGCGAATAACACGAGTCTTTGACTGGCCTACATCATTTTGATAAAGATACTTCCGAATTGTTTGCAGAGCTTCAAGGATTAAAATAATCCTGTATATCAAAGCGTAATTACAGGTCAGTGCTTTTCCACTAAGCTCAATACAAGTGAGTGGACGAAGACTGAACAGCTTCTGAACACAATTTACTCACATTTACCTATCACTGACAACGTGGAACAATCAGTTTGTTTACTCTGCTGTCGGTAGCCTTGGAAAATGTCTAACCTACGTTACCTTACCAATACAGATGAGGTATTTTGGGAGTTAACATGTTGGAATTGTGTACAATGTTGTGGATTTCGGCGAAGGTTATGCAGACGTGTGAAAAATGCTACATTGTTGATTTAGCACCGCGGCTTGGTAACGAAACACAAGGAGGTACCTTTTAAAGAGTTTATAGTTCAGAGGGACACCATTTTACACAAGTTTAATATCAGTTGTACGAGAAAAAACCTTAATGTCTCAAATGACCAATAAGGGTAATTGGGTGCTTAACCCTGTTAGTTTTGATTGCCTTTTGTTTAGAGCACAAGCACCTGTTTGTAATTGGAGTTGAGCCAATCAGAGTTGACACCATCCTCCATGGTGGTTGTTTTACAAGCTGTGCTCCACGCGAGGCACTTTGTTTCTTACCCTGCTGAGGAAATCAGTTGTGTAGGTCGACGGTCAATGACCTTTACACCTCAAGTAGCCATTGGGAGTTTCAGGGGATGCCTATTTTCCAAAACGCTCTTTATTCTTAAATATCGACCTTCTGCGATTTCTGGCAGAGGAAAGACAGACGCAGTCCTGCTTATCTTGGCAAAACTGTCGTAGGAAGACCTAGTCTGTCTTGTTTTGCTCGAATTAAAATTTACCGAAAAGGATAGTTCACATATTTACCGGTTCGCTATACAATTTATCACCATTTCTTTCCCCGATGCTTATGTGGACGCATTGGGGAAATTACAAAGATTTTGAAGAAACTTTAACGAATTTTACCTGTTGACCGTGCTTTAGCACCAAATGTGACATGTCAGGTGTAACCCATACATTTTGCCGCAGCGTTCAATTGTGCACACAGAGGCATTAGTTTGACAACTGCAGTTGTACAAACAAATCATGAAAATATGTTTCCGGAATGAGTCCTGGTAGTTACAGTCCTTGACCGAGGGCCACGGCCATGAACACAGCAACGGTCGTCGCCGTAATGCTAAAACAGGGGGAGCCAAGGTGTGGCGAAGAGACAGGACGACCCAGCCGAATTGACACTGACGAGTCCGACCGACGACGGGACACCGCGAAGCCGCGGACCACTAGCTAGGCTGAAAATGAACGACGCCGAGTACTGGGCACGTTCTGACCCATTGGAGACGTTACATCGCCGCTGGCCAGCATGGCAGGGGTTGGAACGCACGGGGAAGATGTTTTTCGATACTCAGGGAGAACAAGCCGGGAGGTAATTGAACTTTGGCTAGCCTAAGCAGCAAAGGCAATTTTCTAAATGCCGAGAATTTATCGACATACCCCAAAAGAACAAAAACATAATTCTGTGTGGCCTGGCGCTCAGCCAAAGTTCTGTACATGCGCGCCGCCATTTTGTTTTGCCGTCCAAAAGTTATCGCGCATGCCCATTGACACCCCTGACCTCTATCCACGTAGAGTCATTGCCAGACTTGCCACCAACGGTAATGGAATTGATCCTCTCAATTAGAAAATTACTCATATTTTTGGTCTTTGACTTTTTGACCCCCTGCTCCAGCGCATCAGTTACATTGTGCATAATGAAACATATGTTGGTGTGGGTTGCGGGCGAACGGCGCAGGCAACAGAATTTCCTCCCATCCCTCGTGTCGCAAGGGCTTATCCTCAATTTAATCAATTTGCAATCGTATTTCACCCTTCGTTTATCCCCTTCAAGCCCCTGATGCACGGGACCCACGTCGACAATGGAGAATAATTCCGCCTTTGCAAACCCCGATTGGAATACCCTGTTCTCTGGGCCTGGAACACAAACGGTATCGCCCCGAACAGGGCTATCACATTTCACTCCAGCCTAATTCGGGACTTTACTTTCGTCACCGGGCGTGAAGTACGGCACCGAACCGGCGAAATAATTTAGTCAGGCCCGGCCTGGCATTTCACAGGTTTTTTTTTTCTTCTTCTTCTTCCCTTTTTTAAAAAAATGCTCGCTAATCGATTAGAGCCCCATGCAAAACTGAAAGGGAAAAGAGAGGATAACGCTGAACGAGGGGACAGGGCAGGAAAGTGTCTGAACCGCGTCGGTGCAGGAAAGGCTTTCAACGGGGAGAAAATAAAAGAAGACGGGAAAGGTAGTAAGGATTGGTGCGCTCAGGGCAGAACGCGGTCCGATCCACCGCCAGAATCGCTTGGGGGCTGAGACAACGTTTCCTTGCTCAACCTCAGCAAACGTGGATAGCAACAGAATAAATAAGAGTGCACGATATCATGGATAATACCGTATCTCTCTCTCTCTCTCTCAAAATTATGTTTGGAAATTGTTTTAAAAACACAGACACGAGCAATTCATCAGTCGTCAACCTTGTTAATGAGTCCACAACGGCAGTGTTATAAGAAGCTCTTAAGTTAGTGAAAAGGTTTCCCAAAAACATCCAGAAAAGTATTGTGTCATTTTTATCACTGGAAATGATACCCATGTCAAAACATCAATCTTAAGGAGCGCCTGGGCATTTTGGCTGTATCTGCCCAAGAATAAATAGAGAGTGACTGTTAACTAATCACTACACCGAGTCATTTCTGAAGACATCAAAAAACAAAGAAAATAGCATCATAATAGCAAAACGGCAATAAGGATGACAGGTTAATTTCAAGACTACTTATGATGTTACTACTTCGGCCTATGTTTCTTCTCTTGTGCTGCTGTGGCTTGGATGCATCAGAAGGTATATTCGTTACCAGCTCGACAATACCGGCGATTAAAAATAGTGCGCCTCCAAGAGTTTGCCATGCGTTGACCAATCACAGTGCGTGAAAACTGTCGACCCTTTCCAAACGCGCATTGGGTCGACAGATTTTGCGCACTGTGATTGGTCAACGCGTTGCAAACTCTCGGTGGCGTACTATTGTGAAACGCCCGTATTGAGGCCCCCAACGAGTTGTTCGCTAAATAAGTCTCTCATTTAAATCTCCATACAAATCGTTTCCATTTTTCCGAAGGAGGGGGAAGTCACCAGAACTTGTTGCGGGCAAAGTGTCCTTCTGATGTGAAAACGCGTTAGCGATGGGCACATGCACGCGTTTCCAGTGGTAACACACTTGTCGGGAAAGAAACGGAGCTAGCGCTGTCGGCGCCACCAACAGCAGCGACGCACCCGTGTTGTTTTAGGAGTTTGCCCGGGACCCGGCGCTGGCTGGGAGTGGAGAGCAGGTGGTAAGTTTTCAGCTAACCAATTGGTAAATTCGACCATTAGCGTCAGGTTGCCCTCGGTAGCGAACTGCTGACGGGTTCAAGACATGTTTATATCTTTAAAGAGTTGCAGAATCATGTTTTACTGTACATTTACATATGTAGGAGGAAAAGGAATGCGGTGACAACAGCGTGCCCAGTCCATTTATTCAAGATTGTTCCTTGTGAACCGCGACCTCTTGTGGACCCTTGCGGTTACTACTGGAGGATTAATGTCTTGATGGACAGAATCATAACTAATTTCGATGAACATACTTTGTTTGGGTACCAAAGTTTGCGCTGCCCTGGATGCTGCGAATTACTGCTGAGAAAATTCTCAGATACAAATGAAGCTCTGACAAGGACTTGTTTTAATTGCTTGGTAGAGCGGTGTTGTAACGTTTCTTGCCAATGGGTACAGGCATGCATTTTTAATTAATGATATCCTCTAAAAATTCGCTCCGAGAGTTGATAAGTTTGCCCCACACTTAGGCAAAATGTTTCAAAATGGTGCATTTTTACCCGAACCAACCAAGAAGTCGAGGAAAGCCCATACCAGTTGTCGACATGTTTTCGACCAACCTACTGCATGACCATCGCATTCGTTGAAGAGAAACGAAGGAAACAAAACAAAAACCCAACAACAAAACAATGTACTGTGGTGTCGTTGATGGAAATAAGGGCAATACCGAGAAGCTCGAGATGAGATCAGATGAAATAAATGACTCAGTGGTAATTTTTGCAACTGGGGAAAAACTTTTTTATCTGTAACCCTATACAGCGCCGTAGCCAGCTGAGCCCGGGGATTATTTTAGCTGGGGGTCAATTTACTATGAAACACTCGGCCAGGTGTAATGCAACTGGATAGCCCCAATCGTGATTCTTCTTTCGGGGGCGATATCTTTGGTTACACTAAGCGGGACTTAACACACAATTGGAGTAGTCCAAACCCTTTAATTAATTCAATAACCATAAGAAAAAAATGATATCGAGCCCCGCCATCGGTTTGAAAGCTGGCGACCTAACTGTCAACAGGATCTGCACTGTGGACCCACTGGGGCGGGACACATGAGACAAGTCACTCTGTCACGAATTCTAACAGCTATTCGAGACCGGCATTCGCGGCCAGCGTACAGTGCTACGAATTTGGTATGAATTATATAAAGCTTATTGTAATCTTATACACTCCAATCAACATTTCGTATTTGGCTACATGCATTGTCGGAAAATGTTCTAGATGTAACGGGCCCACTTCAAATAAAAGTGGTATTCAGCCAAGAAAACAAGTGAACACTAAACAGCGAACTCAATAATAAATGTTTTTGTGACATTTTTATGTTGAAAAGAAAAAAAGAGATGAAAGCCAAATATGAATTCACAACGAGATGGGCAGAAATTGCGTGAGTGATATCAGGTGCCAGCGCACGGCTCCTAAACAGGGGGATACACCCCCTGTCAGTCCTGGCCTCATAGCTTGTTTTGTCTATAATTGATTAAATTTCGGAGCCCTGCAGGCCAGGCCAGGGCATAATAGTCGGAAAGGGTGCCCCGGGTTATCCCAACGCCTCACAGGGAGAGGGAGCGAGACAGAGAGAGAGTGAGAGAGAGAGAGAGAGAGAGAGAGGGGGGGTGGTGTTGAGGCGCTGGGAGCTATTATCGCTAGCTTGGGCTACAGAGCTTCGGTCGTAGTTGCATGTGCCATAACCGCGAGCCACCTACGCGCACACTACAAGTAGGTATATGGGCCTACCAAAATAAGAAACGGCCGGTAATGTTTCCCGCCGTTTTTTTTTCGTGAAGCATTTGTCGATGATTTGTTCTCTGTCTAATAGAAATTTCATCACGTGGTTTCTTCTCTTTCTTCTTCTTTTTATTTGTTCATCGACGCAAACTACCCCTTCCGTCTTAAATTTTTGTCCGTTCCTTTGTAACAAATCTAAAAGTCTACACAGTTGGCTACAAATTATATTTTGTTAATTATTTCTGGAGCACTCTTATTTCTCTGTTAGCGTGCGACCTTGCTGAATTATGTATCAATTTGACAATATCACACACTTCACGTGCGTTTGTGACGATACCATAAACGTGTTTCATGAGTTTGCATTCCAAAGCTTTTTAAAGCCAGCCTACTTGCAAATTGGATGATTAGGCCTGCCAGTCTGTTTGTAGGTCGCGCATGGGATTCATCTAAAATTTCTCAGCCGTCTTTTGTTGAATAACTGTCTTTGCCCATTCGATTCTGGCCTCTGCTTTTTCATAATTTTCTCTCCCACTCCCCAACCCCTAACCCATTTCTCGTCTTCGTTTTTCATTCATTTGCGGCCTTTTCTCCGTCTCTGGGTTTTAATCATGGCAAAAAGCTAGCCCGGGGAACCGAGACAAACAGTGCAAATAGTCGATGGGAGTGGGCCGGTCGCCCGCAGTCACCACCCGATCAATAACTGTTAACTTAAATTTGACAGCGAGCGGCGAGCGTGGCTGGGGCCGGGAGGGCCACGGGACGGTTCGCCTTTTGAGACGGGCAATCCTGCCTTTGTAGTCCCTGGTGCGGGCTCTGAAGGCACACACCAACGCAAGCCAGTTATGTATCTTAAGACACATGAGGCATTACGAAATTAGTGTTAGACGTGACTCAAGTTAGCTAAAGCCAAGAAATTGAAGGCAGGCCGTGGCGGCTTGAAGTGTAGGAGAAGAGCGCTAGGACGGGCAGAGATGAAAGCGATAAAATGCGAAAGGAGGACAAATAGCAGACAACCCCGCCGGCGGTCCATCGCCGGTGCTTTTAGTATCGTCTGTTGGAGCTGAATTCGGTTACGGCCTCCTCGAGCTCCTGCACACAACGGGTTCTAAAAACCAACTAAAGGAGGACTGCTCGGAAGGAGAAAAAAATCCGGATCGCCTTTCGTCTTGGCGATCGATAGGAAGAGATGCATGAATTACATGGGGGTAGACCCACAGATAGACAGCGAGGCAAGCTAGACTCACCGGCACAAGAAGCCATCTCGTGCAGGCCGAACAACAGTCACCTAATGTCCTCTTGGATTTCGATTCAACTTTTTTTGGCCATCTTCTTCTTCTTCGCCGACTCTGGGATTAAGACAAATTGCCCCGAGGGTATGCGCATCTTAAGAGAAGTCCCGAGGCCGACTGCAAATTCCAGGCACATTTGCATCATATTTTATTCATAATTTCTTAATTACCACGCGGGTAAAGCTTTGAAGAAAAAAGAAAGCAGACCTTGGTCGCACCTTATAACTGTGGATCCATGAAGACTATACCTATTTCGACTAGTATGCAGTGCATTGAATTCATAATTAATACTCTGAAGAAACAATATTACTCTTACACATCATTTAATGAAATGAAGTTTCAACGCCCCCCCCCCTGTTTGATTGGTACGGCACGTCTCCTGTCTTGTGGCAAAACTTTCCGTGAGTTAGATATTCAGTTCCTTCAAGTATGGCAAGCCATAAATGTCAACAAAGCCACTCTACTTAACGTTAATCCAGAATACAGAAGAAAACAACTTCCAGAAAAAACAACATCAACAACAAAAAAGCACACCAAGGTCGGAGAACCCTCCGAGGCTCCAAGAAATCCCAAGAGGTACAGGTTTTATTGTTTTGTGGTATTAAAGTGGCTGCCTTTCTCGTCCGAAGAATGGGACAAAAATCACGTTCACGGGAGTTATTTCCCGGTTATAAAACGCCCTATCTGAAGGCTGATCTTATACAAGCAAGTGTACTGGTTCAGCGGGACCCCCCTTTTCCCCCAAGAGCGGTGCGGTGACGCAAGAGCGCCTGCGCTGCACGCAAACATGTCGGCGGAAGCCTTTAAGAAAATATTCCAGACAATTTCAAAAGAAACGTATCTAGGTTTGCCTGCCCACAGGCACTGTTTCAATAACTTTTTTTTTCATTCTTACTTACTCTTAATGACTCGTCATGAACAATACAGCTTTTGCTCACGAGATACAGAACTGTGGATCATCTCGAGTAATGCACGCAAACAATGCTCGATCAGCATTTACTAAGGTTTTCCAATGTGCCTAGTTTTCTTCGAAAATATCAGGTCATTAATGTTTAAGAGTTTCGGATGACTTGGATGCCACAAAGTTACGTTTTGATTCATAAGAACTTAGGAGCAGTAACTAAAAGAAAGTTCACACCAGCCTCTATCCTTAAAGCGGGGACCAAATACTCTTATGGGTGAACTTAAAACAAAACCCGAGTCTGACGACAATTGAAACAGAGCAGCCATATAAGGCACACTACACCGCACTTGATCCAGAAATCTTGGCAAGCTCAAATCTTGATTCAAATCTCGGGGCGAAAAAGCGGGTATGTATAACGTCAACAAAGCAGCCGTGACTGCCGGGCAGTTTCCTCTAGAAGGCGCTTGAAGACTATACTTGACAACAACACTTTACGGGACACGATGGTCCTTGGCGGTAACGTGGGACAAGGGAAGTGGCCTTTCGGGCGTGAGCGGCCGTTTGCCGACTGTGGCCGATCACCCGCGGATTACCGGGCCGAGTGACCCGCTCTCAGACTGACTCGAATGAACCGGTTTGATTGGACAGCTCTACTGTTTCACCAGTTCGTCACTTATTCAAAAGACCCGATCACGCGGTGACCCACAGGCCAAGTTCAGTGGCGCGATCTTGTGTTGTTCGAGTGAGCCAATCACTGTCCGATCTCCAGCAACGTGACCTGATTATATCCATCAGTTTTGATTGACCCAAATATCGGATAAAATATATCCCATTGTTGGTCAAAAGACCGAATGGCCAGGTCAGGTGTCACACCCGTCGACCCTATCCACTATTCTTTCTTTTATGAAAGCAGTGTGTCTTGGTTGGTAAAGTTTGAGCCGATGCACTTTCAAGAATGTTTCACCATTTTTGTGTCGAGACAACTTTGATAATTGTTACCTTGACTAAATTTTGGTTTAAGCGATTTGAGTAATAAAACGAAATCTTATGAAAATTGATTGTTGTCAGTTCAAGGGAGGTCAACCATGCTTTTTTCACAAAATGAATCTATGCGATATTTGGAACTTGGAACTAGAATATTTTGAGACTTAATTCAGACTTTTTCAAGAAATTTCCGTCAAATAATGAGATGGTTTGAGCCACTTGCATTATAATAAAGCCTCTGTCGGAATGAATTTTTAAAAAAAAATCCGCCCAAACACCCATCCCTGAAACAGCAGATTCAGTGTACAAAAATCCCCAAATGCCGGAGAGTTCCCTGCGTTAGGCTTGCCTGGTCACGTACCGAGAAGTTCACCGAAGCCACATTTTAACAAAACAGACACAACAGCGAGAGGAGTGGGGGTGACGAAACTGGCTCCCGGCTATGACCATTCGGTGTTACACCCTTTTAACCAACACGGGCTTATGTCAACTTGCTGGAGCCACAGCCCGTTACAGTTTCTGTTATATTTTCCCGTACGGCCGGACCGGTTTTTATACTTTGAAGGGAAAGGTGTAAAGGTGCGAGTGCTTTGTCGAGTCACAGCTGTGTTGTACCTTGGGGCAACCAAACAATGTTAGACTACACAAAACCTGTCGGAGCAAGGAAGTATTTTATCCAATCTTAAGCGATGTGCATCGAGATAAGATATTGTATCGCACAATGAGAACAAATTGATCCCCGAAAAAAGACCCCTTCAAGCTGTACGGCTATGCCATCGAGTTCTGAGTTTATTATTTCAATAAACTCGAAATTGTTGTGTGATTCGCGAAAAGATTTCATTCACATAAGTTTTTTTTTCATTTTCTGTTTTGTTTTATTAAATGATCAAAGTGTGGTAGAATGTAAACGCAGGTCACGCTCAAGAACATCACACAGTTTTGGGGCCTGCTTGTAACTGGGTTTTGAGGCCACAAAAAATCCATATTCCTATGCTCGTGTTTTCATTCTGGCCACAGGACGACGGGAAACAATGAACAAAACGTCTGTTCACAGCGCAACGCGTCTGCTGGGAGGGGGCCACCGGAACAACGCATGCGCCAAATTCATGGCCGCCAGCCTTTCCATTTCCGAAACCGGTCCAGCCTCAACAGCAAGATTTCGACAGTAACCGAATTTGAAACGAGCGGTGGGCTTGGCGTAATGGAAGGGGGGCGGTTACGGGGCGCAACTGGTCGATCGTTTGGATTAGTTCAGTTATGTCTAAAATTTCGTTCATTCCGTGAGAAATTAGATCAGGCCATCGATCAGGCAAAATGGCAGGAACGAGACACGCTGCTAGCAACAATTTCGTGCTTTTCCCCGCCCCCCCGTATAAAAATAAGGCAAGATATCGTCTGCAAGAGGCCAGACCCTACAGTGTGACATGAAAATTGCACAACCTTTACGGAATTTTACTGTCCTAGTTTTTTTTTTCTCCAGGTTAACATACCCAGACACATTCGATATGCTCTCTGAAGTAAAATCGACTCGACAATCCCGGAAACTTTTAGACAAGGAGCTTCCAAAGCCGGAAACATAAGAATCGAAGAAATTTGGTACCCGCGGATCACATGTCCCTTCTAGTCCTGGTTTAAACGCTGAGCTCTATCTCACATATTCTGTTGGTCCTTCAAGGTAACGAGATAATTGATGCTTTAAACTGCAAGGAGCGTGTGCCTTTTAATGTGTCAAAAATCTTGAGACAGTAGAGGGGAAACTCTTTCTAGTCCTTTGAATGAACTCCATCAGATTGACTAATCCCTTCAAGTGAATTCTTTAAAAACACTTCTCTATTTCACATGAGAGCAAGTTTGACTGCGTCCCAGTCGTTAAGTGGCTGATTAAATGAGAATATTTTGGCAATAAGATATTCATGCAAAGGTAACATTGTGAAGGCCTCCCATTTAAGATAATTCGATAAGGACAGCATTGATATGCGTGCAGAAATGTACGCTAGTGTCTGTGCACAACTTTTTATTTCTTTGCAAATTGTAAATCTTCTTTTGATTTCGTATTCATAACTTTTGTCCTCAGTTCCAAAATGTTTTCCAAAACTTCGAAGAACACCCTTTCGATCATCTATTGCTCGAGTGAATACACCAGAATAATACCGGCATATTAATGTTTTAGAAATGCCTTTGGTTTACAAATTATAATTTTGTGAGTGGTATTTTAATTGACAGTCAGTAAATGGCATCGCAAACAAGGCAACGAGACAAGGTCGCAAACGCGACCTTACTTAAAAAATTTGACCAACATCTGAGAATACTTTTCGACTAAAATTTGATATTTTACAATCAATGGACCCACACCTTGCACAGTTTGGCCATTTTAGACACTGATCTGCGATGATAGTAATGACGATTAAGTGAGTAAAAAATTAGTCACAACATCATAATCTCGACACCGTTTCTGATACAACTGGTATCAATGTCGCAATAAATGAAGGAACGAAACCTAAGAACTTGATCATGATCCCTTGGTTTATCCCCTAAATTGGGCATTATGCGGGTCCGTTTAGTTTTCATTATCACCTAAGTCCTCTTTACTGATTATAAGCAGAAGTCCACAACTGCTGGGAAATGTAAGCGGACGTCGATTTCACTGTACTGTTAAAGAAAGTACCAGGTATATTGAGTCGTATTAGCCTTGACATTCAGACGCAGCGAACGGCTGCATTTGCGATGTCACTGATTTCGTTCAGCGCCATTTTTCAATACTCTCTCGTCAACTCAATCGTTCCTGCGCTCTGATGCAAGTGCCAAGGGAATTGGAGGCCCCCCTCAAAAAAAGAAAACATTGCACAAAAATCCCCCCCCCTTCAAAATGTTCATGTGACTACCCAGGGCGTCGAGTTTTCAACGTGGGGCTAAAATGTTCGGGTTTTTATTTGCAATTCTGAGTCAGCTTTGAATTTCATAACGAAACCTAATAATTGGTGATTAGATAAGAACAAAGGAGCATGTGGAAATCTGATCTACCAACAAATCAAACAGTACCCTTCTTTAAGTGTATGGTATTCTATTGAAAAGCCGTACTAGTCATATACAAGTCCTCATCTGCTATTCTTGCCTATAGTACAAGTCAAGGGACAGTGAAGCCACAGATGCATTTGTCAGAAATGATTAACGAAAGACTTCTCTGCGCAACGCAACCCAATCTCCCGGTGAGAGAAAAAGAGACGTGAACAAGAGAGAGGAAGAAACAAGGGGGTCCATGATTTCCCATGCCAATCTTTTTACCCTGGCGTTGATCTGACATGGCCGTAATGTAATTACGGCCACGGAAGACAAATAAAGTGATCTCAGAAAACATCATTCTCCCCTCGCGGCCAGACACGAGTAAAAGGCAGGAATGATAAAAACAAAGAAGAAGAGGAAGGAGAAAAGAGTATATCCTCTGCCTTTTCGGAGAGCGGAGCAAATTTCCAAAGTTGTTGCGCGGTCACACCACGCCGGGCCGGGGGCTTCATGAATAATGCATGACAAATGTGGAGGTGCTGATGGGATGGACGGCCGGGGCCCGGTAAGACAAAACACCGCCGACCGGGCTTGCTCGGTCGCTAATGACACAAGATCCCAACTTCTGCTCGCCAAATCGAGATTGTATCTTGCTCTCGATAAATCCGCGATTGGGGGGAGCCTTATCGACATCAAAATGTGCATTAATTCCTGGAGGGAGAGAAAAAAATCTCCGCTCTGGGATAACTCTTCCAGAGACAGTGGGGGGGGGGCGTTTCGAAGGCTCAAGCACATCTCAAAATAAACGGACGGCCAGATCACAAGGGTATCAAGCATAAATCCGGCGAGGATCCACAACCGCGGGTGTACATCTGCGTACGGATACAAGGATGATTTCGATATTAGCACAGACTGGCACAGTGAAGTAACAGCCAACAAGCCGAGCCAACAAGTTGACTGGTTCATTCTATCCACGAAAAACGTGGACTATGAAAAGTAGAAGAACCTAAGCCGTCTGAATTATGATGCTCTAAATTGTTTATCTGCTTTCTACTACGAAAAGACTTAGGAACAGGAGAAGCATTTGTACACCAGCAGGCAAAAGCATTCTGCTGTTTAATATAAACTAAATGTAAAAGTAAAATATCCAAGAGTATTTCCCTTGGAGAACTAATTCATAAAAGACTGATGAAAAAATGAGAAAGATGGACAAAATTATTGAAGAAAACAGCTTTGATTTTAAGAACGTTAATATGTATATATTGTCAAAGGTGTTGACTACCGTAAATATAAGAAGAGGCAACGGTCAAAGTAAAAAGACAGGGGGTAGACAGCCAAGATCCACGTTGGCATAACTACTGATCTGATAGACACCAAGATCAAAATCTGGGGAGAAAATAAAGGAACCGAAGAGCAAACAGAGGGACAAAGAGGCGACTCCCGGCGGGGAAAACGGTCCAAGGAGAGGAGGGCTTGGACTCTAGAGTCTGCCTCATTAATTACGAGGCCAGAAAAATCACAAGTCATCTCCCATTGCTGGCCCTCAGTGGCTGCGATGTTTACTCCCCGATCAATCCCCTTGTCAAAAAAAGAAGAAAAAAAGAATAAACAGCGAACTGGCCGGAATTATATACACACTAGCCGCCTCGCATGAGGCAGTTTACCCTTTAAGATCCGATTTTTATGTTACCGTTCCTGGCCTGGCGCGCGCGCGCGAGGGAGAGAGACAGAGTGGAGGATGCACATCGAACCGTATGAATCATCCAACGACAGTTGTGTACACTCTTCAGATCCTGGTTACACCGTCGATAAAGAGCCCGCAAAGCGTTGATTGCTCGCTGAGAAGATACAAGAACAGCAGCTAAGTCAGAGAGCGTTCCATCTTCCCCTTTTGGATTCCCCCCACACCAGTCTTTTTTTAGTAGGAGGGGTGGGGGGGGGTTGGGGCGAGAAACTTGAAGTAATTGGTCGGCAAACAGCCAGGCGAGGCTTGTGTAAACGCGCCAAGTACTCGCTGGAAGTGTCAGAAGATGGCAAAGTGTTGCCGGTCGAAGGGGGGGGGACACAGCTAGATGTCGTTGCCTATAACCTTAACGCCTAGCCTCTTGCCAACCCCTCTCAAGACTTCCGTTGGCTGGAGGGGCCGACCCTTAAGGCTGGAGAGACAAGCCCAGCTGCCTTGTGCATTAGCAAAAAAAAAGAAAAAAGAACAAAAAGGAAATCCTTGCAATATAAATCTTGAATTTGACGACAAAAGTTCCACTTTGGCCTAATTCTGAGCGTGGGCACGCAGTTGTTCTACTAAATAGACGAGTGAACGAACAATGGTTTATGGACCTCATTAACAATCAGCCATTGTGAAACAGGGTTAATATTCATTTAGTTTGTATCAATTCAATGTTAATAGGTGGCCTTCTATAAAACAAAAGTCGGCCATTAATTAACAAAAATTAGTAATACATCAGAAAACCAAAGTACTTAGCCTTTTTCGACCACACGAGACCGGAAGGGTACACATCTTTCCTCGAAGAATGAAGAGAAGGAAGTGTGTTCTAACTCAAGTCGACACACATGGATTTTGGATTCCTATAATTGCATTCTTTGAATGAAACATGAATCATAATTTAACAGGAAATTTGCTGAACTGGAGCGCTTAGGCTCCGTCCACGAGATTGGTTAAAGTACGCCGTTTCCACGGCTGGACAACGTTCGAACTCCAACTGAAGAAGGGGAAAAAAACCCTCTGCATTCGTCATAACCCTAAATTCGTTTTATACCGATAACGACGTCACGGATCGATCCAGGGTAACCCAAGCCCCATGTTGTCTGTCAAACTCGGGGAGTTTTGGAGTGCGCGCTCGATCGGCCGACAGCTCGACCTGGAATGGGGAGGAATTGATCGGTAGCCGAACTCAATCCCCGCCGGACCATCTCCGTTTTCGTCCCCCCTAAAAATCCTTGCCCGACTTATCTAGATTCGCCGTTCCTCCGCGCGGTAACAGGAACCGCTGAGCGAGGCGTAAGGTGCGAGTTAATCATTTGAGACAGGGCAGGCTAAATTACTAACGATTGCCTCGTGTGGAGTTGGCCAAACATCCTTAACCGTGAAGCGAGAAAGAGGGGGGAGAGAGATGGATTTGGCTAAATCGTGTTGGGAAAGTGCGCCAAAAGTTCGCCTTGTTCATTTTCCTAATTATCCGTCTGAAGTGATCCTCGCTAGCCACAGTGAATGCACGCATTCACAAACTTATACGCCTCTCATCAAACCCTAACCAAACGGGAGAAACTGTTCTCAAACGTTTATCAAGCGTCCGTATCCACTCTTATCCAACCTGGTTCGACTGTTGAATTTTAACTACACTGACAATTCTTACACATGTATGCATATATCATATGGAAACCATAGTGTAGGCTCGTTCAGTGACTTTAAATTCCATTACCACTGGTTTCTCAATGTACTTGGGAGGTCACCACTTTTACGAGCGCAAGGGCGCGGCATAGGGTCGCTTGGCCATACGTGTCAAGGCTTTTGTAAAATACGGTCAGATTTTTGGGCGGGAACTTATACATGTCACTTCCCAGCAACCAATCTCACGGTAATTTTTATCACTCCCTGCCTGTCCAGGATGCTAAAACTCCTCACCAAGGACACTGCGCAGACACCTTTCTGAGAAATTCCGATGGCGGTAAACAAGGTCGAGCAATCTGCGGAAGTTTCAAATAAGGTTTATTTTGGGCCGAACGAAAAGTTCGAAGTTAGCTGTCATCAGTGCATTTAAGGCCTTGGTTTATGGTTGAGGTACTTTGACTCTTTTAGTCTGGTGATTTGTAAAAATGAAATGGAAATGAAAAGTCTAGCTTCTCCTACTATTGCTCATCTCTTGTTATCACTAGAAGTTCTAAATATATCCCATTAGAGCGTCGTCTAGTTTCGTTTTGATTCTTTCTTCTTTTATGGTGGCATTGTGATGGCAGTGTACGGTAACATACGATTTTAACTTACAATAATCCACGAGTATTTCATGACAGCCGAAAATTTTGCATTTACATGTAGTTCGGTTCAACTGTATTGGGTCAGACAGGTATTATTTCATGTAACGGCAAGACGGCAAACAGACTGGCATTTTCCCGTAACGGTGTAAACATCTTGTCTTTAGTTCAAACCAAGTAATCCACTGGGTTCTAAAATTTCAATTACAGAATCTGAGACCACGGGTTAAGTCAAACCTAACACGACAGAGTAACGCACACAGCTACAAAAACAGACTCGGAGCGCTGCACTCGATACACCGCCTCCACGCAATTACCAAGTTTTTCTGGTGTAGGGTGACAATGGCGAAAACTTCGTTCCGTCAAGTTTTGGCCTAAGCTTCCTGGGCAGAAGGCCCTGCTTAGCAAGGCCCGAAGGGACGCGATTTTTTCCTTGTCCGATCGGGTTGGGTATCCATCTTGTCCCCTGGACCATGCCGGTGGTCAGTCGCTAAACGTGCACCGCATACCTTTACCGTACAGTGGCCGACGAGTGAACTTTTTTTCGCTGTATTCTACCTAACCGCACAGTGAATCGAATACGGACTTACCAGAAGACCCATGCAGGCATGTATACTTTCAACATCCCGAGGGAGACTTCGATCACTTTTAAGTTCTATCTGGACGATAACATGTTGAAATCGAGCCTCATTTGTTGAAAATCATCACTGATTGTGCACATATATATTAGGTATGTTATACTCAAAATGTACGTGCGATTGCGTGAACGTACTCCTTATTCATACAGTAACAAAGCCATAGGCTTTGTGTCATATATGAGAAGCATGAAACAAGTAGTAGTTTTCTATCAGGGTGTAATTTACCGCTCATTTTTTATGTTCAGCGATTTCAAGACCACAATAATACATCTCTTGTGGTCGACAGAGAATCCAGCACTTTCCAGATGTAATTTGTCATCGTCGACACCCACTTCGGCCCCAGCCGAAAGGCAACGAAAGAAGCATAAATTCTGAAAGTGCGGTTGACAATTTCGAGCTTTGGTGAAACCACAAAATGTGCCACTCAAAAATCGGTGCTGGTGGTGAAAGGAGGTAAAATAATGAACAGCAACGATTCGCTAATGGACAGGGGACACCACAAGAGGCTCTGTACATGACACATTCTTGATTGGTTAGTTCCATGTACTGTCCCATGCAGAAGGTTTCACTTCCAAGTTCCATTCGCATGGCACAATGGGCATTGAAATGTGGGCCGAGATTAAACGTCATAAACAGACTAATAACATGTAAAGTGCACACCATTTTTTGTCAGTGCAGAAGGCAAAGAAAATGCTTTTCATGATCTTGAACACAATGAATCCTTTACAGTAAGAAGTGTACGTTCAGCTCCTAGTTTGATATTCGACGTTAAGAGTTGTCTACGGAGCGTACATCACACGGCGAGAAATGTTTCTTTAAAAAAAAGGACAAGAAAGGGAGAGAGGAATCAACGCGGAGTCAAATCAGCTGTGCGGTGATGATGTCATGGTCATACTAGGGATTACATAATAGGAATGAGGTGGATAGCGATATCAACGACCAAAACAAAACGATTACTTGGTTTTACGACATGAGACAAATATTTGTGCCCTCTGTGTCCAATTATTAGAGCAGGCTTTGAATTGACCTCAAGTCTCGTGTGCTCTTAATTTGCAATTTCATTCCAGCGTGAGTTATCTTTGAATTGTGTTGACATTATTTTGCTTCGGCTTGTAATCATGAGGATTTCGCGCACAGAAATGAACAACAGCCCATTCGCCTTTTACCCTCTTGCATATTTTTAATCACGCATGGGACGGTAAATTGGCGAAAGCACGCACCGTCTTGAATAGGACGACTCGTTGTAAAATACTGTATGTGAATACAATTCCCATGGTAATGAAACATGAAATCAAACCACGCTGTTCCTTGGGAAAAATGCATGGAAATGAAGATGTACCTTTACCGCAATATCACCCCTTTTCTCAGTTTTTCAACGTCGGACTGAAGTCAATATTCTCAATATAAGTGCTTTCAAATGAGCTTATGTTCAGGAGGCACTCTCCTTCGTAATGAAAATGTGCAACTTTCAGACTAACAGCGTAGTACAAGGAGCTATCCGCCACGGTGTAGATATTATTTTGTTTCCAAGAGCGCGCTTCGCTTCTGAACAACGCGAGGTCGGTGCCAAAGTCACTGCGACACACAATGCCCAGTCACGGTGGTCTCGCGGGGCCACGGCGGAGCGGGAAAAGACGAGGCTCCGGCGGTAAATGCAGGGAGGGAAGTCCGATTTGCGGCGGCCCCTCCTCCACCCATAGAACCCGAAGCCCTCTGGGAACACCGGCCTAAAACGGTAGATAATACCCCCGCTTTACAGTCTGACGGCAGCGGCCATGGTCGGACAGCGGGGCCTCCCGTGCTCGCCTAGTTAGGTGAATTACGGGGCTTGGCGATTTGATACAAATTCAATTGTGAGGGGATATGTCATGCATGAGAAGATAACAGCCTCAACCAACTGCTCCCCGTGTACGTATTCCAAACCATTTTGCCTCTGACAAATTGAAAAGGAAACATAAGGACTGTGGACCTGCAAACCAGTTAATGGCCAACCTGTACCACTTAAAGTGAAGGACAAAGGATTTCAAAAGAATGAAAGAAATGTACCACGAAGGCAGAAAAAAGGTCACCTCCCGTCCCCTCCAGTTTGCATTATGTCATCTGTATTATTCTGCTAGTTCATGATCTAGAATTTGATTCTCGAAGACTTTTTGAGCGTTTCCTAAAATCCTTTGATTAAATCTTGTATGAAAGGTACACTTTAAAAAAAAGGATATTTTTCCATGTTTCCAACAGTTATTTCTTAAGCATTCATGTTGGTAAATCGTGCACTTTAACCAGCTTATGTTTTTCTTGGTCATTCACAAGTCGCTTGAAGAAAACACGATGACTTGTTCACGATAACCATGACATTTAACCATGCTCCTAGATTTTACCCCCCAAAAAAGGGAACGCGCGAAATGAGCTGCGTATTATTCCCTGTTCCCGATTGCCAGCCCCCAAAATCGTGTCAAATATTTGTTCTTGGGCCGGTTAAGAGAAACTCCGTTTGTTCAACGACTCCGCCAGGAGTTGTCAGGGGGCCCAGTCTCGACGTGAGCGAAATCGGACGGCTGTACCGGAACGCACGGGGGCTATTAGCGTGTCGGGTGTCGTCCGAGCGGTTAAGAAAAAAAATGGGGGCTGACAGGCGAGGACCCGGGCCCGGGACGCGGGGCTGAGCTTGGCCTGGTGCGGTCATCAATACTCGGCAGCGGTGCTTGCTAGACTGTTTGTCAGGCCGGAGTGGCGTATTGTGTGTTTGAGCCGCGCCATTAGGTGTTGACACTGTGCTTTAGGTGTGAGCGAGGTGTTTAAGTGGGTTTCCAAAGCGCTCGTCAAGACAAAAATACGCAAACACTAATACCTAGACCACACAGTCATCAACACCTCCGCAATCAATACAAAAGCAGTACATTTATGACCAAGTTCAGGCAGGGAATAGGTGAAATTATGTAGCGTCCACATTTACTAAGCCACCTTGACAAGTACGGAAAAGAGGACTGTGACTTACTGTGTCGTATTTCAGAAGACGGAGTTCATCCAACACTGTACATTCGGAACTAAATCCAAACGGCGAGGCCGAATTTAAACTAAGAAATGGCTGTGGCCGCTGAAAGCCCCCTCTCTTATATATTATCAGCCCAAGACAGTGTGTCGTGACAAAATTAAAATTCATGCCAAAACTTCTTTCATCAAAATAGTCTTTGACCGGTTATGGATGCGTGGCAGCGCAAACGAGTAAATCGTGCCGTTTGGCGCGTACTGTCTTGCCGGCAAATCGGTGTGCAGCACGTTTTTGTCCCTGTCTGCTGATGCTAGGGAAGACGGTGTGTCTGAGGCCTTTGTCTTGGCCTATGGTCTCCAATTAACCCCCCGAAGGGTCACAAGAGAAGAAAAGGATGGGAAATCTTGGCTTTGACTTAAAATGTTTAAACCAAGAGAGTTAAATTTATTAGACTCACCCAGCTATCGAAAAGGAGACAAATAGAAAAAAACCAACTGAGCTGTTGCCAGTATTTCACACGAAGGCCGGTTTAAGAAGACAACAATATTTTATAAACACAGTATTCAAAATGACCTCATATTTCACATCAAAATTTAAAATGTTCATCCGACTGCATTACCCCCAATTCAGTTATTTCGATCAAAGATTTAAAAGAGTAACTGGCCTTGAATTCTTCAGGTTTAGTTTCAATAAATTATTGTTAAAAGAATAACGTTTACAAAACAGCATGCTTCATAAGAGCGTTACGATAAAAAAGCGATTTTTGCTCGTTATTGTGCCAATAATCTATCACAATTAATAAACTGATTAAACAGAAAAAAAAATCTATTATTTCACTTTTTTGCCTTGGTTACAAAAAAACACTTTTCGGGGTCGGTGAAAAATGAAAGCGGTGTGGTTTTTTAATGCCGTAAACTTTTGCGTGGACACGGAGTTGGCACCCCAGCCAGACTTGCGCGGATTGCATACGGCTGCCGTAGATGTTTACCGAAATCTGCGCGAAACACTCGACATAATTATGTATGCCTTTGTGCAAACAGAAATGGGTGTTCGATCAGTGTCCGATAGCGTGCGTATTTTACGATTCTTTTGTTCAGTTCAAAAGCTTATTAAATGAGCCTTTCACTATGATTTTTTTTTGGGGGGGGTTTCCAGCATGAAATCCGTTGTGTTAATGTTGCATTAATACGACCAAAGATATTTGGTTATAGTACGCTGGAAACAGATCGTGGATTGGACTCGAGCGTGATAGATGTTTTCAATCCATGTTAAACATTAACGCCTGACAGTCACATACGGCGTACTTTGTCCTCGATGAAAGCGAAAAATGGGAAAAATGTGATCAATTACGGCCATGAAATTAATATTATGGCTAGGATATTGATAGTGTGGTAATGGAAGCGATTACGGTGCGGGCCGGTCAAAGGTCAACGCGCCATGCGTCGACGTTTCCTACAACAACAACAAAATGAAAGCATATCTAATTTCTGTAATATCCCCTGCTCGCCTAACATTAAAGCCAGACTCCCTTCGGCCGAGCAGCGGGCAACTGTGTCTATCCGTAATTTCAAGGTGAGATAAATTGGGCTTTTAAGGGCGGCCCTTTGAACTCAGGGGGCGCGGCCCCTGACCGGGCACCAGTTGTTTTCCATTGATGCCAAGGCCCGCCTCTTGTAATTGCCCAGGCGCGGTTGTTGTCTTTGCTAATTAAGTGGCTTGTTTGCGGCGGTGTTAGATTCCAGTGAAGCAGCTTTGTGTTTTAGTGGGTTAGCAGGTTGCTCAAGGGGAGTGCATGTATCAACTATAGGAATGATATCACTACAGCATCAGGTTCGATAAATACATGAACACTGGAATTGGGTGCACTGAGGGACCATAGCCTGATTACAATGTAACATTCCTTTCTTTAATGGGACTGACTTGAACAGTACAGTTAAATATAGTTTAAAGTTCAAGACAAGACTTGGAATTAGTTACACATTCTGCCACTGAATTTAAGTTTCTGTTGAATAAATGAATTGTGACTCAAGAAAAAAGATGAGACTTCAGCTCGAGAAAAATGCCCAATGTTAGTTTGAAATGATGACCTACATGACAAGCCAGTCAACTGATAATCTCTCCGTGTGGCAGCTGTTTTACAACAGATTCTAGGCTCCATTTTCTTCACAGCATTGCAAATGCTTTCTTACAATTTGGAATACGATTGACTGAACCGTCCTTTCCCTGTCACGGCAGTGCGTCGGCCGAAATACCAAATTTTAAAATCCACCTAATACAGCCTCATGAAGACGAAGTCGTTGGCAAATTTACCACCGCTCATGAAATGCAATGGGAGGTCCTTACTCTATTGAGGGGTGCTCTTTTGGCTTTTGGCTTTCAAACTAGTTTTTAGGGACTCTGTCATTATCAAGAGGCTCATTATCATGTGACGAGGATTTGTGCCGGGATGGGGGGGGCGACTTGCCTGACTATGAATGTGTGAGGGGGTAGGTTGCTGATAACATATGATATCATGCGGTTCGTCGTTATACAGATGTACACTCCGAAGAACCTTACATTAAATCGGCATATATTTTTGAGTGTCATTAAAAAAAGTCAGAAAAAACTCGTCACAATCTCCCTCATTGTTCCTCTCTACGAAAAGGCGGCAGGGTGATCCAATGGCCCATTCCTTATGGGTCGAAAAGTGGGGACATGTACCCCAATATCCCCTTGGGTTTGCGCCGATGCTCCTCATACCTTAAGCGGTTAATAGATCCAATCATTTAACAACAACAAAGCGGAGAGGGTTTATGTTTTTTTACGTCGAAGATTCTCAGTTCACTTCTAAGTGTCCTCAGCCCGAGCCTGCCCTCTTGAAGATGGCTTAAATAGCCATATCAAGAGCTGAGTAAGCTCGCTATTAAAACACTAGAGCGGGAAGCAGCGAGCGCAAGGCACTGTTGGGGGAGTTGTTGTAAGGGTCTTGAAGGCGGTACTTGCTATTCAAAGTCACACACACCGTCAAACATTAACTAGGCAGTGCAACGTCTCCGTGAATTGACTGCCAGGGGGAAAGGTCGCTTGAAATACTGATACCAAACTGAAGTAAAAAAAGGGGGGAAGGGGCTCAGGAGATTAAAGTTTGAAAATAAGTGTTACATTTGTGGCTACACCCAAGCGCTAAACATCACTCTTTAACAACAGCGATATGTCACATAATATGTTGTACTTCATATCAAAGTATCGTCCATTTGGCTTTGCACTTTGTTTTAAAACTACAAAGCGATTCACTCTAAACGTCAGTCGCTCATCCTGCCTTGTTCAGTTTGTTGACGTCAAAAATCCTTTCAAAGCCGAGCACCTGAAACTTTGAAGAGAAGTATGCGCAGTACGTCGGGTTTGCTACCTCGGTATTCCGTCATAAAAGAGCAACTTTAACAGGTTTTCCGTTTTTACATTTGAATGTCAGAATTCAGGGATCTCCCCTTTCATGGACAAAATTAATTGTAGAGTCCCGTTGTACCTTCCTTGAGTTACAGTGCGGCATCGTGACGACCTGACAGCCGGCATGCCTTCAAGTCAGGGGCGCTAGATCGCAAAAGTAAAGATCGCCCCATTTTTTCCAGATCGAGAATTTTCCCGCCAAAACGGCGCCCCTGAATACTTCAGACTTCAACTGAATCCTGAACCCACAGGGGTTTATCTGCATGCGGCTTCTTTATGGGCTGAGACTCGTACACATAGGCCTATGCGACATCTGGAAACTCATAAAAAGGCCATTTTTGTCTTTCAAACAAAAATAGAAAGGGACATAAACCCAAGCGAGCAGAATTCTTCCCCCGTAATCAATTTTATACCATGTTATACTCCAAAGGCAGATTTCTGCCCCGACAAAGCACGTACAATGCAGTCAATGTGGTATTATTCGGAAATGGCATCTTTCAGACCGTGGAACGCCTGGGACACACCAGCTGTCCATCAAAAAACCCACCCGGTAGAAAGTGGCAATTTCCCCGGTCCACTGATATGTGTTTCACGGCCCTCGTGGGGCGATACCAGTGGGATTATGTGTAATCCCGTTCTACATCAAAAAGCCAGATCAGAAGACGAATTGGGGAGAAGAAAAGAAATCGAGGCAAAAAGGATGAGAGGACGGTTGGGGGAGACAGAAGGCAACGAACAGAAGCTGCTCTTATCTGCCGTCTCAGCGGCCTTTTACGGTGGCTTCTTTTCCTGAAATGGCAATCCTATAGTCTCAGTCGAAAGGGGTGGCTGACGGTATCTAACGAGGAAGCGTGTAAAATGGCCCGTTGGGAAATCCACTGGGCACGAGATTGATCCCCGATTCTCCCCCGCCCCCTCATCCTCCACCCCAACCGCCGGTCGATCCCGCTCCTTGCGGTTTTACAGAGGCTTGGCTGGGCACCGGAATTAAATCTTCGTGAATTGCCCATCATCTTCGCTAGATCTGCAGCTCATTAATATTTCATCAAATTGAGCCGAAAATTGCCAACATCTTTTTTTTCTCACTCGTCACAGGCCTATTCCATATATCCAAACCAAGGAGGGATCATGGGTACAGTAACGATCGCCACAAACGAGAGATCACAGGCCGCCGGTGTGGCAGGCTGTAGCGTTGATCATTTTCATTAGCAGTCTCGGAATACAACCCGAAATTTAATTTTGGAGCAGGACTCGAAACGACCGAACAACGAACAGAATAAATACAGTGCACAACGGCCTTACAAGTCCCCACAAGCCACGACGCGAGTTAGGACATAAAAGGGTCGTTCCCTGGCGAGTCCCATCCCGGCACCCGCCATGGCTGGAACAGACAACAAACGCGCACTGGGGGAACAGAAGCGTTCGATGCTCCGACCGCCGCGCAAACCTCAAGGGAAGTCTTTAATTCTCCATAAACATGAAAAGAAGGCAAAGAGGAAACTCCGTTATCGACAGGTTATGCTAAAAAGCTGTTAGAATACAGCAGGCACTGCGAGAAACCAAAGCTTCGTATTCTGACGACAGAGAGAGAGAGAAAAAAAGGCGAAGGACAGACGCGCGCGACGGGGCTGGGCAAAGGCAAATACAGCGACGCGTGCGGCATATTGAGGTTAGCGACAGTGGGAGAGGGTCGTGTAATCTAAAATCAAAATGGCGGCAAGCGACGCTTCGCAATACATTCGGAGCACAAAAGACATGAAGAACATTCCAAATGTGGCAATCAGATTTGGGATTTAGCGGGGCGTTGCCAGCAGCAAAAGGCCTGGGGCATGCTGTTTTGAAATGAAATACTTCAAAATATGAAATAATTTAAATACAATTATACTTTAATTACATTTCCCGAACATTCCCCTGACAGACAATAAGTGACCCAAACTCAAAAAGTAACAAGTTGGCTATGTTCCCGAAAGTAATTAGGATGCTTTGTTTCTTTATATCGGAATAAACAAGGGAAATATAGATATTTATATTTGAACTAAAAGAGCATGAAAATATTGTACGAGGGTGGCTATTGGCAAGTGAAAACAGGTCGCGCAAAAGTGGACACGATATACTAAACAAAAGCAGCACTTTTTATAGCCCAACGTCAAGTAAAATTGGAAGCAACGTGAATGTCAAGGTAATGGTTGTTTAATGGATTTTGGACTTGAGTTTTTCTGTAAATTTGGGGTCCAAAAGTGCAACACTGTTTGTGTCCCTTTTACACCGGACCTGCGTAATTTGAAATGGAAATGTCATCGAACTCGACTTCAAACAATTTTATTTGTTTGATAGGGAATAACACTACTTAATAACTCTTGTATAATCATGTGACGGGGACACCCCAAAAATTGGACCCCTTTTGAATATAATGATCTGACCCAACATTCAGTACTCTATACATGTACTGCGAAGCCCTCTACACGCCGGGGCCGCGGTGAGCCCGCAGACGGGTAAATATGACCCACCTCAAGGGGGTCAGCCTGCAGGGCCACCCGCGCTACTCGCACGACAATCCCTTGGAAGAGAGGGGGGAAAAGTTGAGCATATAAAGATCCGCGCACCTGTGCTAGCGCAACCAAATTACCACCGGCTTTTGTGCCAGTGAAAACTTTAGGGGAATCCTTACACCAACGGTGTTTGATTAACTGGTGTCCATTCTTTGCCCGAGAATTTGACAAGGGTGTGAAGAAAAGACGGGTTGTCTTTGTCCCTTTGTCAGGCTGTCTGTTGAGTGGGGGAGTTCATAATTAAAGCTGCCTTCGGTATCACACAGATTTTCATCTTGGCGCTATTCTGTGTCTATTTCTTACAAACGACGGCCGTTTACAGACCAGATATAAAGACGACCAGGCAAGTCAGTTACGCCACTGCAAAGGCATTATTATGCAAACTGTGCCTTCGGGTGCTTCTCTCTCTCTCTTTTCATTTCACCGCAAGATCAGACAGACTAAAAACGACTGCCTAAACTCGTGGATAAAGTGTAAAATAGATTTCCATGGTCAAGCTTTGGGGTGAAAATAACTGCACACATTTGCACTGAACAGTTACCACCACGTCTGCATGTGCGTGTCTCTCTGGTACGGTGTGCGTTACAAGAAAGGCCTGAAAATCACGTTGAACAAAATGCAACATGCTGGGGTCTACTTCTACAACACCACCACAATAACAACCACAACAACAAACAACAACAACAAAATCCTCGTTGAAGTCTGGATTGCGGTGCTGGCACCAGTCATACAACTTGCAAGAAGCCTGCACAACTTCACAAGGTCCAAGCTCTGTTGCAAGACACAGAGTGCTGATTGTCGTGAACCGGGCCCCTATGTATAGGATCAATTACACCTCGGTGACTACACACATGTGATAGTTACTGGAGATGTACACGTACCGTGAGCCCCTGCCAATCTATTTCACGGCCTCCTTGAAGCTTCCCACACCTTCCTCATTGTCCGAGGTGTGAAATTTTAATAGGGGCTCAATAAGTGGCTCGAGAATTCAATTAGACTTAGCTGGCCCCCAAAAGGGACCGCCCCAGCAGAGGCGGAAAAATAAAAACCCCTATGAAAAGGCTCACAGTGGCCCCCCGATCGAACACCGGGCTCACCACAGTGTGTCCAGCCGTGGTTTAATGGCATCTGACGGGGAGTGATACCGGCCTGATCCGATTAAAGCTCTGCTCTTTTCTTCTTAAAAAGAAGGATGTCTCTGTATTGGGCCGTTAAAGACAAGTAAAAACAAAACGATTATCTATAAGCGCTGTGAAGGCTTTTTTGAATGGGCCAGAGCGAACACCTGGGAGATGGTCACGACAGCAGCGTTTAGCAGATCACTGAGGGCATTAGGATGAACCGGGTAATTATGTTCATAAGCGGCTGGAATCGAGTTTAAAATAACGATCGCTCACGACAACTGCCAATCATAGCATGCACGTTTCCCGCACAGCGAACGCCACACAAAAACATAAACACTGTTGTTTTTGTTATTGCTGACGAGGACAGCAACATACACAACAACGGCTCTCCGTGTTATTTTCGTCAGGACCAAATGTCAGGTACTTCGACCAATTGATTGTGTGGGTTTTCAAAAGAAAATGTAAAACCTGTGAACATAAAACTTAAGCAGACTAAAGTTCAAAACAAACAGGAAACCACCCTTAATTCTAATGAGATACAATAAATTAACAAAAACAAGAATAATGATAGATTTAGGCACACATTCTGGATTAAACGGTTATGTGATTCCCTGTCGTTAAGTCGGACAAGGGAAAAGCATTCTCTGTCGCTTGTAAATAACAAGAATACACACCAAAGATGCAAGCGCCTGCCTGCCCAGTTTGTAATATACGACATTCATTTAAACCTAATAACACACACAATTTGGCATTGCTACTCAGTGCCAATCCCAAACCCCCTCCCCCCAAACAAAAAATAAAAAAATTTCTGACTGACAGACTATTGAACTTGAAAATCTACCCGCCTTTGCGAGAAATCTGTTAATACTTGACCGTGCAGAGACATCCTTCAACACGTGAAAATTGTGCCAGCTATTCTGGCGACATTTTAAACGGTAGGCGGAACATTATTCGGCTATGTATGGCTTATTGTGCCGTGCGCGTCGGGACGAGGGCTATTATGCTGTGCAGTTTTATCGCTATTAGGTCATGTTTAATTCGGCTCAAGTACCCAGTGTAAGCAGATAGACCATAAGTGGTTCTCCGTCGGAGTATAAAGCTCTTGCGTTTATACAGCGCGTTGGCACCCACGATCGCTTGCTGGCCTGCATAGCAGTTTGTCATACATCACATTACCTATGTTTGCTCCATCGTGTGGGTGCGGAATAGTTATATTTGTCCATGGTGCAGATTCCTGTAACCACTGGCGCTGTGAATAATTTGATGCAGAAACATGTGAACACGACGTTTTATTCAGTATTGCTTAAACAAATGTACTTTGACTAAATCCAAAATTTCCAAACATTTTGACCGCTATGAAACGGATAGGGCAGTAATATACAAACATTCTTAGGTGAGATAATGTCTTGATTTCCCCTGCTGTTATCATCGAATCTCCTTCATGAAAGTCGAACCATAAGGACTACAAAGACGCACATTCTTCTGTCCAGGTGGCATCAGAGTTGACAGAAAGAAATCTATTTTCAATATTCATGTTCCCTCTTGGAACACCCACTGCGTGAACAAAACACTCGAGAAAATAAAACGCCCCCCGATTGGGGTAATATCCCGTCCGAGCGCCCTGGACGATGACACACCGCTTAATGAGATCCGAGCTTCTCCAAATTGACGGAATTACTGGCGAGAAGTGTTATGAGTAAGTGGCTAGTAATACGGCATTACCGGGACTCCTCGCCCTAACGCCGCGGCGTGAACCGGAGTGCTTGCCGCACCGCCGCACAATACACACCGGTTGCACGGGGACCATTTTCACCATCAACAACTCTGTCGGAAGCCGTGCGGACTAAACATGGCGGGGTTTGAATAACAATGCCGCGTACACGTTGTAAACGAAAGGTGGACAGACCGGAAGACAAAACCCAGGATCCCCCCAGCCAGTGTGGCACATTTTGTGTACACTTGTTGCATCGCCAGTGTGTCAAAAACTTAATTAAGCACTGTAAGTGAGTATTCCCCGGTGACGTCCCAGATTTGTCTTGAATTAGAGTCGCATTGAGTGAGTGTATATTTTGCATGTAAAAGAGAATTGTCAAACGCAGAGCTTCGATGTTATTTCTTTAGATGCGTTTCATAAATGATCTTCACTACTGGCTACACTTTGGGCAAAAACTTCAACAGGCGCCTAAATTTTCTATTTGACCAGGAAAAGCCTGACCCTGCAGCCGTCTGTATCTGTCAAATCTTCAGAGAGATTGATGAAAGTGGTCTATAAATCTACAGACTACATTTGGCTATGGAAGTTTCGTTCAGATTTTGTTTAAGTTGCCTGCTTCTCAAGCAGAGAACTATTGACAATTTCTGGTGTTTGAATTGTCGAAAAGACCCTCATATATCCATGTTTTGCTTTGTACAACAACATTGCTTCCACTTAGGCATCAATGAAATTTGTCGAATACGATGAAAGTACACAAGTTGGCTAATTCCACATAAATTAAACGTTTATCTTGCTTCATGGAAAACTGGAGGTGTCACTGTGAATTTCCAGTTAGGTCTGACAGCCTAAATTAGTACTTATGAATCTACTACTATGACATAAATTGAAGTAACGCATTCAACGTTTGAAACGATGATTCGTGTGAATGCGAAATATCCGATTGAAGCTACATTATAATATTAGTTGCACTAAACATTTCATTACAGAAAACCATTTCCCAAAAATCAGCTGTTTGGGGCAGATATTTCCAGAAAGGAAATAAAAAAGGTCCTCGACAACTTACGGTCGCCATTTGTAAAAGAACAAATTAACAAAGCATGTATTTTAATCTAGGAGAGATGGTGATGACAAGGGGTTAAGAAAGAGCAATAAATTTGCACTTACCTTCGGGGAAGAGAGCCCTCATCTTGAGGTAGCTGGTAGTTAGCCGTATGATGGAGGCTTTGTCCAGCTGGGTTGTAATGGCAGACGGTAGAGGCAACAACTTGGCTAGCTCGAAGAACTCGGCGTTTTCTTTCTCCCGTCGGGTCCGGGCGGCGTTCTTGGACTTCTCCTTCATGCTGTCGAACCTGCCAAATTCACGTGGACTTTAATTTTTTTTCTCTCTTCTAAGATATCCAGTGTTTGGAATTACTATTCTCCTCACAGATGTGAATGGTGAATTGTGACGGGTTTTTCAAAGTAAAAGTGTTTTACGCCCCTTCCACAGCGTGCTGCCGACTCGTGGTTAGTTCGTGGGCCCAGTCATGATAACCAACCGTCACAGTTTGTGAAAATCGACGGAGTTACGCAGTCAAAATTGCAAGTGTGACATTGAGACAACTTCTAAAGTTGACATCACTAACACGCGCCAGCCCTAGGTGTTGTTCTTATAACAGTACAGTACCTCCATACAAGTCTTGTACAAGGACCTGTGAAATACATTTTACATAGAAAAACTTAACTCGCCTTCGAGTCCCGACATTGAAGACGTCTAACTATATATCTGGCTACAGCGTTGATTTAGTTTTTTCTTGTCGAACCAGTGGAAATTCTTTCCCCAACGTGAAAACGTATGTGCACATCTCCAGCATGAAGATTTCAATAGCGAAGTTCCATTTCGCAGTGTTGTCGAGTCTCGCTGACACGCAGTCCAAGGCCCAGCGGTACAATATTTTTGGCAGTGCGTCCCAGCCAGCGATCGCACAGATCTACCCCAGGGGCTGTGCCGTCTGGTCGGCCCAGTAACACGCTCTGATTCCTCCCTGCAAGTTGAATTGTTCGCAGATGAAACAAATCCAGCTGGACCTATGCCCGCACAAAAAAGCGACCTCTCCCCGCATTTATCGGGGCAAGGAAGGGTGCCGGGATAGGGGCAAAAAAAATTACCCGCGCATGTTGCCAAGTCTTGTCAGCGGGATGCCGTCATTTTCCCAAAGATGTTTTTGGTTTTGTGTGTCCGGGGTGGGACAGTCTTCCATCCACGGTAGCGGGGCAGGACCACGCTGTCTTCCTGGAGCTACAGGGAACGGGCGGGCGTCCAGGCCGCCGTTCGTACAGTGAGTGAAGCCGGCGCTTACTACTGCCTGTGTGTGTGAGTGCGTGGCACACGGGACACCACAGATCCCCGGATTAATCAAAGCGCACACTGCGTCATGCATGGCGGAGCACCATCTATAAATACACGAACTTGAATTCTGATGTGTCAATCAGGGTAGACCCCCTTTTTTCTTTCTTTATTTCTGCTCCTGTTTCCAACTCCGCATTTCCTACCTCCAAAGGTGCTCTGATTGGATCAGGGTGGCTCCAAAGCATCTGCAGAATCGTAACGTCTTTCCGTCCCGAACTGGGTAAAAGCTCTCGGCCGAGGGAATCATGTATTATGGAATAGGCATCGTATGCCAGCGCATGTAACTGCACCGCGCGTCTGTTTTTATTTAACCGACGTTAAGTCCAAATATAACGCGCTAGCATAATCGCAAGGCTTCAGCATTCAGCGTACTGTTAGGAATTGATCCTCGAAATAAGTCTTTAAAATTAACTCTAAGCATGATGCCAATGGTTCAGCAAGAAAACTCTCCCTACCGATGACATGAGTTCGAGTAATCTGAAGATCACGGTGCATCGGACCCTTCCTAACTACCGTCTTCTCTTCCAACACACCGGCCCACACAAGGCCCAACTTGGGCATGGCGGCCTCAGCCACGTACATCCATCTTCATCACTGCCTCGTCTCTTAGGTTAATCCCAATATTGGAACCACATGCATCCTTGGCCACACCATCAATTTAAAATGCACCCATAGAACAAGTTTCAATCTCCGAACTCCTGGTCCGTCCAACGTCCGTACTTTTCTCCCCGTTCAACGAGGGCACTGATCTGCAAGGTGTCAGCATCTGTTGAATCTGACTTCGGCAGCAAGGGTTCCGCTGAATCCATGTACCCTTGACAAGCTTGGTGTTCATTTCAATGCCATTCCAATAATGGAACACAAAGTCATGAGTGCATAGCAGTTGGAATAACATAAATCACCAACAGACGTAGCAGATTTCGTCCCCTGACGCCCCATCACCAGTACACCCTAAGCAACTCGCGACGCCACACTGACGCTACAGACTGAACACCAAAGGACTCCAATCTACAAAACATTGTTCTATTAGAAATGGTTCAAAAGGGCACAAAAACCTTGATCTATAATGCAGACCGGCATAAGTCATGTTGCTTTACGGTTAAGGTACAAGTGCTAAACGCTACCGGTCGACGTGTCGTGCCCGTGATTTCGGCATATGATGCATTACGCTCAGAATGGTTTTGGTACTTACCGAAGTTCTGGCTCGTCCGAGAAATCACCGATGTGGGTAGTCCGCGACCTAATCAGCCACGAAAAAACAAACAGCAAACAAGTCGTGAGTATGTATAAGTATGTGTTGTACGAGCGTGTGCAGGTCAAGTTTCCCCCTGCTTCTTTCCTTTTTGTTTTGTCTTTTTCCGGGGTGCCTGTGTCCCCGGCCAGTGTTTTCCAGATAAGTTGCGATGGAGTGTCATGCATTGATACAGCACGCAGACCAAACGTGTGCAAACCCTTGCCAGCGCCGGTCCCCAAAACCGTGAGAAGTCACGAACCCTTACCAGCCGAGTGAAGCACAGTTGCCCGACATCCCTGACTACCCGCTACACGTTCCCTCGATCGCCCCCTCCACGAGCACACAAAATATGCAAAGGCACGGCGCGCGGTGCTTGCGTTTCGTCGGTGATTCGGTTTAAAAGAATAGGGAAAAAATGTGCAGGAGGGAAGAGGAAAAAATCGTCACCCGCTTCAAGTGTGCAGCCAAAATGCTCATTTTCTGGCTTGCTGGTGTGGTGAACGGATAGTATGATACGTTGGGTCAGATGGTATTCATGGGTGGTCATCTGGGTTCTTGTTCTTTTTTTTCTTTCGCCAAATTCAAACCCCCTCGTCTCTCGACATAAACTCCCTTTGGTTGGCACTCGTGCCGTAAGAAAAAAAAACATAGGAAAAAGCAGATTCTTGCTACCAAGGAGTGCACGCCAATCAAACAAGAGCTGTCATCACACCGGGCTTTGATTGGTGAGCTGCAAGACAGGGGCGTGACCTGATGGCATCGTCATAATCGCCCGGCTATCTGCCCCTCCATTCATAACTACGCTGCGGTCACCTTGTTTAGCGCTATCCCATACACAGCACACGCAAAGTGGCGTGCCGTTAATACGAAGAGGCATAATGTACGAAATATTCGTATCATATTAATGTGATCTTATGGCGCGCTGCACGTGCTTGGCCCAGTGGTAAGCGATCGCCATATCGCGGTAGTAACCGCCAGCATGGCATGGAGCGAAATATAAACAAAAAGCCATGTAACTACTGCCGCGAATGAGGTTAGAGGCAACGGGAGCCTGGATAAAAGCAAGGACACGAGAACATGCGGGGGAACAAGCAACAAGGTGTGAATTTGTGCGACGTGACAAAACAGCAAAACACTACCGAACAGGAAGAGAGGTTCAAGGGGAATTTTATTGGGGTAACTTTTATCAAGATGGTGTGTTCCAGAATCTGACGGGGGGGGGGCATATCCCACATCTCCGTCGTTTGCATCACAGGCGACGCTTTGCCAAGCAATCAGTCAAATTAAATTGAGAGTTTGTGCTCAGGCCAAAAAGAAAGCAGGCGAATTAAATCGCCGGCTCATCCGTAGGCTAGTCCAATCAAAACAATACGAAAGGAGGCTCAGTTTGAAGAGTGGTACGATGGGTACCGCAAGAAAGAAAGAAAACATGTTCCATAGTTCCATTCCCCAAAAGAATAACAATATTTTGGGGGTTGACCGACAGGGGGCTGAAGGGTAATATTTATAGTCAAGAGTCGGATGTGTTCTTGATGATGCTTAGCTGTTGAATCTCTGGCTGTATAGTACAAAGAAATGTAATGCTTAATTTGTCGAAATCGCTCAAAGTAGGACATGTTGTTACAAGAAGTTACTTCGCGGGCTGCGCCGCGGAACTGCATGTTAAACACATTTCGTACGGTCACATGGGAATTTGAAAATTCTTTGCCTGTATCATTTCGGCAGAATGCTGTTTGGGTGTTCAGCTCAATGAACCATCCGATCGCGCGATGGAGTGATACGGCAAATGTTGGTATCATAAGACACCGACGTCCAAGTTTTTCGTTTTCAGGTGAACAATAAAATGGGGAACTTCAGAGTTCCTTGAGATATCTTCCTCAAAATTAATCCCAATCCATGCAGGATTCTAACAAGATTATACGCCGTTGTCATTCGAGATGGCCACGCTATGGTGTTATAATGCTTTGCTTACAAGTCAGAAAGCAGTGAGGATCGGTCTACCTCATCGGCTTCGATCGATTGGCTCCTTAAAGGTTCCCGCGTCCGCTCCAGATCTTTGACGTCGCTAATTACGAAGAGTGCAGACCACAGAGAAAAAAATCGGGTAGGAGAGGTGAATTTATTAAAAATTCCGGAGTCTTCCCCAAACTGCGGAAGTCAAGGCTATTAGTTTCAATCAGTTTCTCGCACCTGGGGGCCCAGCGGACGAGGAGAAGGTTGATGCCGTCCAGATGAGTCACTTGACGGGCAAAGATGCGACGCGTGGACCGGCAAGTCGCGACTGTAGGGGCCCGGTGACAAGACAATGAAAATAGCCGGCCTTACTGCCCCAGGAATCAGGCGGGAAACGCCACTGCGACGCTGGCAGATTGCTGTGCGATAAGGCCACGAAAATTACAATTTTGTTTCACCAGTAAAAAAAAAAATCAGTTTCCACTAATTTTCTCATCGTTAAAGATGCAACGTCGATACTTCTGTGGGAGATACCGGTAATTTATTATAGCTTAGAGAAACATTGAAGAGTGTCGGTTTAATGGAAAACAAAATGTAAATTTGTAGTTCCCAATAACTAACAAGAAACAACAGGTGAAACAAAGAATGCTGAAATTAGGCTCTGAAGAAGTACCAAAGAAATTGCAAACAGAGAGAGTATTTGAAGAAGTTCTTGTTTCTTCATTATTTTCTCACATTATCGTCACTTTAAGCGCCTGCAACGCATGACGGGACACAAGGGCGTTAAGAGCCTGGTATGGTAGATAAAGTGTGCTTGACTTCACAACAATGAGGACTGTATCATGTGATCATACCTCCACTCTGAACAACTGGGGACAATTTATTTATCGTCATTGCCTTGTTGGTCAAAATACTGCCAATCCTTGGCAAAGCCGTCGCGATTTCTTTTTTTAAGTTTCAGAGGAAACAGTCAGCGAATGTGGTAATTTTATGCAATTCGGAAGGGATATTTTCCAGACTTTCCTCTACTCGATTTTCTTCATGACTATGCGAAGTCAACAGTCTATTAATAGTCTATTAATTTTGCAGACAACGTATATGCATGCATGCAGTTGACGTTCGAGATGCAGGATGCTTAATGTACAAAGGGTGCATAAAACTTCCGCTATCATTCGCCTTCTTCGATAACATTTCTGCTTGTTAATCACCCTCGACGTTCGTCTTCTGCTTTGCCGTGATTACCAGTAATCACTGTTGATGTTTGAGCGCCATAAATACCTGCACTGGTTATGCATTAGCTTCACGTTAACAGGTACATTAAACTGGTGATGTTAGTAGTGTCTGGCGTTTTCTTTAACGGCTTACGCGCGAGTGTGTCAAAGGTGCTTAAGACTGAATGAAGTCTGCCCATCGTCGCAGCCACGAGCAATGGGGGTTCCTTGCTTAAGTGACGTTACACCCCCGGGTTCTGCAGAGACAAAGCCGCTGCCATCACCCGCCATGCCCCTCTCGGGGTCGTACTTAAAATATCATAATCAATGATCGTCATCCGATCCGCCGCAGTTATGATTAATATTATATTGTAAGTCGGTGCCACTTAGCAATGACGAGATTTCATGCAGCCACGGAAAGGGGGGGGGGTGTAGGGAAGCCCTAGTGCCGTGGGGTATAGTATGGCAGCGGAAACGGGGGTCCATTATCGCCCCGCGTATACGGAGAAAGCAGTTCGCCATAGCACCCTCATCTCTTTATCGTCCTCTTTGCAACTGGATCATGTTAGACAGTCCCTGCTTTCTTGGTATACATGTCTCCTCTCCTATACCGAGCTGGGACAAATCGCTTAACAGAATAAATTTTATGGCTTATTTTCCACTTTGGACCAGTATATATTACCTTGGTAGAATGAGCACGATGCGCCATGTTCTTCAATGCTGTGGCTTAAACCTTTGAACTGGTTGGCTTGAAGCGCGTTCAAAGAAGCCACCGTTTTTGAATGGTGTCCAAACTCCTCTCGTGTAAAACTAAAGCCCTTTCTCCATCGACTTAACCAACTCTGGTTCAAAATGGTGTGACATCGTAAATTATAAATCACTGTCAGTTTACGTGTGGTGGAGAAGGGCTATTTTAAGTGACAACTTGAATGGGAATAATCACAACACTTGGATTATGAGGTAAAAAAGAAATAAAAAACAAATTAGAAAAAAAGGGTAGAACATACTTTAGTCATCGTTAGGACGTACTTAGAGCAACTATTGTCAGATTAACGAGTATAAAACAAATCAGGATAAGCACGTGTACACTGACTGGAATTAAAAACCTATGGTATCAACTTCATCTTAGACAGCATCACCGTAAACATCACAGCATCACCACCATCACAACCCACGGACGTCAAATCACAGGTTTTGTGAAATCGCTCTTAATTCGTTGCGCAACGCACGCAGTAAAATGAGGCGTAATTCACGCAACAACGTTGTGGAATGTTTCGTGAAATCGGGTCTCGGGCTCTCAGTGCCTGTAATCAGCCCTCTTTGGTCATTGAAGCCACTGGCAGCCATCTTACCGTGCCAAATACAACGGTAATGCAAAGGCCTTGCTCGCCACTATGAACCTGGGGGTGCGTTCGAGCGAGCTACTCGCGTTAACACGAGTACCGGTATACTCCTAAGCGCTCGAACGGCTGAAGTACGACCCAAGGGTCAGCGAGAGTACACTCTCGCTAGAGGGGGAGCGAGTATACTCCTGTACCCGAGTGTAATGCGCACGCATCCTATTCGTGTTAACGGGAGTAACCGCGCGAACGCACCAAAATCGTTCGTGCCAACAATAGGTGCGACAGCGTGCAAGTCAACGTTTGTATTCGGCACGGTAAGATGGCCACCCGTGGCTTCAGTCAGTACAAAGAGTACTGAAAGTCCAGCAGCATATGACGTCAGTGTTACAACCAGCGACACCAGCACAACCACTATCATCCGTCCCGAATTGTGAGAGATCCCCGACAATTTCAAGCTTAAAGCTAGGTTTCACTTCACCATTCGGCCCGAAGCCCGCAACTGACCGATGGCCACAAATCTACGGAAATCTACCCTGCGTGAACTAACAGACTTTATCATATAATATAAAGTCTGTTAGTTCACGCAGCGTGCGGACAAAGGCCGCCCTTTAATGAAATCTACAAGCCTTGCCTCGGAGTCAATGGAAACATACTTGTCTCGTGTGCTTCAAATGATTAGTCTTATGAATGAAGCCTGGTTGTCATTTTAATTTGAAAATTTCATTATGAAGTTGAGCACCCATTGCGCTGGATTAGAATTTTGTCTATATACAGTCGCAATGCACTGCTCGAAGATTCCAAGTGCGTATCCAGCAATTATGGTGCGTCCAGTGGCGGATACCGTATTTATGAATGGGGTTGGGGAACTCAACACAGGAGTGAAACCCAACCCCATAGGGGTTCTGACTCCTGTTGGTGAATAATTCTGTCTTAAAGTAACTAACTGAGTCTACAAGATGGAAAAGGGCGTCCTCGGTCAAGTGAGCATTAGGATGTAAGCAAAGTCGCCAACAGAATTAGATGATATAAATATTTTAACCCTGAAACGGCTGGGCCAGAACCCGATCTGTAATATTTCTCATATTTCTTCAGCCATGCACTTTTATGGAGTGATATATAGATCTAAGTGAAACTTAACATTTATACGCAGATTGTCAATTTGCCAAGAAAGAAGTTCCTCACTATACCGGCCATGTCGCGCTGGAAAATTGCCGACCATTCTCAAACAATCAAGAAACATTTATTTCCATAATGCCACAAGTTTCAAATACAACATAACGTTAAATACATTAATCAACAATACTGTTGCGCTCTTACATTAAATCTGATTGTAAGTGAACATCTTATTCCACTAATTATCTCCTTTTCATGCCACGCCCCTATTATAGTCCCAATGTCTGTTCTGAGAAATTTAGGCTTATTATTGAACTGACAATTACAGCATAGAGGAACCTCACTTCGTATTTGTGGTTTAATGTTAGAATTGAATTAACTTGTTTATGCACTATCCACTTCCCAGACACGCCCAAGGCCACACCCAACTTCAGCTAACCCCAGTTCAACATGTTAAGGTTTTTACTCTTTATTTATTTTAACATATAAATATGGGACATCGGTGTGTAACCATTATGTATTGATAAACTATCGATAATCGATAACTCCAATTTCCCAGCCCTGATAAGGTGTCATCATTCAAATTCTTCCAAAGTGTGACCTCTTTGCTCAGAATATGCATTGAAACATGATATAAGTTTGTTTTCAACTTTATGTATTGATGAACTATCGATAAAAGCATAAATAATCGATAAACCAAATTGCAAAACCATGACAAGGTATCATCATTCAAATTGTTCAAAAGTATGACCTCCTTATCCAGAATATGCAAAGAAACATTACATGAACAAAACACAGTTCACCCCTCTGGCTGCCGGACTAAAGGAAAATTCTCGGGGTAGCCGATCTACTTATGGAAAAGATTCCGAGGAAGCAAAGCCGCTGCATGATTATTAATGAGGAAACCAGCTTTCAAAATATACATCGTATTAACTACCTCAGCATTATTGTCGACTGTTTACCAATTACAAAAAGATGGTAACACGCTGTACTAATGTTGAAACGTTCGATATACATGTATGACCCAAAAGCGAGTTAAACCATAGTTTGAGACCGCCATATTTATCAGAAGAATCGAACACTGCAGGGCCAACCACTAAGGGGTAATAACAGAATGACCAACAAGTATACATTTCTACGAAGCATCGGCTCAACCAAGTCAAATCATCGGGAAAAAGAAAGAAATCTAACGAAGTATCTAGACCTTACACAACATCAAGTACAAATGTATGATCTTCAAAACTTTAGTGCGATTTGCAAAAACTGCTTAGGTTGTGTCGGAAACGATCGTTTTCGTCTACGGACGCGGCTATTTACAGTGGCACATAAGATCAGAGCTGTTGCCACAGCGCACCTGATTCGAACCCGGCTTTAATATGGCGGGCCTTCCCTTCTTTGGCGCCCTCAGTCGTCCATTTCTGGGCACCTCAAGAGTACAGACTGAACACTTCAAAGTTGAAACAGTTCAAAACAATTCATCTCCTTCTGCATGTGTTCAAAATTATATGGGAGAAATTGGTTTCTTGCTTTTTTTAAGAGGGTTGCTGAGGTAACTAAACCTCCAGGATGTAATAAACTTTTAACAGATCTTGGACCGCGTTTACTGTATTCAGTTTGCTTTAATAGAGGGTCAAATCTCAGGTTACTACTGACGAGAAACTGGGAAGTACAATATTTTCTCTCAAAAATAGAGAAAGCGTAATCTTTTAAAGTCTTGTCCAATGCCAGGCCACCTCTGGACATTCGCCGCCTCCTAAAATCGATCCTTTCTTGCGCAGTGAGAAAGCAAACAGAAACCATACCCCCGAACAAACCTGCGGACAAAGGAGCCAGCCCTTCTAATGCCGACCTCGACACAGAATTTCAGGACTTTCACAATACCCCCGCGACAGAATCCAACACGGGGAAAGAAAAGACAGGGGAGAAAAAAAATCAGGCTTTCCCCAACCCCCAGGCTTCGCTGCGAATAGACTCAGCCTAGCTCCCGACCCGACAACACTTTCAGCACCTGCAATCGGTCGTTTTTGACATCGTGTACAAGGGGTGCTGTGTTTACGCGAGTTACTCAAACGGAAGATTTTTTCTTCTCCGCCACCCCCCCATGTCGACGTTCATTTCGTTTGTGTGTGTGCTTCGCCGGGAACTGCGGATCATTCGAGCGAACTGGATCGGAGGGGGGGTGACCTGGGTGCCTATCGCGACAAAGACGCCCATTCATCGCTGGCCTAGATATTGCATGAATGACTTATGTAATTCTACTATATCCTATGGCGATGCTTGATGTCGTCCACATGGCCCAGTGTTGCGCCCGTGAACTTGCCTCGCCTCTTTTTTTTCACGGTGTTATTCAACAGGAATGAAACCTCGCAACATATTGAACTCCACATTTGCGCCCGGACTAGCTGAATAAGTCTTATCTCTGTTGAAACATTTTCAACATTCTAACTCTCTCGTCCACGTACATGACAAAATATCCGTTTTTAATCATCTATAAACAGATATCTTAATATGAATGGCTTCATACGGATATCACTTTCAATGTAAAAATAGATGACAACATTGTAAATAATGCCAACTTTTAACCTATAGAACTCAACTTTTGCCAAGCTGTCTTCAGTGCTGGATCTTCTTTGTCCATCCAGCGGGTGCCCACGTAGCCCACGTATACGTACACTTCCCAGATCCCAAATGCGCACGGTGATCATTCGCTTGATCGTAAAAAATGTGCTGCCGGATTCCAGCGGACATAAACATGACGGAAATACAACGAATCAGTGGGGTAAGATGCGAAACAGCCGCTGCACAGTTTACAATATCTCCGGTGTATAGAGAGACTGTACGTATGTTTGAAAAAGACCAGTATAAGGGTGGTTTTAAATGCCAGTTCCAACATATATCATGTCAGTTCAGAGCAAACAAAACGCAAGATTATTTCTTGCTTATACGATTTCCTGCTATGTCGATGGCTCAACAGCATAATAGTGTGATGAACTTATGCTTTGAATGTATTTCCAGAGAACACTAGAAGTCAAGTGTAACCAAGAGTCTTGCCAGAATGTAAAGCCATAGGCCCTATATATAGTACAAAAGTCTCATCGAAGTATTGGTCATTGAGTGTTAGCCCCTGGGCACCTTCCCAGATTGTACACTGCTTGATAACCGTCTCCCACCCAGCTTAAAGGAGATGACTATGTTAGCTCATTCGTGTTGTGAAAAACGTCGTGGATGAATTGCAAAGAATGATCTTTGCCAAACTGTACTCGATAATAAGTTGCGCGAAATTGCTCCCATAGAACAGTCGTCGGTTCATGTAGGTGTCTGGCGACCCTAAATCCAACCCGTAAATCACGCTGAATGATGGCACAGATAAAACAGGCTGATTGTCCCCTATTAAGACGGCTATTTACAGCAGACCAATTTGTCAAGGCTACCAGACTATCACTTGTGACCAATGGCCACACAGCTGGTCATCATTTCCATGTAACCAATTCCGCTACGTGAAATGACCGGGAACTGACGCGAGGACGAGTCGCTTCTAATGGAAGGGCGGTATTTCTTATGATTGGTGCATTCCTGAGAAATACCAGTACATGTATCAAATTGCATAATACACCGCTATTCCTATTCCCAAATATATCAAATTGGAGTTGGAATGACTTATAAAAGATTTCACTTGCTAAATACCGATGTCACTTAAAGAACCGAAGAAAATAAACAAACAAACAAAAATAGTATATACATCACCTTGTTTGGCAATCGCTGGAATGTCTTTACATAACAGTGTCTTGATTTTTTTTCATGACATTAAATCTGTCAAATAAGAAAAGACGAGTGGTCCGTTAATCTTGGACGACTGAAAACCTTTCCGGCAGACTTCCGTATGTTGCTGTGTGGGACGAGTGAGATTTCTTATTTGAAAGAAAGTTCAGTGCAGAGAAGGCCTACTTGCAAGTCTTTTTCACACACAGTTAAGAAGCGAAGTTTTTAAGAAGAAAAATCAATCGTATTAATGGCTCCATTTGAAGGCACTGCCCCAAATTTTCTTTCTAAGATGCCCGGGCTAAAATGCCTTCGGTACGGCGAGGAGAGAAGGGCCGGCTCCGCTCCACTGCAAACCGCACACAAGGCACCGCGGCAGAGAGCGGACAGAAAATGTACGCTGTGCGGCGGAGTTGTGACCACGCGTGTCTTAGCGTGTTTGATTAAGAACTCCACCCGACGGAGCAAAAGAAGGAACAACTCAGCGGCAATAGTGCGGCGTTTATGGCCAGGCAGGCTCCTACAATTGTGATGTTGCACTTGTGGGGAGCACTTAACCGGGTGATTCTCTAGTGCTCATTCAACATCGTCTGTTTCAATTTGGTGAGGTGAGCCGACAGCAAAGCAAGGGATATTTGAAGAAAGGGGGAAAAAGGAAAGACATTGTGAATAATGGATGCCGCAATTCGTAAGTGCAGCTGAATTCAACAAATGCATGTTTAATTTGTGACACTGCTCTTGCTGAGGAAATAGGTCCGATATGGGTTTATCTCCATACCAGAGAGCCTCATGGATTCTACGAAGGAAATTATGCTAGCCCATGAGCCACAGACGCTGGACTGCTGATCTGTTTTATAACTTCCACGAGGCAAGATGTATGCACTGTAGATGTCTAAAAACAAAAGACTTACAGCTGTGATTCCCCACTAACTACACTACACTAGTGGCACTCAGCTGTTTCGTCGGTCTACAATGAAAAACAGTTTGGCATTTTTGAGCAACTGTTTTCCTAAATTGGTGTAAATATCAACTCCCAACTTATGGTAACAAGGTGTCCGACTGTTGGGTAGATTTTGGGGGAAGGTGACCAACCTTTACCCTAAAAATGACCAACATCTCAGTTAAGCTTTGCCGAACGCTTCATTGTCCAATGATTGTACATTGTACGAATCAGGCAACAACCCACGGCAGCACAAAATCTCACGTAAGACACCGTCAGAAACCCCCCACTGTCCGAATCACCCATGAAAAAAAGAATGCTTTTGCGCCCTAAATTTCAAGTCTGTCGGCCGTACAGCGAATACACCGGAAATGGGCAACCGTACAATCTAGATTCAATATTTGATCGTGGAAGAAAAACAAACGTCGTTTTGCAAATCGAGCAAATAAAATCCGACGGGATGCTTCGCTCTTTCAGACTAGAAAAGGGAGCGAAACACGATGATGATTGACAGCTATTGTGCGCAGAAATTAACGACAGAATGGGGTTTTCGTTTAGCCCTGAACTCTCTAATAAGCGCACGGGCTAATCCCTTTGTTGGCCAAGCAAAGTGGGTTTAGCGGTTGATAAACAAATAATTATGGCACTTCATATGGCGAGTTTCATATTTCTGCCACAGTTTGTTGCCCCTGTGAGTAGGCTCTGATTTAACTGTAATATTAGATTAGTCTAGAAATTATTAAAATTTGCGAGGAATGAACTTACTTATCATACTTCTTTGTCCAAAAGAGATCCATTTTTGATGTCGCAGGTAAAAAGTGTGTTTACGTTACCTATTTTTGAGAAAGCATATCAGTCAAACGTCGTATGCTATTCAGGCCCATTAATCTACACAATCGCAAGTGTATTCTTGCTTCACCTGGTTTATATTTGTGAACTTAAATTTGGTCCAGCATCCACTACCTAAATAAAAATACCCCCAAAACAACTTTGTACCCAAAGTAACGAGTAAATTATGCGCCCAAATTAAGGAATGAATGGGGTATATAATGCCATATAAATATTCTGTCGAAACAATATCCAACATTTTAAGAGATTTTTAAGACACGTGGCCATTGTGGTATACATTTTGCTGCATCTTAAAGTGGGCACTCTAAATGAAACTTGAAAGTAACTGACAATGCAATACATATTGAAAAGGGCATTTCTGCATAATTGGAAGAAGTTATTATTTCCATATCTCCTTTTGGCTGCATGTTGCTCTGATGTGAATGTACTACCAGGCCACACACGTCTTGGTCGGGACCGGGTGTTGGCCATAAATGTCGGCCAGCGTCCGCCCTGCACCGCCCGCTTCGTGTCAAGTCAACAACGCCTGGGCCCCCCAAACGACGCCCGTAAATGTCACCTCCAAAACAGTGTTGCATCCCGACCGTAAAAAGCACCGATTTCACGGCGTGTTTATGGTTTGCTGCCGGTGCTGGGCATATGCGCACCGTCCACAAAAACAATGCGAGTGTGTAAATCACCGAAGATGCTCGTATATTATCGCTAAAAGATGAAATTAAGAATTGGAACTCTAGTCGCAGGCGAAAATGGTCGTAGCTACTTTGAAAAAGTCAATAGCAAGCTGGATTGAGGACCCACTTCCGGAGTCTTATGGGGAAGGCATTACGCTCGTATGGTTACGAGTTATTAAATTTTTTGGATGGCCAATAACTATCTGGTAAATACACATGTTAAAGATTAATGGCAAGGTAATACCCGTTTTTTGTACTTGGTCATCTGGAATTCAGCCTACGCAAAAAAGGCTGAAAAGCATTTCAAAGCAAAATTTATTGACAGCAAAGTTCATTCAGAAAAAAAAGCGGAGACATTAAATTAAAGAGATGTTATTACAATGTCTTGTGAGCCTTACTAAAAATGGCTGATTGGTCAATAGTTGATCTCATTCAAAACTGCTATGCCTCGATGACAAAGAAGTAAAGTCGTGAACAAAACAGAAATTTGACTCAGACAAGGCCGGCGTCCTCACTCGCATGGCTTAGAGGTCTTCTTAGTTCACCTGTGACCCGCCCCTAATTCACGGAACCATCTTTTCTTATTTATCACCCATCTGGTCCAAAGGTGTGCATACTAAACCCGGACAATGTTTCCCAAATGGTGCACAGTTCTCCTTCGCTGAGGTGGATTTACGACTTGGCGATCTCGGCGGCACCTTTTGAAAGGGAGGGGGACTCCGCGTCTCTTCTCGGCGTTAATTCACGAGCCTGCCCCGTTGCCCCTGCCGAGGTCCACCTGATTAAAGAATACGCACACCGCCAGAGGCTGGAGGATTATGAAGGAAATTCAAGAGCGCAATTTAAGAGGGAATTTATAATTGGAGACTCATGTTGTCCACGATAATAGCTGGGTATAAACTGCTGCCAAGGCGAGCTGGTATAAATCATGTCTAGTTGCCACACTGAATTGCGCTTGTCCGTAGGCTGTTGTATCTTTGAGTATTTGAAATGTTATTTTCTCACATTATAACCCTGACGATTGCAACCGGTTATTTCGCCTGCCATTGAGATGCACAAAGAGCTATAGTCATATCATAGTTACAACTATAAATTGTAAAGATTGCAAAACGACAAAAAAAGAATGTTGGTCTACTCCAATGTTGGTCTGCACGTGGTAGCAATGCCGGACTTTTCAGTACCTTTTCTTGCGGCAAACTAAATGGTTCTTTTCTGTTGTTGTAGCATAGCTCAAATATTACGCAGACATGACAATTGAAAAAACGCTGAAGTATCGCATGAATTGCTCAACTGTTTGGCAAACAGACCAAAAAGCTGCGTTGAAAAAGTGTCTGTGAGAAAACCATTTCCCAAACTGCTAGTAAATGTCACAACATCGCACAAAACATCTGGTGAGAATCACAGCGGTTGGGCATTTTGCTTGAACACTAACGCGATTCGACTGCCCAACATTGGCAAAACGTTCGCCCAGCGTTTTTAGCGCCAGCAAATGTCTCACGAATCCTTCCAACGTAATTAATTGATTTCTTGTCCCTGTTGGACAGACTAGCACAACTGCCGATACTTTTACGCCGGTTTCCATCACCAACGCAGATTTCTCAGTTTTATACCGTGGAGCCAAACAACTATACGTTTTCGATAAGATATCACTGTCCAACAGTTTCACAGCGACATTCTAAGAGTGTTTTAAAAACACACCTTGGCATTTTGCTGTCATGGCTTTGCGTTTGCCCCGGCGACATTGCGTAAATCAACTGCTTCTTCAACTTGGCATTGTCAGTAAACATAGTCCCCGGAGCCCACTACACTCCCAGAAATATTCATAAATACAAACCTATGTGTTCCCTTAAAGCGTCTGAATTATGGCGGTAAATAAATAAGTCAAACCCCGCCGTTTTATTACTGCGGTTTTGTAATAAACATGCATAAACAGTAGTGGACGATTACGCACTTATTCAGATCCAGAACTCTGTTATCCAAACATAACTGTCGGGAAACTGTTTGGATAGAAATATATTTTTCACGCCATTTTTGGAATTCTGGTTTTTTAGATTAACGGTCATACGACGAGGGGTATCCGTTCCTAAATCTAACTTTTGCAAATCTCGGGGACAGGTCGAATTAGTCTAAACACTCGAGGAAGTCCATTAAGAGCATTTTCCTAGGCATAAAAAACACAAACATGTAAACACAGCCCGTTGCATAGTTTGTGACAAATGCACAGGAATAAACGCCATTTCCGTTTTCGATATATTAACGAGTCAATGCATCTTGTTGCGTTTAGTAAATACATCGTTGTGAGTTCATTTCTTATGCCTGAATAATTATTCAAAATCTGTTTAATTTTCAATAACCGGAGGCAAGAGTTATCAGCATTCAAGACAAAATAACACCGGGAGAAAATGAAAGGTAAACAGGTGCGCCGGTGCCGCCTGAATATCAACTAAGTGAGAAGATATCTGGAGGATTTCAGCAACGTCCCAAGCGACAAGCGCACGGAGGTACGGGAACCTAAAAAAGAAGCAATGCAGACGAAAGAACAGCAAGAAGTGTCTTTGGACCATGCTCACGGAAAGTGTAACCTAACACCCGCTATAAGTGTTTGTTAAAAAAAAACCTAAATGTGTCCCCGATTATCAGGGCGTCTCACCGCGGGGATACCCCGATGAACACGATTTCATAAATCCAGCGCCAACCTTACTTTTCCCCGTATCCAGTGTAGACCTTTTCTGCATGGTCATTTATGACGTGTCACGCCCGGGCGAGTGTGTTCCAAACCCTGGTGTTTTCTCAGTATCTTGGGTGACTGTTTGTTTGCCCACCGGTGCGAGATGTTGAGTCTCGATCGGCTTAATCCCTCACTGATGCCTCATTGAAATTCTTCCTGGGCCGTGGGGTCGCCAAACAATCCCTGGGAAACGGAAGGATGAGGGAAATTATGTGGATCATCTTTGCCGTAAAAGCAGCAAGTGGTACTTCCCTTAGAAATTATTTTAAAAAACATTAAAACTTTATTCATTGCAAAAGAAATACGGTTGAAATTCTTTATATAAGGCTGTAAAATTTTCTTAACATCAAAAACACTGAAACAGCTGGTATTTATTCAACATTTACTTTGCGTCTTCGACCAAGCAAGGTTAGAATTGAAGTAAAATTCAATATCAAACTATGCAAGCTTGGTGAAAGCAGAATCGACTAAGTATAAATGAAAGCGCTAACGCAAACTACGGAGGCCCGTAGTGCACAATAAAAACATGCAGAAGAATCCTTTCAGTCCCTTACACTTCTGTTAATTTTAAGGTTTCAAGCTAATGAGACATCCTGTTTTGTCTGTGAAATCAGACTCTGTTGAACAAAGTGCAATTCTTGAACAAAACATACAGAGCCTTTCTTTGCATTTCAGTACAATTTTGATTGTTTCCAATTTGAATGTCGGTTTCCTCTGAATGTGCCTCGGGCTATGAGTGTTACTCTATGCCGGGTAAGAAGATTTCAATTCTTCGTATTCTAATGGGAACAAATTACTGTCAATGCCAACCCTGTCCAAGTACCCTTGACTGCCTGTCCCCAGAGATGAAATGTTTTCATCTCTTAGAAAAGTAAGATAGCCGAGCGATGCAATGTGATTACGGCTCCTTGCGACAGGCAAATTACGAGCTATCTTTCGCCGTCACCACACACAAAACGGCAAAACAATACGGTGAGAGATCGCTTATCAAATTACAAGCCCAGCGTCGCCCCGCATCCATCGCAACCAATGGGGGAAGGTAAACTACACGACATTAAGTACTGGTAAAGACCGGGCAGAGAAGATTCAATTTGCGTTCAAAGGGACCTGGGAGATATATCCAGCGCACCGCCGCGATCACGTCCCTGCGCGATCACTACGTGCCTCCCCCGGTGCTCCAACGCCGCCACCCGCCTCAGTCGACGGCCAGCGACATGTCCAACCCAGCACGTCTCCCCCTCACCAAAACAATGGCTGGACATGCTCGAGTCCTCCGCCTGCAAATTTACCCGATGGGTTCGCGGGCACAAATTTGACGGGGGGAAATTTTGGGGAATGATATTGATGGAATTACATTACGACGCGGAATCCATTCAAGCCCTCCATTTATGAACTCGTTGATTTTCCGGCAGATTTAATTTGTCTTGTTTGGAGACTGTTTTGAAAGAACAACAAACAGTCAATGGCCATCTTATCAAAGGAGCGTCGTGCTCGTCTGGCTACGCGAATTCCATGGACACAGAAAAGATCTATTCACTGATAATGGACTTGATAAACCCCTTGCATTCATTTGAAATGGATGCCTACTCACTCTCTTCTTTCAAATTCATTCAACCTCTGTGTCGTGCCGAACCATATGTCTTTCTCGATAGGACAAAATCGCATAAGTGAACAGCTTGAATCGAAAGTGGCTGCAGCAGACAGGTAAAAGGCAGGGTGGCTGCGATGATCGGAAACGAAGCAGGACTGGTTCCCGCCACGGTGGCTGCATTTCGACATTGCCATAATCATCAATACAGCGCTGGGTGGGATGCACAACCACAATAGTCAGATGGTCGCAGGGAAAGTGTCCGTTGTGACGAAGTCACATGTGTACATGTATAACTAGAGTGAGAGAGCGAAAAATTTTGAGGCAAATTCAAGGTGACTGCCATTGCGACGACAGTTAGCTAGCTTTTCTATATCTGGAAGATCCTAGAAATGGGAAATCCAAAGAAGATGTAGATGTGCTCCCTTAGGGAGGGATTTCTCGCATGCCTCTACGGCATTATTTGAAATTTGAGGCTCTCTCCAAGCCAATTATATCCTTCTAAGCTGTACTTAAAAAATGACAGGGGCTGCGGCATGAGTGAAAATAGGAAACCCCTGCTCACCTGATCCTCGTGTTTGTCACACCTATTAACCCTTTTCACTGTTTCATTTTTATGCCCAAACACGTCATCAAGAGAGATTATTCTATATACCTTTTGCTTAGAAAAAAATCTCATTTCACAAAAGATATGTCTTACAGCATTGGCGTATTAATTTGTAACTACTTTGGTTTGTTTGCTCTGTATCGTATTTTCAGTATCTCGAGGGCAAAGTGTACGCACAGGAAGAGACACCAGATGTCCCTTGTAGTCTAGCAAACGAACATCGCTTCGCGCCCACAGAGTGGTTATCTGGACCCATCTCCGCGGCCACGCTTCAACAGCGCTATGTCCACAAGTGGGCGCGGCCGCGCCCTCCCGTCCAGAGTTCGCCCAGGACCCCGTCACAAACTGACGGCCCTGGCCCAGAACACTTCCGCCGGTAATCATCTTGATGGGTCCCCGCGACCAATTGGCCTCGGTCCCGAGATGGTCTCGAAAGGAAAGAACCAACATTAAAAAACAGAAAGCCTGCTCGGTAACGATACTGCCGTTTGACGCCATTATCTAGCCATTTGAGCGAAATTAAACTGCAATTCATTTCCATTTGGCCGCCTGCTGAGCGAGATATACAGTAATGTGCCTTGGTGGAGCTGGCAACATCAGGCGCAGACAGACAATAGCATGATGAGATCCCGCGAACCCTCAAGACGAGTGTACAAGCAAGGACCGCCGCCCTAAAATGAGAAATGCAACATGGCAGTGGCGTTGTGGCAAAGGGGTGCGGTGACAACCCGACCATAATAATCAAATATGTAATTCGATTTTCGCGGAGGTTCGAGCTGAATAGTTGCACGGGGAAATAAAGCGTGAACGATTGAACTGAGCGGCTGTCTGGCCCTGGATTTGTTGCTATTTGGCAGAGCGTATTTGAAATGGATAGGGGTGGAAGAGACCTTTTTTTTCATCCAACGCGGGAGTGCTGATGAGATGAAGACGTCGTGTTTCTCAATTGGATGGTCAATATTTAACCAGACAAATTTGCTCATAATTAGAAAGCTGTTACGACGATATTACAACATTTGACTTCGAGGCTATTCTGACTAGGTCTTTACGGCCGACTGCTTTAAAGGGTCACAAAATTCAGTTTCTTTTTAATTCTAAAAACTTTCAGGTTCTGGTGCGATTGCACTTTTCGTCTACTCTTGCACTAACAAGCCATTGTCGAAACAATTAACATGTAGCTGAATTAATGATGAACTAATAAGAAGTAAGTTGTATCTCTGACCTTAAAGGAATTTACTTGTTTCTTCAAGTAAGCATCCCCTGTATGTATCTCAGGGTTAATAACAGTATTGAAACTCATGGTTGCTTGCGACGAAATAAAGGTTCTGTGCTGCAGATAGGCACGTGGCCACTGCACATCGGAACTGACCCAAAGACTGTCTCGAGCATTTTGCTATAGTTACCTAATCGGAAAATCATGAAGACGAACCCTACGCCTTCTTGGTACAAAGTGCGCTGCAAAAGCTGTGCTGAGCAGATTCACTATTCTAAGCACTTTCTGGCCATCAATTTGTATATTGGTGAACAGTGTTCAGCAATCCAACACTGAATGGAATGGGACAGTGATTCTGAGCTTTGAACATGTTTAACAAAGTGGTAGCATGACTGTGTATTGTTGAGATTTAGGGGCTTTTTTTCCGTAACGACTGATCTTGCCTGTAACGCATATCACGATGGTCTGGTGACAATGGCAGTAAAACGCTCGTTTCATATTAAGCATTGCCATGGCGGGGAGTACCTTTAAACTTGGAAATATTCCGGGATGGTACACAACTCTCGGCCCTGTTAAATCTAAAGATGTAATTAATCGCGGGCAGCTCTTTCTGCACATGTTAGATTTCGTAGCCAATGAGTTCCAGCCCAACACCAAAGACTCTGCTCATGGACAGCAGATGACAAGGGTACTATATTTAGCAGGAGCGCAGTGTGTGATGCGGACCCAGTACCCGGACGGCCGAGGCCATCTGGCGCAAGCCGTTGCTAAAAAGAAACGCATCATCATAATTACAAACCAATAAATGGAGGCCTTATGTAAAGGTCTGGCTATCCTGGCATAATTGGCGGGCTCTGAATGGTCGGGGGACGGTGTGTCTGAGTTCACCAAGTTGAGACAATTTCGACTAAGAATAATTTATAAACCACTTTTGGGATCTTTAAATTGAATCCTATGAACTCACAAGCTATATATTTATGAAATAATGTAATAACTCCCTAAGTAAAAGCTAAACGTACGACAGCCGCTTACATGCCTGTTGTTACGCAAATTGGCTTCCAATTTAGAATTTGAAATTGAATCAACAATCCAAACATTGCTGATCCATTAAGCTTATGAAAACCCAGTCCAATATTGAGTAAATTTCCTTTAAGTTACCGGCCCGGTATGCGGTAACAATGCATCTTCTTGACATTTTCTGTTTCACTGCATCAGATAAATTTGAAGTAAATTTATTAAAAGGCATGTACCCCGGAGTGTCAAGAAATGGACTATCCCGCGTGTACTCAATCCTTTTAAGAGGTTGGACTAGTTGATTAATTTGATTCTAACGTTTCGTTAAACGTACATTATAGTCACTGCCAACCATCAGTTTGTATGGCTGATCAAATAAACTGACTTTATCATATCTATTTTTCACTAATTTGAAAACCATTAGAATTTCTACAAGCTGCAGTGCGCAATTGATTTTACCACTAAGTTTAATGGAGCTCATATGTTTGTTCATTCGTCGTACTTTTAAACATCAAAACTTGCGGGCAGCGAGAAAACACAATGGTGAATGTGGATACCTGCCAAAAATTGTGTTTAAAGACTGATTTCAGTGCTGCCGTTTGACGAAAGGATTGTGTAGGCTGTGAATCCTCGAAATTCTATAAAAAGAAACAAAAACGTACTGCAAGAAGGTGTTCTATACGTATTTATAATTACATATAAAGTCACATTAAACCTTAATTACCCAAGTATGATGATAAAACCATACTAATTATTAATTTCTTGTGCCAGTGGAAACATAAATACTTCTCTGAATTATGAACATGACACTAGAGCGAAACACTCCTTGCTCAGTGCTAGATAAGTGATCACTGGAAATTATGTTATTCCTTACAGATACTTACGGGCTATAAAGAAGGGTTTGAATTAAATTATTACTGAAGAAACATCGTTGCCTCTGGGGTTTTAAGACTTTTTTGTCGACAGACTCTACAAGTGCCATACGTCGTCACGTGTTGTTTCTGAATAAAGTGCTGTGAACTCAGATTAGTTGTTTAAAGGCGATCTCCAGTTCGCTTTGTCGACTGCAAAACTTAAGTTAATGAAGATGCCAATGCGATTATGCCCAATAAATTATCAGAACTCCAATGATGCATCGTTTCCGAAACCTTGTCAACGTGTTTGCTCTAGCGCCTTCCCTTACTTCACACTCTTAGAAAAGCAATTATTAAAGGTGCCACTTTCAGAACATGCCACTATTAAAATGATATATAAGTTTGGAAGACTAAGGCAAAACTGCAGGGGCCCAACGTTCGCTCAGATTGAGACGAGTTGAGATTTCAAATTCCATTGCGCGAATACAAAGTGCAAGACTCTTCAGTTAATAGTAAAAAGAGCAGGAACTTGAATAGTCCGGTGAATCAAAATAAAATGTATTGTAGACGTCAAATCATGCGCTTCATTGACGTGCGCTCATTGTCACCTGCTACTAGCTCCTGAAATTATTTTTCAGAACAATTCAGAAATTCCACTCTATATCACACAGCCATGACGCTCACAAAGCGTCAGGATATCCTCAATATTGTACTCCATATCCCCACCCCCTTTAATTCCAACCCCGCCCTCCAAACAGGACGCTCGTCTCAAAAAATGCTATTTAAGAAAAGTGCAGTGCCTTGCTCGATGGATTACATCATTGTTAGCATTGTTGGTGCAAACCCAAGGTGACGGTCGGACAATGGCGAGCGATTAGACCGCCTTTGTCCGGTGACCTTTTCACCCGGCCCCCGGAGCTCTACGTGCCCGCACACTACGGGCCGTGGCTAATCGCTTTTGTTTTTGCTGTTCTTAGCTCCCAGCCAAGAACACTGTTGCTAAAGTTTGACACAAGATAAATGATGATGTCAGACGAAATTGGCTAGTAATAGGCGAGATAAAAGCGATAGCGAATAAACGGCTATATTCTGAGCACGTACGGCCGGGCCACGTTTCACTCCTGACAGATGGCCAATTTTGGCGTGGAGGCTGTGATTTGTTCAAAGTTGCCTACGTTAACTGTGTTTCTTGAAACAGTTACATTTTAAGTGGTTTTTTACGCGTATTTAATGCGTTTCACTAGGTTTTTCAATGTGTGCTACGGCGTTTTAAAATGTTGGGTAAGGGCAAAACGGTTTTCTCTTTTATAAAAACGATTATCCAAACATTGTTTAAACCGTAGAAGAATCTTAACACCTCCAAAAGAGAAGTACAAAGTTTCTAAAGGGCTTTCAAATCGGAGACGGGTCTTTGGGAGTGACACTTGACCTGTCGACCCCCCCCCCACCGCTCATCCTGCAGAACGCAGTGCTGTATTAGAGTCGACATCGTACATATTATTGTTCTCTCTGTTACTTATGATTGGCCTTGTGAAGGGACTTGTGACTGAACTGGTGAAGGGACTTGTGATGGACTCGAATACAACACTGGCTGAATGTATTGTTTGTGAGACAGCGTGGCGATACACGAAGAACCATCAATGCCTTGTGGAAAATAATAATAAACCATTTGGAAGTGAGCAGTTTTCCCAAAAAAGACTACAAAGTTAACATACTTTGAGAATAAGAGCAGTACTTCACCTGTTTTTCAGACTTGCACTGGTGGAAACTAGTCACCTTTCCCTTTGCAAGTGGCACTCCGAACCTGAAATGGAGACGGTTACGCAATTTGTAGCTTTACTGCTAAAATGCAGACCCAATGAACAAGTCGACGATAACCACTGTCCTCAGGTGCACTAGACCATAGACCCAGCCTTAACATCTAAGCCAACTCGAGGTACACCATATAGTTATCCTTCCCTCTCCAGACCTGTCAAGAAATCAAAACAAGTTACAAGAAACGTGTATAGAAACAGACGACAGTTGCCGGATATCTCCAAACTGATTGGCATTTGACGGTAGTCGAAATGAAGCACCACCTGCAAGAAAAATCATACACACAGTCCTATAGTGGGCTGATGGTTGGGGGGTGATGTCACCCTAATCCATTAAAACAAAGAAAATGCCTTCTTCTTGGTGCTCTTTATTTCCTTTTCCCTCAAAATGTGTAACCTCCCCCTCGCAATCTTGTCTCGCGTATCTGAAGAAAATTATAACATGAAAAAAAACACCCTCAATATTTGTTCCTTCTCAAAATGCCTGAGTTCTGAGTCAACCTTTGGCAACAAAGAATTAGGAACTCTTCGTTTTCCTCATAACGGGATGTTTTAATTATCTGATCCGGTATTTTATTGATGTTCTTTCTTATTTCTATGGACGGCCAATAATACAAAATAGTACCGTTTTGAATTTTAAACAAAAACCCCAAATCAAAATGGTATCAGATAAGTTCGAGACCATACTTATTGCAATAGTTAAACCTCCAAGTGCTGATATCTCTAAAGTCTGGCGTACAAAACACCCATCCCTGTGCTTTACGATCTTCGCAGTCAACTTTTCAATTAATTAATTATGTCGTCCATATTGCATTCAATGATTTTACATTTCAAAGAAAGGTAGTTACCAGGTATCGTAAAGGATATTTTGTTGGCCTAAGTTGTGAATGCAATACAAAATTTCAATTCAAATGTGTCGAATCGGCACTACAAGTTTTAGACTTTGTGCTTGGTAAAGATTCGCAAGACACAATGAAAAACTTTCAAGATTATGGTACTGCGCATGCAAGCAGTTCAGGGCTGATGAGGCACGAAGCGAACACGGGTAAAGTAGGCCCGTGCCTGCGGGTGAAAATTCTAGAATACGGCCAGAATATTTCCCCCTTCCTCCTCGACGAACTCCACACCGGTTCTTTTCTGCAGCGGGAACTAAAGTTTTTACCCGGGGCTTTACAATAGCTTAAGGCCCTCGAAACGTTAGGGGACCTGCCACCCATTGTTAGCCCGGCTGAAAGGGCTCCTTTCCCCAGCTTAACCTACTATTTCTTTCGAGCGAAATGCAAGACGAGTCGAGGCTATCCCCTATCCTTGAACCAGTTTCTTGCAGAAGGTCACCAGAAGAAAGACTCTTTCAGGGAAATCGTCGCAACATGTATAATCCAGTAACGGCATGTAGCCGTAGAAGACCCGGCTGCCGAGACCAACGGGCCCCCGTGGGCACTGAGCGCCCACCGGCCATGGACGAGGGGTCTCGGTGTTCCTGGTGCAGGGGCTTTGTTCAGCCAACGCTGCCTACAAGGCCCCGGACAATAGCGGACTTGATCGTTTGGCCTATTTCTGCGAGAAATCCTTCAGAAGATCAACAAACTTGGCCCGTTTTCGAATCTAGCCCGCGGAGATGCCTGGGCGTGAACGTACTTTTCCATCACAGTACTGGAACACCTCGCACTGTGGTTGTATGGTGTCTTTAATTAAGCTTCCTCTTTTTTGAACAGAAATAATTTTAGAAAAGAGCGAAACGTCAGAAAGAAAAATGTACATGTCTGGCATTATGCAAACATTTAAGAGAATTATTCCGTACACTTCGTAACTGCAAATCTTCACCAGAGTTCGCTGAGTTGGATGTAATTAAAGTCTAACTTAAAAGTCTGACTTGAAAAATTTATGTTTATAATCTCTTCCTCATATTCATAACCATCTTTAACAACTATGAGAAAATAAAAAATTCTTTAATCGTCAGAATACTTGTGTGTCGTGTTTTCTTTCTCAGCGTTTGATTCATTAACAAAAAGTACCGGTAAATCGACATCAAATCAGATTTGGTATGAATTCCCACAGGCAATGTCCCACGCAGAACATGTTTTTAAGCGCGACAGCTTCCAAATCCGATGCTCAAAAAAGAAAAACGCGAACAGCCGTCATGTAAAAATCCCCTATTGTCGCAGCTGGGTCCTGCTATACAGCGGTACAGCCATCAAAAACTACCCAGTCAAGGCGTGCTCCAGTTTCCACACCTGGGCGGTTTTCGGGGTTTTTCAAAAGGAATGTGGGTCGCGTCAGCAGAGTTAAGCGGAGCTTTAGACTCTGTCCTCTGGCTGACACCACAAAACACACGGCGCCAAGGTCTTGTCCATTGTTGCTCCCCTACCCATTGTCAAGTCCTGTTATTCGAAAGGAAAGGAGATTTTATTGTAGCATCGCTCCATATATTGGCTCAAGCGCGTTGCTGCTTAACTCGTCGAGCCTTGCTGACCCAAAATAACCAGCAACATTCAAAATATCCAGGGACTGTTAGGTCTATCTATTGCAAACAAGTGTCATCAAATTCATGACATATAGGAGTAAATAATAAGTTCGAAATCGAGGAAACTAGAACGATAGTTTAAATTCCCAACCACCACTGACGATTGTGTGCTAGCCCGCCCAGGACACCTGTGAGTGGGACGTGACGCGTTTATCCAAAACCAATTAAAACTATGAATAGCCCTCTAAGCGGGTCTCTTTGTTGTCTTCTGAGTGGGGAACCGCTCAAAAATGTTATTGACAGATCACTGACGAGGGTAGTCTCCTTCCAGTCGCAATCAAAAGTACTAAAATCAACAGGCGCGTTGTTGCAAGGGCAAAAGCTTCACGCAACTACTCAGAGTGATGGCCTAAAATGGCAACAGCGCCCCCAACAAGACATTAAGAAAGCAAACCAAAATGATGATTATGTCATCATTATAGTTTGACTGGTTATTCTTTCTTACAACACCCGCCTTTCCGGAAATGAGCATATTAATAGCTTTTATTTCTTTCTTTAAAGATTTTCTTTTGCTTCAATCTGAGAAATACGTTTAAGCTCTTGGGGGGGTAAGACAAATTGTTTGACGAAATTAACTTCAAGGCAGTAATAAAAGATTTCGAGGAGCAAAATGTGTAATTTGAAGCATGTAGGACTGAAAAGTCCTTCCAGATATTGGAAGTTGGCACTCGTTTAAAGACTACAGATGTACCCAGTCGTGTCAGATAACACTCAGTCTAGCAGACTGTCAAATGATAGCTGTGACGGGGGCACAATAGAAGCTTGCACGTGCGTTCATCTGACCGGGTGACTAGACAATTCAACAATTGCCAAAGAAATTTTTTTAGAAAGCCAAGAAAAGCAATTTGCCGGAAGCCCCAGCTTCGGACATTGATCCAACAACAACACCAAGCGGGGAGGATGTGTAATCCTCAGCCGCCTTTGTCAGCCGGTAACGAGGAGGCTTGGGCAGTGCCGGGGGATAACAATGAAGCAATTGGCCGGAGAAACTTATGGAGTGCCAGTCTTCACACCTTGGAACAAAAGGTAATTGTGTCCATGAGCATAACTGTCTATCAGACTCCTCCAGCGGGTGTCTGGAAATGATGATTTCGAACTGACACCTCAGGAGGCTGCTCTGTTTTAAAACTATTGGACTATCATACTCTGCACCCCGTTTATTTCATGTGGTGTTTGACAGTTTCATTGGCTTTGTAATAGTCCTAAAGCACGCCCTCTTTTGTTCCACTCGGAGCGGATAGTCCTAATTTCACGGGGACGTTAATGAGAGAATGGAGGGAGCGTGTGCAAATAAGTGACGTACAGGAAGTGAAACATTTCAGTCAGGCAGGACAGTGTAAGAGGCTTCGAGGGCAGAAACGACAGCTGTGCTTCTTGCTGGATTGTGCTTTGCATCGCTTCATAATGTAACGGACACACGCGGTGTAATTTTTAATACACTCCGTAAACGCACATTTGTGTCTCAATTTATTGAACTCAGATTTCACATTGCCATTTTAAGGGCAATTTTGGGCCTTCAGGATTTATTCAAGTGGAGATTTACATACCCAGAACCCCCCCCGCCAACCATTCACAAAACTCTTTCAGGACCAAATATTTGCAACGCGGCCTAGCTTAAATAGTCATCTGTTTTGTTATTTTTGTGATTTCTTGTATTTAGAAGTCTTGCTGTAGGCTCATAAGTAAACAGTTTTCTAAAGATCATTTTTATGAGAAAATTGTGGTTTCTCATTCTGAAGAAAACCAGAAATTAACTGTGCCTTCCAGAAATTGACTTCGAAGAAAGAGCGCTTTCCTTTTTATTTTGGCAATTTTTCGAAATGGGATGTTGAAAAGTTTCTAAAAACGAGAGATAGTAAAGTTTCTACAACTGTTAAGTCCCTCCCCCGATAAAGCTATATCTATCGCCCCCTGAAAAGAATCCAGCACAGACCCATCAGACGAGGCACCAGCGCATGCGGGCCTTGATGTACCAAACGTGGGGATTGCATAATACCTAAGGGTTTTACTTTGTGTCCCATACAGTTGGAGACCAATATATGCCATGGACAACAATGATAAATTAAAAAACTTAAATTGTGCAGAAGTTAGTCAGGTGTGAGGACAAACGTCAAATATAAGCTCATTTCCTCATCTCCCATTATATTTTTCACACTTTAGTGGATTAACCATGTTTGGTTTATTCCAAGATAAATCCCCCGAAAATCTGTCATGATTAAGCCCATCGCCATCTTGAAAATGCCTACACCGTTGGAGGTCCCCGTTCTGTCCATTTAGTTAGGATTACAAGCTGAAAATTCCGAGAGCCCATCTTTGTATTTTTAAATGTTCCAGTCCACGAGCCACAAAAGAGCCGTATAGCTGAGCATTTCAAAGTATGACAATTGTGACTTGGTATGTGCAGGCAAATTAGGACCTATTTACGGGCCTGCAACCATTAGGCCAGAGGTTTTCACCTGACATCACTTGACGGGTAATGCAGCAGTTCAGGAAGCGTTCCAGGTCCGTATGTAAGCCGAATGGACTCTTTCTTTTCTTGTTTTTTTTACAACACAACTTGCATTAAGTAAACACTAGTTGAGCTCAACCAAAAAAGGATACGATCGTATAGTAAAAAAATTACATGAGATCTCCAGTATCAACCACAAGCAGTACCCTGTTTTCTATCTGAAACAGTTTTCAGTCATGTTCAGTTCACTGGTTCAATCGCACCGCATGGGGTGGAGCCTTCCTCCGGCCAGAAGCAGCCAACATTGAGCCTCAAACCGTCCACACCTGTCCGGCAGTTGCTAAGTCCACAAGGAACATTCCTCAGTGTGCATGTACATGTACATGCGGCTTTTGCACACGTGTATGTAGTTCTGACACAGTCCATCGATCACTGCAACAGTCACCACTCCGACAGGCTGGATACACTGCCTCACTTGTGAAATCCGAAGCTGAACTCAGCACACAACAACAGCAGTGAGGTCTAACGGGAGGTGAAAGCTGAGAGCCTAGGGCTGAGAGCCGAATAAAACAAACACTGTATACATGTACATGTACACGTAATGATATACACTTGCTCTCTTCCCACAGATCAACCAACTTATGAAGTAATTATACTCCAAAATATCAGTGGCATTCCATACACATGTACTGAAATTATGAGTCCAGCAGTGCACCTGGAACTTACGGGTACCAACTAAGTGACAGCTATAAACACATAGCCATGCCCTTCCACATGCATCATGGTGCATGATCTTTCTCAGTGGGGATTTATATGACATGACAAGACATATCTCTCCTTAATTAAATACACTTAAAGAACACACTTATAACATGAACAAGAATAATTCGTGTAACATGTCGACCCAACTACCAGAAACCCTTATCAGTCTCTCTACTTTATGCCAAATCACTTTAAAATTACAAAGCTTTTATGTTGGTCATGTCTAGATTACGTTTCTTTCATGTACACATGGTCCCGATATGCATTGGACGGTATGCTTTACAACCCCCGGAACTTTTGACAAAACACAAACAGACCCATCGGCTTTCCAGGAAGGTATTTGTTTTTTCAGAATATTTTCTAATAATTATAACTCACCTGAGAGCAAATTATCACATGCAAAGAATCAATATAGTTTGCTGGATAAATTGGAGATTTACACAGTTGTAACACACGCTGATTTGAGATTATCATATGACTACTTTCTGTCAGAACTGTCGCAAAACATCAGGAAACATGGCGGTCATCGCACGCGGTAACGCGAAGGGCGACGCATGGCCATTGTAATACCGCAAATATGAAGCACCGTTGTATATGGTTTGCAGAAAAGCAATAGTTCGTAGAAAATTCAGTCTTGGCTGTCGATTAGCTTTGCATCATCAGTATTAAATTTCGGGGAGGCATTTCCGTTTGGTGCTACGCACAGGTGTTTTCTATTCAGATTTTTAATATTTACAGAAATTTTCAATAGTTTTGAGATGATCATTTTGGTTCTGTACTTTTAGCAAACCATTGGCAAAAACAGCGCATGTGACGTAGCAAAAGAATGGCAATAGCTAGCTCTGTCGAAGGCAACTCTTTCAAATGTGTCACACGAGGGCGCCATTCGTCTGATGCGGCCAGGGTTGCATGACTCGTGTGAAGCACAGTGTATATGTCCATG
>NW_019091512.1:35922-88374 GCF_001949145.1 Acanthaster planci | reverse complement strand
AAATTCTCACTTGAATTAGTGGTCTGCACCCCTCAATCAGGTATGTCTGCCATGACCATCATAAAAATTCGAAGATCAAAATGAGCAAAATTTCACGGTAGTATCCTGATAATTTCATCGACAGACAACCAATTTTGGCTGCATTAATTTTTAGCTATGTGTATGCAGCCAGAACATAAGATTCGTAACATCAAAAGAAAATATAACGGCAGTTTATCGCGAACTAGCGACCGGTAATGATCGTGTATCTGCATGTATACTTGAACGTAGGCCTACTGTGTCGAGTCCCTTGGCGCGCGCTACGAAGTACCAAGCACAGAGAGCTTCGGTTTCGATGCGGATATGCGCACACGGCGCTGATGTAGTATCCCTCTATACCTTTATAAAAAAAATTATCTAAAACTGCAATGCTAATCCCCAGCCCCTCCTCGATAAGACAACTAATCTGCACGTTTTTCTACACACGTCTGAAACAGGATTACGTCATTGCATCATGACCAATAAATGTTATCTGATCAAGGTAAATGACTGGGCGCATCTGTTCACATCATTTGCGCACACACTGTTGGATCAACGACAGCTGCTAAACTTACTTAGAGAAATCACTCGACACCAGTGAGTTGTCTTCCGTTGGAGTTCGGATTGTTCTCAACTAACGGCGTATCTTATTTGCGTCTGGCGCAGGTAATGAGTGGGTTATTGGACATACATAAATTCACAGAGTTTAAAGCTCAATACCTTGATTGTTTTAACGAAAACTGTGACTGAACATAGGACACAGAGGGGATATTAAAGGGTGTGGAGAATGCCAGTAATGAGGGGTACAGGTGAGTTGAAGTTTATTAGTATCGACCGTTGGATTTTATCAGTATGGGCTCTAAGTAGAAATTTGCCCACTTTAACAGGCGTGCTGACAGTCTCAAGCTGTTCAACAGGGTTGTCTGCTGCAACTAACGTATTGAAGTGAGCTGTGTAACGGCTGATTGATGCAAAACGTCAAAATGTAACATTGAGCCAAGGTCTTCACACCAATGGTTAAATTGTAAGTGTTGTGGTCCTTTGCTTGGTCTCATAGCCATCAAACTCGCGATACTATATGATCTGCTTAATCATGGCTTTAAGTCCATCCTGTAGGGGTTTTGGCGCTTGCGTGTGTCCCACGGAAAGACAATTAAATATTTTGTGACTGATTGCTTTTATTTCTGCCAACACCTTCAAAATTGCGCCTATGAAGGCAGAAAATGTTTTGGTGCCTGATTTCGTGGTCATTTGCACTTGAAAACGTCAGCACTGAGCTGACTCCTTTCGAGGGAGACGGAATGGTAACAGGGCCAATGATAATGTTGCATCTCTATCACCAACTGTTGGGACGTAAACACTTAATAAAGTGCCTATTACTATCACACTCCCTAAAAGCAAAATTAATATCATTATTATGATTTCATACTGGTTTATTCCATCTCGTCTCGTATATAGCCAAACGGGCTCAATTGCACTGTGGATTGCAATTAAAACCTACATTGAAAGCAGACGCATTAAATTAAATGATGTTAATAAAATTTTTTAAAGAGCCGGAAAAAGAACTGGCCAAAACTGACACAAAATGATATCAATGCCATAGGACAGATGGAGATACATGGATGGATATGGCTGGAATTGACTTTCCAGCGCAGGTAACATCTATTCATTGAATACAACCCTTCTCCCAGAACACCGTTCAAATCCTTTACCCTTCGTATAGTGACTTCTATCCAAACCCAACAAAGTGAAAACTATATTACCACCACCATCTTGAGTCCCATGCGGCACATGTGCATTATTATTTCGCGCTGTCTGCTGTTTCCTCAAAGTTCAACGAACCCAATTATAAAAGTCTATTAACTCTTTAAAATGTTAAACGCAGCGGTTTGGGGAAAAAACAAATGGCAAAGCAGCGTGTTACATAGTTATCGTGTATAAAGGTTAGAGCTTTTACATGCACGCAGCGCTCCGAGACTCTGATACATGAAATCACCTCTAATAGGTTCTTTGCCGGCCTGTCGTTGTTTCGTTGCCGAAGCCGATTTCACACAGCCATGTTGAAACGCAAGCAGCAGACCAGTATGTTTGAACGATAGATCATTTTATGCACCCACAATTTTTGATGGAAGGTCATCACATCGTGGGTGTACTATGCATACATAGCAAGTAACATTCATGAGAGTGCATTTATCTCAAATGTAAACAAAGGCGTCATTTCATCAGCACATACACTAAATCGCCTGTCGATAGATACAGTAAACGACAGTGCTGTCTTAAAATAATTGCATGTATGAAACTTCGCTATTTGTTGATGAATAATACTATTCGCCATTACCAATTTTGGCAATGACGCTTATTTATAAAGGGCTCTTCTTTAAATACAAAGATTAAGAGTTCACAGCCGCTATATTCCTTCAATGATTTGTATGTGTCGGTAGCATCCTGATCATCAAAAATTGCAATAGCATGGTTCTATTTCAAACTCTTCAAATATGTATAAAAGTTCTGTCTTGTAGATAGGTAGTTAAAACAACTTCAAGTTTACACGTGTATGATGGACAATTGGGACCGTTCTAAATTCGTGTCGAGAACATGTCTTGTGTTTTGCCTGTTATTTTCCCGTCTGGGTGGCCAAAGAGGGCAGTTCCGACCCTCTTCCTACTTAGATCCGTTAGTGTTAACGTAGAGTCTTCGAGATTTTAAAATCTACCTCGAAGATTTTTTTCCCGCTTTCAGTAGTGTCACGATGGTGGGTCCAGAGTGGGAATGGTTCTGCGGTAGGAATTCATCCGACCTCGGTAGCTCAGCCGATTGGCTGGGCAATACCTGCTTCGTGGACGGGTTATCAGTGTTCCCCCATGCCGCCTTTATCGTCATCTCGTCCCTAGTCCTTCTTGTCCTGGGATGCTGCTCCAGTTACCGGAAAATCTACACGCGATACCTGCTGATGTACCCGGGACACGAGCTGCGATGGATGCTGTGCGCCCTGACCATCATGGTGCTCGGGGCGTCCATCGGCGAGGGCGTCCTAACTGACGAGACCTACCGGGCCTTCGGGCAGCCCAGCCAACCGCACCTCTATATTTACGGCGGCACAGCCTTCGTGGCGTGTATCCTGTCTCTTGTCTATTACCATCATACAGAGCTGTGGCAATCCCCGGCTATGCTCCTGCTCTTACTGAGCTACTGGGCGTCAGCCGCTGGGACTGAAGGCATACGCATGGCGAGCCTCGAGTATCAAGGCCAGATTGACTTCAACGTTGTGCGATTTGACATCACCGTGATTTTACTCGTCTGCTTTGGTTTACTTTTTCTTATAGAGGTGTACGTCATCATTTTCAAGGTAGGTTTTGAAATTTAAGATTTTGTCTTTGATCACAGGAGGGTATCAGTTAGGACCAAGACAAGGTGGGAACTTTGGGGCATGGATAATTACACTACCAGCCAATCGTATTGCTTACTACGACAACATGCTTTACATTTCACAACCACTCTGAAATGATTGTGTATTGCGGTAAAAATAACTTTTGGTCAAACATATTAAGTTGGGCTCTTCTTATCATCAACCACAATTACATTTCCCCCCAACAATTTTAGTAAGCTTTTAGGCCTATTCCCAAGGCATTCACTAAAAGGCAAGTTGTTCCAACATCAGGTCTTCAAATGCTTCGGAAACAACGTGAACGAAGATCTCAGAGAGGATCTGAAGAACCCAAATATGCGATTCATGAATTACGATGTCAACCTGGCCTCCTACCTGAGCTTCTGGTGGATCAACTGGCTCTTCTCCGTCGGCTACAAGAAGCATCTTGATATCGACGACCTGGGTGACATACCGACGAGGCACGGGGCCCGCCGCAACCACCAGGTCTTCAAACGAGCCGTTATGGAAGAGAAGGTATAGGCGCGCCGGGACATTTCGCCTGTCGGCAGATATCTAGTAGACTTCGTTCTGTTGTCTTGTTTTGTGCCTGAAATTCATAAAAGTCCAACTGTCATATTATGCAAGATTTCAATCTATATGACGTTTACTGAAAGCCATTGGGCCTCTTTGTACATTTCTTCTTGGTCAAAGAATCCATCGTAGGATTGATTAAACAAATTCAAAAGTGGCAGAAAACGCTTCAAGTAAAATTATGTCAGAATTTTTTGGGTAGATAGACGTCAATATTCTGGATGGATGTCAACCATATCTTGATCATGTGCACTCTAGTAGGAAGTTTCCCATGCCGATGGCAGAAGCTTCTTACCTGAAACGGAGCTTTATTTTGTGCGGAGGAGTGTATGTTGCTATTTATTTTCACCAAAAAAGAGCTACTTAATGGTTGTATGGTCATGTTGACGTGAGCAGAAGCACCCCATCATCTGTTGAAAAGAACGGCGTTGGTTGGGAGTGCTCATTTTGTTGGTAGCATTGCGACCGTAACGCGTGCATTTCCCAGTCGTTTGTGAACCAGCGAAGTTCAGTTCCTATCAAAGGAGCCCCGGTTGCTAAGAAAATAGCGCCCTCTCTTGGTCCAGTTCCAGGGCATCAGCCAGTATTACTTCAATAAGCCAGATCGGAATTTTGGGCGCACAAGGAATTGTGGGATAGAAATTGGATAAGCAAACCCACGTGGCGAAGCCAGCGGTACGGTAAAGCATAGACCTGGCGTACAAATGAGTGAGGTTTAATTTGTTTTAAACTTTCTGCAGTTAACATGAATTTTTACAGAGGATTCTTTATTCACCTTTCATATATATCCCAAAACTGCCCAGGCACACCGTAGAACGTCTTTTACTACTTTTGAAGAAATTCAAACCAGAACGCAGGGTTTCCCTAGCCTGGGGTACCGATATGTGTGAGGTAGTCACTCAAAATTTCGCCAAAATCCTAGTCCCTGAATTAAACAAAAGCGAATGCTTTCAACAAGGCCTAAACTAAAGTCTATATAGTCTATTAATACATTTACTTGAAATTTTCCCTCTAAAAATAGATCGATCTTGTGTTCTGTGTCTGATCTGTTGCAAAAAAATTCAAGTTCTTTTGCGTTTTCCTTCCATGTTTGTCTGTTTTAAGTGTGAGGTGGTAAAATTCAACAGAAAAGCCTGAGTTGGCTACTCAAATCAGTGAGGTGGGCTGCGTCACAGTTCAATAGGCACGGGGAACCCTGCCACTAACGGCAAATCGAAAAAAAACTACTAGGTGCAAACATGTGCATTGCTATGGAGCGCAATGGTTAGTTTATCCAAAAAAAGGGTCGTCAAGGCCAGTTGGCGCATGCACCCGACGGAACAACCAAATTGACTTATTCATTCTGATCCGTTATACCGCAGGCTAATCCACGACGGAAAGGCAAACCGCCCTCTCTTTTGAAAGTTTACGTGAAGGTGTACGGCTGGCGTTTGCTGGGTGCCTTGATCCTGAAATTCATCGCGGATGTGTTGGGGCTCGTGGGCCCGCTTTGCGTGGGAGGTATCACGAACTACGTCATCAAGATCGTGTATCCGTCAGGCGAGCCGCAGGTAGGGCCTAATCATGACTGCATAGTTATTGTGAGGCCCGATCCCACGTCGGGCCTCACATTCAGAGTAGTTCTGATTCCAATAGAAAAGAGCAGAATTAATGTACTTCTTCGCTTGGTTTTTCACACATATGGCCCACTGGCCGTGTTTGTTTCACACGCATCTGGATCAAGATCAGTGACCCGTCGTTGGTTCACAGACACCAAAACTCGCCTAATGGATGGTGCGAACCAGTGTAAGGATCACTGATCGCAATCCAGATCCGTATGCAACAAATGGGCCAACAGTTTGCCATCTAGATGAAAATTGGCATGGGTTCAAGTTTAATATCAACACGCCATTGGAAATTTTTCTAATAGGCCGATAACATAAGCAGGGGCTTAAATCCCTGGGAGATGGGGGTATATTTCCCTTGCTACTAAATTATCCCCCACTTTTTGCGGTGGGGAAGGTAAATTTTGAGGTATATTTAGAATTTCCAAACAAAACAAAATGTATTTAATAGTTATGAAAAGGGTGAGGAAGTACAAAAGCTTTTAAACACACCGTTTTGATGTAGGATTGAAGTGTGTCATGAAGAGTCCACCCCCTGCCCGCTTTTCGTATTTCAGAGGCCAACCAATCTTTTAATCCCATTTACCCCAGATTTACGACACTGAACTTGGAAGTGGCTCTTACGACTTCCTACTCATGTTGATAATCAAAATTGTATTGCACGGTCTGGTTGTTGGCACTTTACAAAGGCCAGTTTTGAACAAACTTTCCATTTCTACTCCCTTCGTGAATAGATCTTTGATCTTGCTGAAGGCATATGATGGTAACACCATAATTCTTTGTCAATGTCTCCTTGAGTACATCGTTCGACGTCAGTGGCGTTTAGGCAGTTGTGGTATGAGTTTCTCATGAATCCCCGTTAGACAGAAGGTCAATCAATGGTGTTTCCTGATCAATGAACGTAACACAAAATTTAACGGTAAAAACTGTTAGATCAAGATCTACTATCGCGGCTTTTTGCATGCCTTTCAGTGTGAGCTCGTAAGCTAGCAATACTAGACGCTTATGGTGTTACCGCAAGCCCTCTCTTTAAGCAGGTGCTTATGACTTCCAAGCCCGTTTCCATTGACGCTAAATTCACTCATCCTAAAACGTTTCGCTCCGTTACTGTGTCACTCAATTCAACTATTAGCTTATTTGGGATTTTCTGTTTTCAGCCCGAACCACACAGTGTCACAGTCACCGAATACTTTGCAAATGGCTTTGTCTTGGTGGCCGTGCTATTCTTGGTGTCCGTCCTTAAGCTGTTCTGCCTCCAGACGAATTACCACTGGGCGATAATGGAAAGTGTTGACGTGAGAACAGCCTTACAGGTGCGGTGAAACAAAGCTTCGATTACCAACCGACAATTAATCAGAATGATTCAAAGAAAACTCGAGCACTATTGTGGCTCTCCCGTGCCCTACCTGTTACACTAGGACCATTACAACACAGCTAATTTGATGAACCTCTTATCTTCAGACGATGGTGTACGAGAAGGCATTGCGAGTGTCGACCTATGCTATAACAGGGGGCGAGATGACGATGGGTCAGATCACTAATCACATGTCCACCGATGCCATGTTCGTCCTCTACATGTTCCAGACGATTGAATACTTGCTGACCATTCCTATTCAGGTAAAGATACCACAAAGAATCGCAGCTCAATCATTCTCACGGATCAGACAATACAGTGTACGAAATGCCTTTGTTACAATACGGGCGATTCACAATAGTGCGCCTCCAAGAGTCTGCAACGCGTTGACCAATCAAACTGCACGGAATCTGTCGGCCCTTTCCAAACACGCAGTGGGTAGGCAGATATTGTGCACTGTGATGGACAATGTGTTGCAAACTCTTTGCGGTGCACTTTTGTGAATCACCAGTATTCATTCGAGTAGCTTGTGTCTATTGGCATATCCAGGACTGGATATCCAACGGTTGATTTGGTACTGATCTGCACGTGCCTAGCGGGGACTTGAGTTCTACTCTGGAGTAATACCTAAAGTTGCATGCGCCTTGAGCAGAAGTTTCCTGTCATCAGTTGAAAAGAGCCGCGTTGGTAGCAATGCAACATTGACGCGTGCATTTCCGAGTCTCCTGTGAACCAGTGAAGTTCAGTTTCGTAATCAAAGGGGCCTCCTCTGCTGAGAGAATAGCGCCCCCGCTTAACTCAAGTTCGAGCCCACAGACCACTCTCATTTTGCCTACAACTTGTATGGGCGGCCAAGGTTGCAGAAAATCACCTTTGGTTTGCTTTTGGATTTTACCTTCAGTTTAAAACGGACAAAACTCAAAATGGACTTTCCCAATGATTTTAGATAGGATTGTATTTTCATGAAGTTTTAAGTACATGTAGTATATGTGTATTATCTGGTATTATTATTTGGTGGGAGTTTTAACACTTTGCGAATCATGCATGTTTTTGTGCACCGACGGCCATCCATAGTTTTTTTTAGAAAAATGACTGTGACAGCAAGAGAACAAATTCTAGTGTGAAGACTTTTTTTTCATCACTGACGTGTTTATCCATTTTATCCAAGATAATATTGACCTTGGTGCTCCTGTACTTCCAAATGGGTTTTGCTGCACTACTTGGCTTTGCTGTGTTTGTCCTCGTTGTGCCGATCCAAATGAAAGTTGCACAGGTGATGACTAGGCAAAGGAAAAATATCCTCGTAAGTATTCGTTCAGATCTCCATCTCAGCATTAATTTACATGTGTTACAATACATGTCAAGCTTCGTGTACGAGGTTGACATCGTAGATAGAGTGCATGGAAACTAGCCTGAAAATATAAAAAATCTGAAACAAGATAACATGATGATGAAGCGACTGCAACTTAAAAGTGGTTCAAAAGCAGAACCCGAAGGCTTGTCGACCTTTATCAACAAGGCCTTTTGAAAATTCGATTATCCGCTAAATATGGAAACACAGGCCGATTCAATCATTTAAAAGTTGTAACCAGAAGAATGTGCATTACAACTCGATTAATATGAATGCATTATGCGTATACTTGTTAGGAGAAGGTGGTCCGGTTGTAGAGGATGGTTGCTGGAGTTGAACCATAAACTTAGGTACCTAAAACTCATCAGATAACTTCCGGATATCGCGTCTCCCCAAGACTTCATCATTTGCCTGCGATTTTTGTTGAAGTTGATTCTGTATGGGGTCAGTTTCCTTTAAAAGGGTATTTATCCGTTCTTCAAAGGTTAGAAATCCCGTAATGTAAACGTCAAAAATCTTTGGCCTGCTAAAAGTTCCAAAACATAATCAAAGAATCAAAAAAACAAATCAAAGCATCGTCTTTATAGGCTGAATGGATTTGGTACCAGGTGCAAGAACACTATGTCAAAAATACACGTTCAGCTATTCAGCAAAAAAGGAAGGAAGTTGCTGTGATTTTTTCGTACTGGCTGTTTAGAGAATTGTAATTAGTCTCTTTTAAGCCTGTTTGTAAATTAACAGTCAGCAACCGTCGGTAGAGCGAAGAGTTTTTCAAGGGAAAGAGGTACACTTTACCTTTGTGTGGCTCTACTCAGGGCTGCTCGGATCAACGTCTCAAGCAGTCCAACGAGCTCCTCCAAGGGATCAAACTGCTCAAGCTTTACGCCTGGGAGTTTCTGTACTGCAACTCCATCGAGGACGTCCGCAAAAAGGAGCTGGCTGTCCTCAGGAAGATTAACTTTGCCCTTGTCGTCACAAGTAAGTGACTTTTCGCCCCGATGTACTCTCCTTAATCCGTTACTAGCCCTGTATCATTTTGTCACAGGCCTTGACAACCGAATAAGAGGAATATAAGGACATTTTTAAACGTTTACATGATTGTACACGTACTTTAAAGTCAAATATAACCTCCAAACATGTGTTTTTGTCTTCCAGTGCTACTGACAAATGGCACGCCTATTCTGGTCACGCTAGTGGTAAGTTCAGAAACCTTGTCTTTTGCCTGTCAGAAAGACATCATGACTAGAGAAACGACAACTTTTATCCCAAAAGAGGCATTTGCCGTTTTTCTGGAACTTATATCTGACCATATTATTACTTCATACTTTTATACCGGTGCTTCGATTGCAAAGTTGCTTTTGTCTGCTCCCAGTTTAATCTTATTAATTTGATCTTTGATTTACTTTGTTAAAATTAACATTGTGCCTAAAAAAGGCAGAGGGTGAATACTTACAGGCACCGGCTGAGTGATAAAGGACTGACTCGTGTAACAAAATAGCCCATTTGATGTAAGTATACGTTTAAGGCGATTTCTGATATAAATCCACCCTGATCAGAACCTCTATCAGCGGAGTACTACCGGTACTTCTCTCCACATCTTATCCAGGCGTTTGGTACCTACACTCCCCTGACCGGTTTGCCTCTGACCCCGGACATGACCTTCTCTTCGCTGGCCCTCTTCAACCAGCTCGCCCTGCCGCTGTTCATTCTCCCTATGTCTTTATCCATGGTTGTCAGTGCCATCGTCAGCACAAAGCGGTTGCGGAAGTTCCTCTTGGCCCCTGAGGTCGAGGGGAAGGAACCAGGAGAAATGGGCGAGGGACAAAAACCGGTAAGGAACAGAGCAGAAAGGCTGGTTCAAGGCAGCCCGCTTTTAGGTAAAAGTTTTTTTTGATAGGGACACACATGAGGAGACCTATATGCTATACCCCCTGTACAAACAGTAGTTACCAGAAATTAAAGGTGGCTGTCATGCACGTATTCTGTGCTGATATTTGGTGAGTTGTTGTGTTCAAGTGTTTTTCAATTCGTGAAAGTTAACTAGTTTATTGTTAAACGTGTCCGGGGTCCATCGATATCAATACAGTCACTTACATTTTTATTGTCGGAAAGTGTGGGGACTTGCTTTCTGTAGTTCCTAAGGAGTTTTCGTATCTAATCTTATCATGTGTATATGACAAACTCATGAAACGTTCAGAGCAAGGATGCTGTGGTGAAGTTTCGTAAGCCAGGCGAGGTGGCGATCAGCACGACATTCAGCAAGTATATTACCATTGGGATCCAGACGGATGACGACACAGAGCCTATCAACAATGGGGACGTTATCATCGACAGCAACGGCAACGCGGGGAAGACGGGGGCGGTGAACGGTGGGTTTACCGCACCAGATGAGGGTGAGACCCTGCTGCCTGAGATTGCCGTAAAGGTAAGTAACTGGAGTTGCAACACCATTTTTGAACATTCAAATCTCCAGATGTGGTTTGCGTGCATCCAAATCAATGCATGCATTCACCGACAAGAGTTACTGTAGTCTTTAGATGTTCCACTGAAATATTCAAACTGTTTTGTGAGATGCAAAATATGGGGTTTGTGGACACTGAAAATACAGCCGCAGAGAACATTTTTCAACATTTGAAGTGAATTTGGATTTGGTGCTTGTACAATTTTGTGTACATTTTCTTCTTCTTGAATCTTTATCAACAGGTAACTAATGGCAACTTTACTTGGGACCCAGAAAGCACCACACCAGTTATGTCAGATATTAACATTGAAATACCAGCAGGTAAGTATTGGTCCGGACAGTTTGGCTCAGTGCAGAGACAGCAAAGCATTGGGTGGTTTATCCACGTGAGTAAGATGCACGTGCGCATGGCTTTGAACAGACTAAAATCATTTTTTTCTGAATGCGCAGAAACCTTTTTCATATAGAGAAAACCATCCGATTGTGGATGCATATCGGTACAAAGTAAAGACATTCATGTACATGTATGTAAAAACTCTACCATCTTGGTCGGAACTTCTATCCCTTTTTGGTAAAATAGGACTTTAATCTTAGAAGCTTTATGTTTTTGTATGGTACTTGAGATACAAAGAGAACAATTTCTCGAGTTCAGATTATGTTAATGGCAACACATTTTTTTTCAGGAAAACTTACCATGATTATCGGTCAAGTTGGGTGTGGCAAGTCGTCTCTGCTTTCTGCTATTCTGGGAGAAATGACCACCATTTCTGGCAAAGTTGAAATAAACAGGTGAAGGTCTAGTTCATACAAAATAGTTCGTTTCGGAACTGACATCAGAATGATTTCTGAGAAGAACATTACCTCACCGATGTGTCTTCTTCCTGTTCCCTCAGAGAAAAAGGGAGCATTGCTTTAGCGGCACAGAAGCCTTGGCTCGTGAATGCCTCCCTGCAAGACAACATACTCTTCTCGAGGGAACTGGACCAACAGAGGTACGCAAAATGGCAACATGTCCAAGAAAGTAGCACACGAAGAATAAATCAGTAAAATGCAGGAATAATGGTCTCGGTAAAACATTTGGAAATAAAGGAATCGGCATAACAAAGGCCTCTCCGCGCAAGTTTCCCCTCCTCATACCTGATAACGAACGCTGAAATTCGAAACAAGATATATATGGATTCATTTCTAACGATTTTTGCTCAACCGTAGGTACAAAGGTGTTATTAACGCCTGCGCTTTGAGTCCAGACATAGAAATCTTGCCCGGCGGTGACCAGACTGAGATCGGGGAGAAAGGAATCAATTTAAGCGGCGGACAGAAGCAACGAGTCAGCGTAGCCAGGACCATGTACTCCGGGCGAGATATAATCATTCTGGTAAAGCTCCAAAGGCAATCTAGCTTTCAAAAGCCTATTAGAAATCTGAAGTTTCCAGTCTGCTGAGAAAATAAGTCATTTTCCTTTTTTTTTCTTTTTCTGTTTTTTTTTTAACCAAGGATGACCCGTTGTCGGCTCTTGACGTTCATGTGGGTCGTCATCTCTTCGAGGAGGGAATTGTCAGCTGGCTTCTCAATAACAATCAAACGGTGATTCTCGTCACGCATCAACTCCAGTATCTCAGGAGAGCTGATTTGGTAGGTTGTTCAACCCTCATAGCAGTCTGCGCCATCATCTTAGGCCTTGTTGTCGCTCAAATTTACAAGCAATGACGATTTGCTTTTGTATATTATTATGCACTCAATGTGACAAAATTAATATATGCATGTCATGTATAAAGGCAATGTCAATCGGCAACAAGCACCAACGCTATAGTTCTGAGAGTGCGGGTCGCACACGCGAACTGATTGGCCCAAGTGACCGTTTCATGCTGTGCACGTATACCGTACCGTTGCAATACAAAAACTGGTTCATTTTACACTGAAAAGTGCCGACTGGATTCAGCATGAAACCACTAAAATTGCTTTGTTTCCAGATTATTCATCTCAAGGACGGGAGGGTGGCAGCCATGGGTGGCCTTGATGACCTCAATAAGGCTGACCCCGAGACCTACAGCAGCTGGAGTCAGGCAGTCGCACAGGAGAAGGAAGAAGCGGAGGCGGGGTTGGATTCGGAGCACGTGGGGGAGGCCGAGGAGGAACGGGAAGCCCTCAAGAGGCAGTTGTCCAAGAAGGGCAGCTTCATCAAATCGATGTCCAAAGGTAAATCATCAGTTGAACAGTGCAGACAACACACTTATGGGTGTATGGGTAGATTGATTTCAACAAATCACCTGGTATATACCTTTTTTTTGGCAGGAAGTTTAACTTGACCTGCCTCCCGCTGTATTAAAAACATAATACGATATGTGTGTCAAGGGCTTGAAAACAAACTAGTTGTTACAAACAAAATTATCCATCGTACATCAGCGGGTACAATTTTAAAGACGTTACGGCGGCAAAAGTCAGACTAAATGGAAGGCCAAAAATAATACTCCGAAGGGGGGCTACACTTTGTTGTGCTTGCGACTCCTCCATAGTAAGGTAACTTGCCGTTATTTCCTTTGAAGAAGAGGAAAAGAGTGATGGCAAGCTGATAGAGACGGAGGAGCAAGCCCAGGGATCCGTCTCGTTCAAGGTGTACTTTTACTACATGAGGAGTGCCGGCTGGGCTGCCATCGCCTTCGTGCTCTTCCTGAGGTCTGCGACGGCAGCGCTGACCATTGGCAATTCCTTCTGGTTGTCTGCTTGGTCTGAGGCAGGATTGTCTAATGTAAGTTGGTTTCCTTCTTCCGAGAGGTGTGTAGTCCTTGTGACCGTGTATCAACCAAAGAGTAAGCAACGGACCCATAATTAAGTGGTTCAAACCTGTCTTTGAATATCTTTTTTCAGTATAAGGTACAGACGAACCACAATACAGGCGTTTCACAAAAGTGCGCCTCCAAGAGTTTGCAACGCGTTGGCCAATCACAATCTTCAAAATCCGTCGACCCAATGCGCATTTGGAGAAGGTAGACAGATTTCAAGCGTTGTGATTGGACAACATGTTGCAAACTCTTGGAGGTGCACTCTCGTGAATCGCCCGTATTAATACATGTACCTACTATTGGGGTCAGTGGCGTATTCAGCTTTTGATGTCGGGGTGGGGGGCAAATTTAAAAGCGAATGTGGTTTCGGACTCATTCAACATGATGTTGGGGAGAAAAAAAATCAAAAGCCTTGAGGTCCCAACATCCTTTCTTTTATTTGCTGGTGTTGTTTTCTCAGGGTTTTGGTTCTAATAGTTGAGAACTGGATTATACCAATTATTTACATAATTATTTATTTCATTTATAAAAAAAGAGGTCGGGGGGCACGGTACTGATTGAGGTCCTACATCCTATAGAATTTGTAAATTTCGGCGACGGAAGAGCCCATTAAGCCAGCCTGATATGGCTTGTTAAAGTTGTGAGGGGAAAAATGTCACTGCGAATTTAATGCTGCGCATTTAGCACTGGTGAGTTGGTATTCAGATGCGCCGTGAAATTCAGTATTGTCTAATGGTACTGTCGGCACGAGAGAAAAAGATATGGTGTGGACTTGCAAAAGGTTTGGATGTGGTTCCTCTTCTGACACCGTACCTTTTCTTTTCGGCAGAGTTCAAGAACGACAGGGGAGTATCTGGGTGGTTATGCAGGTCTGTCCGTAGCAACCATTGTCGGTCAGATCGTGTCCTACACTTCTCTGGTGATGGCCGCGCTGATTGCTTCAACGGGTCTCCATCAAAATATGCTTCGCAATGTTATACGAGCGCCACTGAGGTAGGAAAGGCCCAGCTTATGATATTATCACATCTTTGTTCAGCCATTTTACACTGGGTATAATTCCCTTTGTGCAAACGCTTCGCTTTTTCAGTGATACATTTTTCTTTGCATCATTAGTGTCATCGTAAGGTAAAAGTTCATCTACACATCTGCTGCATTCTAGGGTGTCATATCGCTGAAAACTGTTGTCGTAAATAATGTGATGCAAAATTGAGTCAGGACACGATAAGTTTGAGCTAAATATGCGCAGTCTTCATGAGGACATGAACAGCACGAAGGACCAAACCAAAACTCAGATTCTTCACAGTTTTAACACCCCTTGGGACAAACTAGAAACAGTACAGCCATTAAAACCACCACCACTATATTCCCTTTTCAATTATTAGATTTTTCGATACTACTCCGATCGGAAGAATCCTAAATCGATTCTCAAGCGACCTTCAAATGGTAGACACCGTAAGTACAATTCCTATCGAGGACTAAATCTAACGGTAGTCATAGAGCCAAAGGTAATTTTCAAACATGATAGGGACTTATGGACGTACCAAAACAAGACATTGTAAGTAAACAGGGAAAGAATATGTCTTTAAATGCAGTCTTTAAATGCAGAGCTTTTTTGCATAGAAAAGAAGGACCGAGACCAAAAAATTGGATTCTGATTTCTGGACCATTTTGACGCGTGAGCTAGGTTTTTGGTGAGATAGACTTTATTTATAAGGAAGACATTTTTGACTTTGTTCCCTGAATTTGTCTTATACAATGGAATCTGTCAAAAGGGGTAGTGTAAGGCTGCTTTAGGTTACTGCCTGCCTTGAATTTCTCAATGTTACTTAAACCATTACAATAAAACACAACAACTTTTCAACCATTCATCGTCGTAAATAAAAATGAATCTGTAATGCACTCTTTCGTTGCTTCATTTTGATGCTATTCTTAGGTTTCTAGAATAAAAAAAGTTAGCCAACTTGCGAATGAGGTCTACTCTCCAAATTTATTGTGATTTTTCTCTGAATTAAAAAAGGGATTTGTGTCTTTCTCCAGCGGCTCGGCCAGTCGTTGAGCAGTCTACTCAGCTGTTTCTTCCAGTGTCTCTCCGCCATTATCGTCAACACAGTCGTCATGCCCTTCTTTATAGTCTTCGTCATTCCCATCGCCATCTGCTATTACTTCGTACAGAAGTATTTCATTACGACCTCCAGGTACGCAAACAAACAGCGGAAAGAAAAGTCGATCACGGAGCTGTTGTTTTTTTAAACTTTAAAATTTCAATTCTGATTTTTTTGATCGTGAAAGGAATTAATTTGATATCGCAAGTAAAGTACACTCCTTGATTTTGTACAGCATTGAAGATGAACACAGTAATGATTCCCCGCTGATCGTTTTTGATTAACAGGGAGCTTCAGCGTATCGACAGTACGAGTAAGTCCCCAATCTTTGCATATTTCTCCGAGACTCTGGGTGGACTGTCGACCATTCGGGCGTATGGGTCAGTAATTTCTGTGTTTCTTGAAACTTCTTACCGCATTACTGATGATACCATTTCTCGTCTCTCGTGAACTTTGCAAGGATCTCAGAGATTGCTAGCAATGCCCCCACCAAACAAAAGGTAAGTAGCGTTGGAGTACAATCCATCTTTTGTTCCCAAGATATCGCATGATACCTGTTTATTTTCACTTTTTCATAGAGAGGAACAGCGTTTCTACAATACCCTAATATATCGCATTGATAGAAATTTGCGACCGTATTTGTATCTCCAAGCTGCAAACCGATGGTTGGGTACCAGGCTGGTAAGCAATCGTTCGTTTCTTTGTACGCAGGTCCCTTCGTTTCAATATGCATCAATATCTGAGACATAATCTCATTTAAACGTAGGCCTACTTGGTTTTTTTTTTCAGGAGTTGATCGGCACTTTAATCGTACTGTTGGCTGGCTTGTCGACACTGGTTGGCGCACTCACGTTTAACGTTGATCCAAGTTTAGTGGGACTCGGTATAACCTACTCGCTACAGGTATTGCAATGAAGAAATTCGAAATAACTATTCCGTCCATTCCCCAACCCAAGAAAAAGAAGAAAAGTTCACGTTTTTCAGAAATGTATTCACCAAGATATTGGATTTACTTTTATTTTGTCAACAAATGGTACTCCATCTTTGTCAGATTGCGGGTTATCTCAACTGGCTTGTAAGGAACGTGGCAGATACGGAACTGCAGATGAACAGCGTTGAACGTATCAAGTTTTATACGGATGTGGACACTGAGCCGTATGAAGGTATCTCTGTCGGTGGTTTAATCTGAATAAAACGATCATTGAATTAAAACCTGTGAGGATCATAAAATCTGCTACAAAAATACCTAAAACTATCCAGACCAACCATCACTGAATACCAGCATCAAATAATTTTTAAAAAGCCCGATGTGAACCTTTGCGTTTCTTGCACTTAATTTTTGTTCTCATCACTTAAAGGTAAGGCACCGGTATCTGATTGGCCAATGGAGGGGGATATCCGTTTCGAAGATGTGTCAGTTCGTTACGCCAAGGATCTTGATGCTGTCTTAAAGCGCATCTCGCTGTGTTTCAAAAAAGGAGAAAAGGTAAAAGCAGTGCAGCAGCTTTCACAAAATCAAACAAATAATTTTAAAAAATGATGCATGCAAAATTTACAGCCACAACATCAGAAATGCCGTCAAAAACCCCATCTGAGCCCTTTCACGCTGGCCAAAATCTTCGGAGGAGAATTTGCCCCCATGGCCTCTTTAAAGTTAACCGTGCCATTAGGTTAGATGGTATGGCTTAGATATCGCCTACACTCGTGTTCTTCATTACTCTGTGGGGTACTGTTGCACTATACAAAGCAGATATAGATGCTGCAAACTTTCGTTAACCAGTCTATTTCGTTTCAGGTTGGAATATGTGGCAGGACTGGCAGTGGAAAATCAACTCTGACCTTGGCTCTACTTAGAGTAATTGACATCTTTGAAGGTATGGGCTCAGTACCACAAAACATCATATCGAGGATATATTCTATTACACTACAATATTATACTTCAAAGCTTTAACTTACGCATAATTCCTATCAGTGGCCTCAACAAACATTGATCAAAATGCCAGGTTACAAATGAACTGAATCGTGTATGAAGAATATATCCAGCATAATTTACCAAAAGGCGAACGGTCATCTTTTTTAATAATGACGTCTGAATTTCTCCTTAATCAGGTCGAATTCTGATTGACGGTGTTGATATCTCGACTGTGCCTCTGACCATACTGCGAAGTAAGCTGTCCATCATCCCGCAAGATCCTGTCTTATTCACAGGGTCAATAAGGTGAGAGAGCTTTCATTCCAATAGCTAGCAAGTGGAGTAGAAGTATTGGCATATTATACACATGATCTCCTACAACTCATAGCTTCAGGTTTGCAAAATACCGCGATCTTAACAGTGCGTGGACACTCTCGATCAACACAGTGCTGTAATGAGCCTGGAGCTGGACCAAAAGCGGGCGCACTTTTCGTAGCAACGCAGTCTCCTTACTACAGTCCACTAATTCAAGCCCCATTGAAAACAGTGTAAAATCAGCACCGTTCAGGGCCCAATAACATACATATCAACATCCTTGAGATTTCAGAAACACAAATGAAATTATTGTCTGGTCCCTAATCTTTCAATTTCTTCTCAATTTTTGTGGGTTAACCAATTACATTTTCAATTACTCCCACAAAACAAAATCACCCTGCTTTATCCTCAACTTTCTCGGGCACTTAAGACCATTTTTCAACCGTAGTTTTTAGCCATTCTGCTCTCATATGAGAGCTCCAGGACCTAGGGAGTTCGTCCTGGCAACGATTTACACAATCTCACAATTTTTGGGAAAACAATCTCCTTTTTCAAAAGATACTGCGGGGGCACTTTAAATGCTGATGAGCTGGCCAGAAATTTTCACTTTAATTAGTGGTCTGCACCCTGAGGTAGCAACTGCACTTCGCTGGTTCACAAACGACTATTGAATGCACACGAGAATTAAGAATCTGTTATTCAATCTGATGTTGAGCTTTGCCCCTGATATGTCACTTTGTCAGACAAGATGTTTTGGTAATGTTTTCAACAGAGTTAATCTCGATCCAGATATGAAGAGATCTGACGAAGAATTATGGGAGGCACTTGAGATCGCCCAACTCAAGGATGTGGTCTCTCAGCTTGAAGACGGACTAGGTTAGAAAAAATGATATCCTTGATATTATGTTCATACATACAGTATCGAGTTGAACTGTTATTTGAGCACTACAATTTTGATGGTTACGAAGATTCACTAAATTCATACAGGTAAATCTTCTTTAGTAAAGCCTGTGATGTCAAATAGTACCATCAAAGAGATCTCCTCGGGTGACTATACAACAGTGCCCTCATATTCAATTGTTACCAAGTTTTGTGCTTTTGAGTACATTTGCCCTGGTTATACTTAAATTAAGGTAGGTTAATTAAGTATATAGTGTCCTAAAAAGCATCATTTTTGTGTTTTGTGTTACATTTGCCAGAGTCCAAAGTGACTGAGGGAGGAGAGAATTTCAGCGTCGGCCAGCGGCAGCTGTTCTGCTTAGCTCGTGCCTTCCTGCGCAAGTCACGCATCCTCGTCATGGACGAAGCTACAGCCTCTATCGACTTGGAGACGGTATGCCGTTCGTTCAATAACGTTGCTCAAAAGAGACCAATACAGAATTCCCAGTAATTACACGGATCAGAAATGTTTTAAACCAATTTCCTTACCGTTTGAAAAATCTTAGATGTTCGTTCACATCCTTTATTTTGAAGAATAACTCACTAGGAAATTACTACTTTGTTGATCTTAGGACAAGATTCTACAGAACGTAGTCGCTACGGCCTTCGCAGACAGGACGGTTATAACTATTGCAGTAAGTCGGTAGAGGTATTACGCAGTATTTGCTGAGCTGGTCTTGAACTGATCAGGATAATTGGTGCCGATAATGCCCGGGCCGAAAGCGAGGGACTTTATCATTTATCGGATGATAAGCCGGTCTTACTAATGAGCGTTTATATTATTTATTCCCACGCATAAATATCGTTTGAGTCGCAAAATTATCATAAAAATTCCTGCGATTTTGTTCAACAATGTTACTTCATTTCCCACCTCGGACACATAGCTATATTATGGTATTTTCCTCCTGGGAGTAGAGTTATAAACATAGAGCTATATGAAATAATATGTAGCTGCATGGTCTTAAAAAATCTCCTTACGTTAAGATTGTAAAGCGTGTGGTGCGTACTGTGTGAGGTATCAAGTGACCTTGGGCAGACAGTGCTTAAAGGAACCAGGAAATAGGCTGCATGTAGGAGTCACTTTATTAGTAACCAGCTAAAAATCTGGACCATGCTGTCAGTCACTAAATTATTCTATCTGTCACCGATAATCCTGATAATTCCTTTCTTCCTTTCTCAGCACCGTATCGCCACCATCATGGATTCCGACAGCATCCTAGTCTTGGATGATGGTCGGGTGGCCGAGTATGGAAGCCCCTCGGAGCTGTTGGCCGACGAGAACGGACTCTTCGCATCTCTAGTCAAGGAATAGACCAATCGGAATTTTTCTTTTTGAAAAGAGTTTGGTATTATAAAGTCTACAAATTGGTAATTAATTTTTTTAAAGAGCAAAATTAATTATTATCAAAAATATTACACCATTAATGTTCGAGAGTGTTTTTATTGAAGGGATTTAAAATTAGCCACCGTTGTAACTTGTTTACACTTGTGTCCTTGTTGGGTAGAGTGAAACAAACTTACAGTAATCATAACACGTAAAACTATTTGAGGCAGATGAGGAGCAAAGGATGACTATGACATTCAAAGCGAGAGATTATTGCCGCCATAAAATTAACCCACAATTAAAGTTTTGGCATTTTCATAATTTTAAGTAGAGACATTATTTTTAAAGCGTAAGGAAAGATTTAAACAAACAGGGTTTTGAATAACTATAATTACGTAAACATAAGTACATTCAAGTATTTTTGTGGTGGTATTTTGAGATGATATTTTATGTGATATCTTCATGTACTTTGTGTCAAATTCTGATTTATAGTTCTGAATAATCATTTCTCTTGACAAACCACTCGCCTAGTAGGAAGTGATTACTTTTTGTAAATTAATACTTGCTTAGTTACTAATGGCATATTAAAGAAAACTGCTTTCTGGGGTTTGTTATAGTCTCAGTAATGTTTAATTCAATTTTTTTATACGCTAAGGCAAATTCACTAGCGTGACGGTAATTACTACTGTTGCGGTAAATACACGAGTAAAAGAAAACAATTCTTTGTGAAAATATTTCTTCGATCTTAAAGTCAGGATTCAGAAATCTTTTGAACATTACAATGAATGGGTATGAAATAAATAATATTACCTCAGGTCACATATTGTCAGTCAATCACAGGCTGTATTTTTTTGCCGTATTTGTTATCAATACTTTTCTGTGTCATGTATAGGCTCTTTGTTGAACTGATTTCAATTCAGATCTTTGCGAGTTAACATTTTGTGTTCTAGATGATAATTGTTGAGCAGTCAAAGACTATAAAAAGCAAGTGCGATAATTATCATGTCAATCTTTGTCGGCTTAGCACAGTTTTTAGTTGGTTATTAGGGGAATTGGTCTTTAACAAAAAAGAAAAGCGGTTTCTGTCCTGATATCTTATGGGGGGCACCAGCTTTCGGTGTTGTGGATTTGGGGGGCAAGTTTTCGTTGGCCTTGTTCAATATCTATTCATCCGTGTATTCAGTGGGGGGGGGGAGACCTGGGGGGCACTGGGAATTTGAGGGGGGCACGTGCCCACCCAGGCCCCTCCCTGTGGCTATACTGTTTGTGTCATATTTTCTCGGGAGACTAGAGGGACCTTTGTGGCAGAAATATCTTTTCTCTGGGAATAACATTCACCTGACTTAATTCTTTGTTTTCTTTTTCAAGATCGAAGGATTCTGGGAAGGTAGGTCTATTTGTGCTTACAAGGCCCCTGATTTTGTATCATTTGTCATAATTGAAGGTTTCCGACAAAACACCTATCATGCATATGAGTTTTTGTTTTTCACGGGAAGACTTAACTATGCATATAATTTTCAATTCAAGTTCATGAGTGTACGGATCCAAAAATGACCATTCTTAACTATGATTTTAACACCCGATTTTTACATTTTTTTTTTTGGGAGGTTGGGGTTGGGGGGGGGGTTGAGGAGTCATGGTTGAAGGAATCCGGGAAAGTATCTGTACTGACAAGGCACCTGATTTTGTATCAGTTTGTCACAATTTAAGGATTCATAAACAAGCAAAAACACCTTCTACATGTATGTACATGAGTCTTGTTTTATTTCTTTCACGATTGGAGGATTCCAGCAAGACACTTAATTGCCGTGTACCTGAATTTTGTTTTCATTCATGATCATAGGATATGAGAGAAATGCACCCGAGTTTCGGTTTCCTTTGTCATGACTAAAGGATTGTGCCAATAATGAACCCGAGTATATGTTGTGTTATTTGTCATAAATATAGGATTTGGGGAGGGCGCTTGTTTTTACTATCTGGGTTTTGTTCTTTTGTGACTAATGAATTATTTCAGGAAAGCACTTCATTTCTATGCACCTGAATTCTGTATCATTTTTTATTGATGGAGGGTTCCGGGAAGACACCCCCAAGGGCCATGATGGAAGAGATTTTTGTTTTGCTTGCTTTTAGCGATGAACCGGAGTTTAACAATGCACCAGAGTTTCATGTTATTGTCAGGAATTATTTCACGGTAAAACACCCAAAAGGGCCAGAAAGGCTATGACAGAAGAGAGTTTTGTTTCGCCTGCTTTATCTATGCACGAGACACCGCAGTTTCGTTTTATTTGTCATGAATGATGGGTTGCGACACCCCAAAGAGCTTGAAGAATATAGAGGGATCCCAATACGACGCTTTTAGCTTCGATCTGCGCACTTCCGCGTTTGAAAACGAGGCTGTATGTGTCAGTGTCAATTCTTAATACGATCAAACGATTGAAAGTAAGGAGTCAAGACAAAAATACGTAAAAGTATGTTAAATTCAGACTTTTCAGGCTACAAATTTTTGTGGAAGAGTCTTTCAGGATGACTTCACACGTAAAATCAAAAAAAAAATAATGACAATTGACCGCGATTTTTTGAATTTAGCATTGATACTCATATCCATAGTCTAGGCCTAATTGTCCTCATAAAGAACATCCTTATTTCCAAAAAAAAGTATTTCTTCGTAATCTTGTATATTATTTGCATACAAGAATAGCTGATATAACTCTAATATTCTATTAATGTCATTCTCAAATCCGTATACTTCTTGCTGTTTATTGTGACAGTCTGTCACCTACCCAATGAATACGCAAGAGTACAGAAGCGTTTGTTGTATCCTAGACGCATATGGAACAGACTTTAATCTTTCAGTCATTTGATACCTTTATATTCCCTTCCTGGCTTTGTAGGCAAAAATCTTTTAATTATCACGGACAGAACGTAAAATTGAAGGTAGACTGCTTAATTTTAAGCTTTGCAAGCTGCAATGAATATTTACAACTTTCGATTGCCGCAACCCTGATTGCAGACCACTGCAATGGCTTTATTTATGGCCAAACTGAATTATTGCTCACAGTTTGTGAATAGTTTTGATTTGAGGGTAATTACATTTTAAATTAAACAATTAGTTAATCGACTCGTATATACTTCGTAATGTGGGTAATAGTTGCGTTACATATTAAAAAATTACTTAACTTGACAGCAGCTACTGGTCACAGGAAATAAAGGTTAAAATGAATTAACAACTAAATAAAGTAAAAAATGTTTCCATTGCTATCGCTAGCCTGAAAGCGTTGACTTGCATGTTCAGGTATAGACCTACGTTTCCACTTTTCCATTATTTTTTCTTCTGGCAGTCGTATCTGGCGTTCAACATAGCAATGGTTTTGACAGTAAGATCAATTTTTAAAATGGTATTAATGAAGTTTTGTGTTTTGTCGACTTAATATAAGTTTAAATTTACTAAACGTTATTTCTTCTTATTTCTTTTAATTAAGAAATTATTTCTTTATGCTGCCCTCATACAGTTCCTCGTCCAGTTTTCAAATCTATGGTAGCTTCTGATTGTACAAAAAAAACATGTTCGGATTAATTCATCGAAATAGTCTCCAATGCTACATTTACATTTCCTTAATATAATTTAAGTTAATTAATGCAATTCTGAATTTTTGTAGCATTTCAGACTATTGAAGTTAATTGTACTGCATATACGCATTGTTTCCTACTTCAATCCGCTGATACAAATTGCTTTGATGTTATATTTATTACAATTGTTTGGCCTTACTTGGTCGTAGGATCACTCTGTACATTATTTTGTTTACATGAAGTTTGTATAATTTGCTCGTTAGTGACTTGTTCAAAATAGCTAAAGATCTTACTGCCAATTTATTCAAAATTGACATCTACTTCGGATTATTTCAGTATTATGTTACTGGTGTTTGACCAATGTTCATCCTTTTTTTTTTGGAAATGAAAGCTCTAGTCTGGTTTTTAAGGTTTTCATCAATTCTGTATTGAACTTTTATTGTAGGCCTATTTGCAAGCAGAAGATTGAACTTCAAGCACTCACTTGCATTGTGAAACCCCCTCTCCCGTGCCGTATAATAAAACCAAGAATCATTTCCTTGTTTTCTGTGTTGTTTCATTCAGTTTTAATTCAATAGCATCAAACTGTTTTCATGCGCAATCGAGCTTGAAAATTAATTTTAGTTACACCTATTTTCCCGCGTGATTGCACAACATGTAGCGTCTGGTCATGCGCACTTTACTTGTCGGTTCGTTTGTTCACTCCAGTAATCTGTACTTATCCGTACGCTAGAATTCGTTTGTTTGTAATTGTTGTTACACTGCCTTGCATCATGTCATACCCAGTCTGTTTATGTCATTCGTACACACCTCTCTTTGCCTAAAATAGGCCTACGTACGTGTACATACAGGTACACTTATATTTAAAACTTTATTCCAAACGAATTTCGCATTAACAGCTGAAGATAACAAGGTAAACCACGCAGATTTTTTTCAGACGTTAATGGTAAGTGTGAGAAATTAGGGTTGGAAAGAATATTGCATCCTGACCATGCGTGCTGACTCCACTTCCGTAACTTTATCTGAAACTTGAGTACTGCATGTTTGGAATTCTTTCCCTTATTTTAAAGTTCTAAGCTCAAGCTGTGAGCAGTTGGAAAAAAATGAGTGAAACAAAATTAAAAAGTCGTTCTAAAAGAATGAACTGTGCCCAGATGCTGGGCTTCTTCCTTGTCTTGGGCCCCGCAATCAGCGGGCTCAGGAGTCCGGAAAGTTGCTAACACAGACTCTACAGTTTACAGTAACAATTTTGTTCAACATTAAAAGTGCTTTTATTTTGTCCAGTTCAACAGCGACTATCTTTTTGCAAGCAAGGTAAAACTCTTGCTACTGTGCTTGGCGTTTTGACTGCTTCTCCTTACTGAGATATTTAAAATTCAGAATTTTAAATTTTAAAATTTCTTGGAAAGAGGAGCAGTAATTACAACATTGTAGTTAAGAACCACAGACAAGTTTGGAAAATTGACTTCCACACAGCTGTGGAGCCAATGTACTCCTTAAACCAGGATTGCATTGCACTGAACATTTCTTACAGTTCAGACAGTGGTGATGATTTGGGACTCCACTGGCATGGTTAATAACTTACTGTTAAAGACAAGTAAAGTGCAGTTTTGCACGTGTGCTAAATGTATACTGGGTATTGGACAATCCTGCTTCAAGTTGTCCCAGTTGTAAAAGACATTAACAGGATTAAACACTTTGAATCTGGCATTCCGTGTATTCCAATAATTTTTGTCACACATGATCATTTTTTCTCAGCAGGATCTCTCCACGTAAAATTTAAATGCAGTGAGTGCGACATCAGGAACACCTGACCCACAAAAAGAATGCCGCCCACCTCGAGAGGCGAAGACAAGCAGCGCGGAAGGGGGCGCAAGCTCTTCCTAGAGGGCAGCACCTTCCAGCGCCACTATGATGCAATAGGGAAGGATCGCGTCAGGTATGCTGCCATTCTCACCATGCTGCAAAGAACCGGCACTGAAATATCTCAAGGTAAGAACATGCACTCCGTACTAAATACTCATTGGGCGTGTTGGTCGACCATCTCACGATGATGATGGGCATGATCGCTCAATATGCACAATTGCTCGATCTTTGCATGATAGCTCAATATTGCCACTCTATTTGCCAATAATTCTGCTATCAGCCAATCACGTTTTTTTTCTACATGTAATTCACAGTTGTGAAAAATTGTTTCAAAAACATTGCCAGTAGCATATTAGAAGTTTGTTCAGGTAGGATTTGAACCCACAACCCCTAGCTTTAGTAAAGTAGATATTTCAACTGCCAGCTTGACAGGGTCCGCTGACTGGTTGGGATATGGTATACATGTAACAGTGGAGGCCACTGTCAGTAACAGTTGATAGAATTTTGCATCGCGCAGATGTAATTTTAAGGTGCATCCTTTGCCGATTTATCTGTTTGATGCTTGCATCGATGCTTGGTGCTCTGTGATGAAGTTTTCTTTTATGTAATTTCTCTGTGTATATGCTTTGCAGTCTCCAAAGTCCATGCCCTGTCGGCGGCCTGGGCCCACCACGATCAAGACCTTGCCAACTGCCTGCTGACCAACACCAAGGCGTTCGGTTTGGTGGAGGTGCTGAAGGCCGCCAGCCTGCTAGACACGGGCCGCCGGGTCCGCACTTGGGAAAGGAGGCTGAAACGTCTGCAGATGTACCCCAAGAAGCTGGCCCGGAAGCAGAATCGGGCCGTGGGGAAGATCAAGGCCCAGATCAACAGCCTAATGGCCAACAAGCCTAAGGTTTGTTGTCATCATTATTGCTTATTAACTGCTCAAACATTTAGGGAAGGTTCCCTGGCAAAATATGTTTCACCGTACCCAACGCATACAGTATTTATGATTGAGAGCCAAACTCTGTCCGGTCCATTTATGGCTGTCACGTGCCAATCACTTTTTTTGGCTGAATACAAGGCATGCTTTCGAAAATCTAAGCACAAATCACATATGCTTTGGTACTTCGCTGTTTCCTGCAAACAATAAAGTGGACCTAGTCAGATAAAGTACACACTTACAAGCGTGGCCCTGTAGCTAGCTATGCTAAGATGACACAAATAGGTTGCAGTCCACATTCATGTATAGGAATATTGTAAATGATGCCTGATACTTTGATTGCAAACAAAAACGCATGTGGTATTCCAAAAAACCTAACCTGGCTTTCTGGTTAATGTTGACGTTAGCCTGCCTCGGTATTTGAAGTTGACACACTTACTCCCTTGATTTTGTCTTGGAAACTCATTTGTCAACTTCCAATATCTCACTGGGAGCTTCAATCAACTGTCCACGATTATCCACCCTCAAACCATGCTGTAATTGTGTATTGTTACTTAGGCTGGAACACTGAGTGGCGCAGTGATCCGTCACATAAAGCGCTGGATGGCCAGTGTTGCTACGCGAGACCTGGAGTTCTTTGCTTTGCACATGCCCAAGGAGCCCTGGCAGAAGCTGGCTGACCTCGTGCACTTCAATCCTGCAAAGGTGAGATAGCTGCCCTCTCTTTTGTTTGGCACCCCACCAAACGTGTGCTTTTGTGTCCTCAGGAGATCCGGTCTTTGTGTCCTCGGGAGATCTTGCGGTCCTTGTCAGCGAACACTTTTCAACCTGTTAACTCTGAATTCCACCGTAGAGTGATATTAAATACAACAGGTCATGTGTGGCATTCACGTTCAAAGTGTCTCCTCTGGATTCCTGGTCGTCAGGTGCGTGGTATGTTGGCCAGAACAATTTGAGCGTGAGAGACATGTGCATTGGTCGATCTTTAAATTTGGGGTCCAATTTTAGTGTCTCTGTCACACCTTACATACCTGTATGATTTCATAAGAGCATTCTGTTTAATTTCCAAGAGTGATTAGGTAATGCGAACTACTTGCCAAACAAATAAAAACGGTTTAAAGTCAAGGTCGATGATATATCAAATTACAGGGGTCGGGTTGAGCAGGGAGACAGAAATGTCACACATTTTGGCCCAAACTTTATCAAATGTCAAAATTAGGGATGAGTTTGAGTATAAAATTACATGTCCAAGTACTTATGATACCTGAGTTGTACTTGAGTTCGAGTGCAAGTACTCTAACACTGGAGAATAGCGTTCTTGAAAATATAGACAGCTGCTGTTTGAACTCATCATATGTGGCTACATTTCCAGGACTTTCCTGACCTACCCTGGTTCCTACCTTTCTGCTACGGCAAGCGGCCACCCATGGACTCCCTGGTGTCCAGCTGCAGCAATGTCAGTGAGACCAGGGTGAACGGCCTCCTGCTGCTGTACGACATCCCCTACTCCCACATCAAGCACCTAAAGCAAGCACTGAATGAGGAGTCCAAGGAGCTCATCAGCCAGAGGGAGAAGTTGGACACACTGCTGTGGTAGGCAGATTCTAAAAAGAGCCGGCCCTTTTTGGACCATCTCGCAAATTGGGGGACCCAGATTTCAGCTGTTTCATTGCCTGATCTTTTTAAATTTGTCATCATGAGTGCAACTTTGAAGATTTAATTCAGTTTAGGGTTTTGTAGGGCTGAGTCAATTTGAATAATTCTCTATTTGAATAATCGACCTTCAATTTGACCGAATATCCGAATATTTGGTTGTACCGACCGGCAGATTGTTGAAGAATAAATCAGACACAAAATCAGTTGCACTAATGCACTATTGTACATTATAATCACTGTAATGGCTTCTCACATCTATGAGTGTCTCCAGCCACGATTAAGCAAGATTTAAGAGTCGAATAATACTTCCTGTCCTGCTGAAAATGTATACTCCTTTTAAGTTTTTCAATGAAAAATGTACTTTTTGAATTGTAAAGGTTTCTGTCGCTTTTCTGTCACATTGCGCAATTTCATAAAATTGGTGTCAAACTGATCGTAAGTCGGTGCTTGAGAAGCCGTCTTCAACTCAGCTCAAAAAAAGAGATGCATTGTCATAAGGACCCTTGGGTAGCCTTGCTTAAAGAACGGGATGACAAAAAAGTGTCACTTTGTTCAAGTTGGAGCCTTCAGCTTTAAGATGGAGTCGGACACCATTTTTTTTCCATCCCCTTACTATACAGGTACTATGAAGATCTCGCCTGCCCTGCTGTAGATAAGGTGATCGAGGAACGACTCAAGGCAGGGGAAGAGGTCACTCTCCCGTACGGCAAACTCATGGAGCGTCTTCTCATCATCAAAGTCATGAGAGAAGGTGGGTGTGCAATCTTGAAATTCTTGAATTCGTCCTCATGGGACACAGGAAACCTGCCATAGTTTTAGGAGAATATTTGTAGTATCAATGTGCACTTTACTTACTAATTAATTAATTATTAGCACATAATGGTTTACTGGCTTCTTATTTTTGCTGCAGAAAAGATGGCATCCCAGCAGCAGAGCATGGCACAGTTCTATCACCTTCTTGTCCCTATTGCAGAGCGAAGACTGTCAGAGATCAAGTGAGGTTTTCATTTGTTCTTCAGCTTTAACAGTGTAGGAAATGAGGCTACAATAGAGACTCGTAGAAACCGTCATCCATAGTATCGTTTGATTCAGCTCTGGATACATGGGTTTCCTGTCTCCAACCTTGACTCTGCTGAATGCAACTAGGTGTCATCTGTAGGACCTCCTTTATTTGGTATTGTCTATAGCAGTATGCGTTAATTTTGAGACGGTGAAAGATTTTTTTCAGAGGCACTGATGAGCCAGTGTTGTAGTCGATTCTATTACAAGTGTTTTCAGAAGACCAGTCACGAGTAGCAGGGTAAATGATAAAAAATGCATTTATCACAGTTCATTTGGAATATGACTTGGCATAAGACTAAATGGCTTGAAGTGGACTTGTGATGGATATAAAAGGACCTGTTGGCAAAAGAAAAGACAGGCTTTTTAAAAAGTTCAACTGTTGCTGAGCTTAAGTTGATTTGTTGGACCTTGGCTCCTCAGTTCAGCAACTGTTGCTGAGCTTCAGCGGATCTGTTGGACCTGGAGAAGGTGTCCCTGTCCAGCAATTGTTGCCAAGCTTAAGTTGATCTGTTGGATCTTCAGCAGGTTTATGCTGAGCTTACATGTATGTTGACTTGTTGAAACTTGGACAGAATCCTTAGATCAATATTATAGACCTTCAGCAGGCTAGTCAGTTCAACAACTACCATTCAGTTGCTAAGCTGAACAAAGTTTCTAGTAAAAACCACTTGGAGGGTCAGGGTTGGTACTCTGTACTTATGGTATACACCCCTACCCTGTTCTGCTATGTTTTCATCACCCCATTTATCCAAGTGTCAATCTTCCTGGTCATAACTCTTGTCATCTAGCATCAGCATTGATGCCCCCGTTGTCGTCCTTGGAGACCGCTCGCAGTCCATGAGTGTTGCTGTGCAGACCAGCACCATCATTGCCAGCCTCCTGTGTGCCATCTCCAAGGCCGAGCTCTGCTTCTTCAATCGTTCCAACCACCAGCCGCCGAATGTGCCAAGGACCATTGAGGAGGTACGTGGGTCGTCCCAGAAGCTGGGTGACGGGATGTGGGAGGGGACACAGATGGCATGTCTAAAGCCTCAAAATGCTACTTTTCAAATCATACTAGGATGTGTTCAATTGCCTCCAGAGAGAGAAAATGTTTGTACTGGAGCATTCAGCACTTTGTAGAATTTCATAAAAAATCTGGTTTGGGATAGGTTTTTTTAGCAAGGGGATGCCTCAAATCATTAAAATATGATTAGGAACTTACCAGCTGAAAAATTCAATGCAACCGCCAAAACAGGATTCTTCACAAGATAGCAAAATGTGAATTTAATCATTGTCACTAAATTTTGAGAAAAATATCTTTTCCTAGTTTGTGATCTGTATCATTCATCGGGATACCTCTTTTCCAGAACAAAAAGTACCTCTCATTGTATACATAAAGATATACATAGAGATGCTCTCTCATTTTTGCAAGGTTTATTATCACTTTGTTTTCACACAACTCCTGAGTAAATCCCCATCATTGATGGATCATTGTTACAGATCACTGAAATATTTGTCACAGTGTACAGTGGGCAAGGCCACTTTAAATGAAAGTTCCAATCGCTGACAAATGGAATCTCCACTGATCATTGCCAAGAAATTTCCAAACTCATGTGCTGCAAGGATTTCAGTCAAATTGCACAAAACACCCACCATGACAGTTTCTCGCTTGCGCAGTGGACGCAATGAATAATTTCATTTGTTGATGAATATTCCTCATTGGTGTTGCACGATTTTAACTATTTTTTAAAATTTTTAATGATTTTTAACGATTAGGTTCTGCATCTTGCAACTACGATGACTGCTGTGGGAGGCACAGCCCCTGCTGCGAGTCTCTATCCCTACTACGAGGCCAAGAAAGTGGTGAAGACTTTCATCGTTGTCACCGACGAAGAGGAGAATGATCCCATCATCATCAACTACATGCCAAAATAGTAGGTCAAGAAAAATGTGATGCACTCGCAGTTTGTTCAACTGCGATATTCAGAAGACAGTAACAAAATGCGGAAAAGCTTGATCTGCAGTAAAATGAATGAGAACATTTTCCTTGTATCCCCTGGATATGAGAACTTGGCTGTCACATGCCCGATCATTGTGAAACATACCATGCATATGTGAAGTGGCAGTTTAATATGAAATAGATTTTTGGTGTTTTGGTCATTGGAAGTTCATGGCCCAGCGTGTGTTGGCCCACTTGCATTGAGCTTGTGAGTGGAAAAAGTAGGGATTCTTGGCTGACCTGTCTGGAAAAATGCACACTGTGGAGGAACCGTGCATCCAATTTTCACATAATTTGGCTCATGAAAAAAAATAAAAAGCACTGCGATGATATTGGAGAAATATTTTGAATTAACTCTTTTGAATTAACAAGCTGAACATGGACAAACTTTGCTTTCAATGGGCTTCCTGCCAAATTGTTGCTTCGTGTTTATTGCTTGTAACAGTAGTGATTTTGGTATATCTTGGCCTGTGAATCTGACCGGCAATGATGTGCATTTTCCGCTTATAGCAACACTTTGAGCTTGGGCTGTAATCACAGACGGGTTAGCAGATCTGTGTCTGGAAGTTCCCTTTGTTGGATGTCTTCAGACAGGATGGCCAAGACGGCCTAGTGTCAGCTACATGGAGAGGCCAACCGAATACATATATGTGGTTGTTTACATGGTTTTAAATTTTAAAAAAGTGAATCAATACTATAGTTTAGTATTGTCTAAGTCTTTCTGCTCTGTCAAAACTTCAAAATTACCATATAATGCGGCAGAATTTGTGCTGGTCTCCAGGTGTCATTGTCACCCTTATGTAACAGTCCATGAATGCTGGTCACCGCCAGCCCGTGAAGCTACAATGCAACCCTGCATATGTCAGGCATTTTTCAGTTATGGAGTAGCTCGATATAAACACCCTTGTGTCGCTGTGTTCTCTCCCCCCCCCCCGCCAGCTTTGCCGACCTGTTTGAGAAGTACCACAAGGAGGTCTACCCTGCCAAGCTGGTCTTCGTCTCCTTCCTGAAGCAGCAGCACTCCACCGGCAAGATGGTTCAGAAGCTGCAGGCCAAAGGCTTCAGGCCGCTGCAGTTCCGCCTGGACGAGCAGCGACCCGACCTGGTCAAGCTGAACAACTTGCTGGGACTGCTGGCCATGGAGAGCCAGGACTTCAGCGGCCGTGTGAAGGAGGTGGAGAGCGAAATCCGAGGGGAGGGTCTGAAGAAAGTCCTGGAGCGGCTGGTGATTTGAGATGGAGCCACAACTGTGGGTGGTTGTGCACCAGATTCTAATGGGAGACAGTTACTGTAAGAGTAAGACGCTTGGTGGCGGCAAATTTAACATTCCTCTTTTAATTAAGGTTGGTACCCTGCCATATTAATAATATTGATAGGAAATACCCATTAGCCACGTGAAAAATAATGTATAATGCCATGTCTTGGAATGCTTTTTTATTATGCGAAACAGCGTGCAAATGTCTATTAGTTCTGAAACAGTGAGAACAGTCAGCTTTGTGCAAAGATGAGATCAATGTAATTGTGCAAAAAATGACAAGAAAATTTAGGAACTTTTTGTGTGATTAACACGGGAAAATCTGCAGTGAGAATCAGTTTATCTTCGCCCAAAATTTGCTGGTAGTTTCGACGGTACCCGAAAATCAACAAAATAGCCTTGAAAGTTTCGACCAGATGTGGGAATTTTTGGAAGCATGAGGAATTTTCTGTCACTTGACCATGATGACCTTTGCCATTGTTCGCTTGCCATAGTTTGCGATTGCGACATCACACAGCTTAATCTTATCAACAGAAAAGGACAGTGATGTTTGCTGCCACCAAGTGTCCCCAAATTCTCCTATACTGTCAATTACAAGTAGACTTCTGGTGTTAGTGTATTCTCTGAGCTCCAGCTTGTAAATGTTAGATGACCGTAGATCGGAACTGTGACAAGAAATGTTCTTTTTTATTCAACACTTTTTTATTGTATTAATTTTGCAATACATTTATTTTAGTCTATTTCATATCTCCAAGAGGTCTTTTTACCATGGTAATATATACCAGTATAAAAACTCTGAATGTTGCATATTGCTTAATTATTGATTGCTCTAATGGGTACCTGCTGGAGAACTTGTTTTGTCAGTCAGAAAAGAGATGACTGCCCTTCTCTTTTTCAAACTAAAATTAAAATGTATATTTAAAATCCTTTGGGGCTAAACATGGCTGTTTGCCTTAATAATTCCCACATTAGTCATATTCATCGGTTTGAAATGAACCACACACAATATACGAAGGTATCAACGTTAAACGTCATGCTAAATACCCTGTTGAATAAACCTTATTGATCTAACCATTTCACGGGCGATGAAAAGCCATTTATTCATTTATACATTGCTACAAAATGCACACACAGTGCCCGATTTGGTTGTATACATTTCGAGTTCGCCATTTTTCATGTAACCGTGGACTCAGTGTGAAACGTCAGCTACATAGTTTAATTAAGCAATATAGGCTTGCAGCTGTAGCTGTTTCGTACGGACCAACCAGGCGTTCCAATGAGCCAGTTCGGTATTTCAAAAAGGGCAAGGTCATTCGGGAAACAACGTGCCAGCATTAGTCGGCGTATGATAGGATAGACCGACTGTCATCAGGCGCGCGTGCTGCTATTCCCGAATAACCTCGGACGCGCTTCAGTTTTGACATGCGCTGTTGGAATACTGAACAGTCTTTATATGTTCTTGGCTGTGGCTTGAAATTACGCGCTGTGGTTGTGGCTGAAGCCGCCTCCCATAGAGTTGTGAGTAATTGCAAGCTGCAGACAAGTGGGACATGCCTTATATGCTGCTGCCGGCCATGAGGTGATGGGGGACACGGCCGACTGGCCTGATTTTTTTTTTTTTATGTGAGGGCAGTGGCGTAGCTATAGGATATTACTGGGGGGAGGGGGAGGCACCAGCATCTTATGGGGGGCACCAGCTTTCAGTGGTGTGTTTTTTGGGGCAAGTTTTTGTAAACCTTGTTCAATATCCATTCCTCCGGTTTTTCTTCAGTGGCGGAGAGGGGCACGTGCCCCCCCCCCGGCTACACCACTGTGTGAGGGCTACCGAACAACACGACTTGACGTGTCTAGCGGTTTCCATCTCCTTAATTATAAAATCAATAAGACTTGTAAGGGCCTAATTGGCGTAGCAAGCACAAGGTTTCATGGATGATCAAAACCCTCAAATTGTCAGCCATGACGCAACTCGCAATTTTCACCGACCCTTTTTTCATGGCCCTAATGTTTCATTCGCACAGTCGACAAGGACAGACTATTTTTCCTTGCTTGTATTACTCGACCACGTGCTGTATAGTCTGGTTCCCTGACCAAAGATTCCCTGACGACGCTTTATAAAATCTGAGGTATCACCCACGGATATCGACGTCTAGTCGGTCCCCGTAGCCTAGCTGCGGTTTAACGTGCGCAATTAGCCCTGTTAATTTGTATGTTGAATATTTAAATTTTCGTGAAACAAATCATAGGGAACAAAGTATGTAGGGTTAAATGGCTTCTGACTAGCACCCCCGAACAAAGACATGGACAAATGGAAAGAGTCACCAACATAGAGCTGGATAGCTCAGTTGGCAGAGCATGCACCGGTCCTCCAGAGGACGCGGGTTCAAATGCCGCTCCATCAAGTTCTTTGTTCATCTTTATACTTATTTAAATTTTTGTCAAACCAATTACGTTGCAGCACGAAGCTGCGGTTGTTGTTGTTGTTGTTTTGGCGCCTTCAGCTACTCAGGGTATTTTGCGCCAATAACTATACGTTTAGTCACAACCTTTGTTAATCAGCATCACATTACGAAGTTAGGAAGAAGATCCAGTTTTAGAGGCAGGAGGAAATCGGATAACCCGGAGAAAACCTGCGAGAGCGAGTATGGACTGGAAACCAAATGCACTTGAAGCCTGGGCCAAGCCGGGACTCGAACCCGGGCATCATTCATTGGTGCAACGAGGAAAGAACCGCGCAGCGGGAAGTGAATAAAACACAATTAAGTACCTGCCCTTGCTACGCCTCTGTTGATCACAGTTAGGTAATATACATGTATTTTCAGTGAGTTTCATTGATGAAGCATTTTACAGCTGTTTCCAGTCCGTGATTATTGTGTTAAGTTGTATATAAATGAACAATTTATGGTGAACTTTCTTTGACAATGAAGAAAATTGAAAAGCAAAATATGCTATCACCTCCTGCTTGATTTATGCATTGAGCGGGCATCGTTTCCTCATTTCCATACATTACTCGGCAGGATTCTGCCAGATTCATTACCCGCTACCGTCCCTGCGCTCATAGGACGTCTGGAGACTATGTCCGGGACGGGTACCACACTGTATACAGGTTGGTCAACGTTTTGTCCAATGTTGCCAAATATACCAGCTTAGCAACCCTTTGGGCAAATTGTTCCCAATATTTGGTCAATGTTTGACCAACAGTGATGGAAATTGGCCAACAATGTTATAACTCCAACCCAGGTGGGGCAAAATAATAAACACCCAACACCATTTGACCAACTTTTTTTACTGTGCAGGATAAAGATCATGGCGTAACGTATCAATGGTCACAATGAAAGCCCTGGGTGGATCCGATAGTTAGATGTACATGCAGGCTGTTCATGCTGGTGGTTAATTTGAGAATTTGCAAGAAACTCCAAAAACTTGCATAAAAAGGGAGCAACATTGTGTTGCATGTGGCCAACATTAAACAGAAAAACAAATAACTCATTTTTGCGTGCGGACACGGTCGGAAATACCAGAAAATCAACGATACTCTCCCAATGTGGATGGGACGAGTTCGGAATATTTCGGCTATTTTCGGAAACTGGAGGAATTCCTCCGGTTTTGGTCACGTGGACATTTGGTGATACCGGACCCTTGACTCGGAATCAAGGGTCTGGTGTGCAGACTACGTGCTGTACCGCACTGGCTATTTTTTTCCCAGAGGCTGGAGTATAATAATCATCCATTGCCGACGATCTCACTCGAGTAAAACCTGCGAAAACCTTCAAACATAAAGAAACGACAACAAATCATACAGAATCAGAAGTAGGAAAGGAACACAAGAAAATACCACAAACCGTCTCTACAACCCGATTCTTGTAATATGAACACTTTTCTCGTACCCGTATTACCTAATGGTGGCTGGTACACGGCCGAAGTACTTACGGAGTAATTATAACGACCACAGTCAAGGATGTCTTTAATTTGAATGGTGTGTTACTTCTGTTCAATTCTCTAGCAATAAACAGACACCATTTGTGCATCTCGCGGCTCCAAGCACTATTGCGAAGCGGTAGGGCCTTCGTGTACATATCGAACATGCTGATCAGAAGAGCACTGCTTAATACAGCGTCGTGTTTACAGCAAGGACAGTTTTAGGTCCCAAGTCTTTGTTTTTCTTTGTTTTCTGTGACTGATAATTCAAGGTACTAGTGGCGTAACTAGGGCTATTTATTGTGTCCAGGGGGCACCCGGGGTCGCACACTTTTTTTTTCAAGGGGGCACCAAAAGACAATGAGCTGCAGCGGAGGCTGTTCATAGATTTCAAATTGGGGGCACGGGGGGGCGTCTCCCCATCTTCATGCCACTGCAAGGTACATGTTATAACAAGGTAATCTGATATGTAACAAAGAGCGTTTCACGGTACTTTGATTCGATGTTTGTCTAATGGTTTGCCAATTCAATCGTGGTCTGCGTCAACAGCCACTCAGACGATGATGCTACCTGGCGTATTTTTAAAAAGTAAGTGTTAAGAAGTCTTATATTTATGAGGCAAAACAAAAGGAAAAACGAAAAACCGTGATATCAGAACCTCGCATAAATTATTAAGTTTCACACTTCTTTGAAGCACAACAACATACGTAGCGTTTTCTTACATCGAGTATCGGTGAATTTTCGTTCCAAAAATCCAGCTAATTGATATATAGGTCATGTCTCAGTTCACTTACACTGTAACAAAGTTGGGTAAAAAAAGTTTAGCAGGACAACTTAATCCGGCAACTCATCTTTGGCTACACAACTGTGGGTGAATTGGTTGAAAAATTACTCAACAGTTCGGCAATAAAAGCCCAACTGTGTACGCAGTTGATAATTGGATCTTAAACACTGACCTCTAAATCTGATAACCGTAGGGTCAAAGGAGTACCCCATATGATACTTGAAGGGACTGAGAATTTTCATGACTTGAGATAAACGACATTATTTTGAATAAGCCAAACAAACCTTAGTCGCTCTGCTTTTGGTATCAAGGCTTTTCATTTTACACACGCCTCTTTTCATGACAGAGCCGTCATTCCACTTTCCGTCCGTGAGGTATACGCCAACGTAATTCTCACCATGACGAGATGGCTCGAATGGTAACCAGTTACGATAAGAACTGACAGTGCCGTCCGTCCACACAAACGTACCTTTTAAATAAAAGAAACCGCAACTTTGACATCACAGACATACTTTTCAGAGCTGACTTATTCAATTCAAGATAAGAATAAATAATATTCAACATGCATACACACACGCATACATCCAACTCTAGGCATAGTTGACTTTTGTCATTCTCTGTCACAAAAAATTAGGTATTTAATCTCGTATCTTTGGTATACACTAACTAACCTCGAACATTGACCAAGCCAATCCAGACTGCCCCGCCTGTTGCTGTGGTCCAACTCGATGAGGCCAGATTGACGATGAAACCGTTTTCTTGGTTGTTGCGTACCGACGCCAAGTGACCTCTCCCGTTGCGATGGGCGAACCCTTGGCAGAAGGCCTCGGCAGCGTTGAATGTCAGCTTCTCCGGTGTAACTCGGTAGCAGTGGTCGTTGAACAGGACCCACCCTGGCAAGCAGGGCTTGGTGTAGGATGTGGACACGGGAGAGATCAATGGGGATACCAATGCAGACACCATCAAGAGGAACAGCAAAGCCCTCCCTACCGCCATTTTTACTACATGTATGCACCGCTCAACTGTCAGGATTTTCTCGATCCAGCGCCTGATAGGGTTTCTTGATGAGTGAGTTGGCATGGCAACTTGATCGTGCAGTTTTATGGACAAAATTATGTTCATTCACGTGGTATAACAAGGGGAGGTCTTGAACCATTTCAATCTTGGGGGATGGCGAGATAAAATTGTTCAGATGACGAAAGTTGTGGAATTTTTACCGAACCTTTCGTAGCCTTCAAGGGCAGATTCTACTGCTCCCTATACAATTTTAAAAGAGAGGAAAAGGAAATAAACCAAATGTCACCTTTCGCTCATTTTTAAAAAAAATAATAAATCACGTTGCCCCCCGCCCCATCCGCCCTTGGGCAGCGACCACAGTACAATGACAATTAAGGAACTTTATTTGAAGTGCATTTGTTACTACGGTATAAGCAGATCATGTGCACTGTTGCACGTATATGTGTACGCATTTAGTGAAGAAAAGTACGTGCATTTATAATTTAAAGGGGATGGGCCATGCAGTTTTGAATTGACGTTATATGGTAGTTTTCAAACATCTTATATTCAATAAGTTCGATTAACCCCTCTTTTTTGTCATTAAATCAGCAACAATTGGCGTTTTCTGTGTGCTTTTGTCAATCTTCGCCTGGGCTCTTCGCAAAAACTTACCGAAATCTGTCGATGAGGGCAGCAGACAAATCTTGGCATCAATGTGACGTAATTGGACGGACTCGCCCTTCCAGTTCCAGCAAGAAAGTTGATGGGTCCGCGCAAGAATATGGCTGCATCCGAATCTCTTGTCTAGAGCTAGGTCTAGGTCTTCACTCCGATGGAAATGCGTGGAGACGCGCAGACAATAGACCTAGCCATATGCATAGCTCTGGAAGCTCGTTTCGGACACGGCCTACATATGCAGCAAGGTATGAGACGGAGAGAACCCCCCCCTGCTTTGTGTTAGTCATTGTGTCACAGGAATCTGGGGAATTCCTGTCAGACATCTTGGGGGGATGTGTTAAGTAACAATAGTCTGGAATGTGTATAGGGATTGGACATGTTGGGGGAACCCCCGGTCTGATTTCTTGTTGGGTATAACGGCCTCTGCTCTAGCGCGTAGTCGGGTAGGTAACTCGTACGTGTCAAGTCAAGCACATTTGGTCTTGTTTCCTCTTCCCTTCTCTTAACACGGGTCAGAGCTATATTGGACAACTAATTTCACCCGTCGCGTTCATGTTGTTTGCATTGCGTCGTACACGAATAATAATTTCTATCGTGAATTTCAAAAGAATGCCGATAAACTGTGTTGTCGATGGCTGTTGTCGCAATCAAAACAATTCCCAGGAGAGCAGTTTTTGTACGGATTCCTAAGCGACTTTTCACACCAGCGTTTGCGGGTTAGATTTGCAGATGGCACACAATCAAACATTTACGAGGACTCAAAATACATTCATGTGCATGTTTATGTACACGTACCAGTACTGACACGTACACGTACAATGTACACCCATACATGTACTACACTTACGAGGTAAGATGGGACTATATTGCGCTGGCGCGCGTACGTGGACTATTTTCCGGTGCAAATAATGTCGCACGGTCGTCACGCACGCGAAGCGTCGATGCCAAGCAAGTAAGTCGCAGTGCACGGCGAAAGAAAATGTCGGAATTAATGGAACACCAACTTTAACGAAGTAGGCTAGCTTATAACTATGTAGCGAAAAACTACTTCTACTTTACAGATATATCAAATGGCCAATGGTAGGACAATTACGTCTTTTCAGAAAGATAAATTTTTTAATAGTGCCAAAAAAAAGGAAAAAAAAAGATCATGACCAGTCCGTGTTTTGTTGTCGAACCTCAGGGTCGCCACCATGCCCGTGGCCAACAACCCCGAGTTGCTAAATCTCTTCCTGAGTGTATGTTCGAACTGAAAAGGCAATATTTCTTGTGCCTCATCAGCTCCTTCAATGTCGCTTTCTTTGTCAATTGAATGAGACAAACATGACAACTTATCGCTGTGATCGGAAAAAGCATTAACGCTGGAATTATTGGCGCTTGAGTCTGATTGCACACCCTAACGCTTCTACATAACGTACATGTACATGTCGTTACGTAACAGTAAACAGTAAACCGAATAAAGGACTCCGTCCTATGACGTCACGATTCTTGGGAATTTCTTCAGACAACTTTCGGTACCCGACGACTGTTGTTTAAATTTTGCTCCCAGAAGGGAGTGAAATAGGGTCGTGTAAACTAAAATTTTCAACATATTGCCCCGCATTTTGAAATTATTCAGATGTGTTTTCTTGTCATATATATTGGTTTATGTGCTGATGCATGTTTTACAAGAAATCTCCCAGCAGGGCCCATCCCCTTTAAGCCAACGCCACAGTCCCTATACAGGGTGTCCATCGAGGATACCATCAAGGTATCATTAGAAAGAATACTGCTTTTACTTTCGGAGATCCTTATACATTATAATCATATCTCATGGTTTGGGCATATTAACTCCTTTCCTCAGGGTTTGTTTTTTTTCTGGGAAACCCTGTATACCACGTACAATATACCGTGTCGAACAGACGGTGAAGCTTATCGGTTGAAAAGAGCATTGGTCGGGCGGGAGTGCTCATTTTGGTTGGTAGCAATGAGACCGTAACGTGTGCATTTCATAGTCCAGCGAGGAGCGGTTCCTACCGAAGGAGCCTGAGTTGATACTTTGTGCCCTCTCTTAGGGCTCATAGGGTCTGTCCTTTTTACGTCACACTTGTGTTTTTAACAAGTCGCTGCTAAAACTACGGCTGGCCGTCAGTATAAATGTAAAAGAATTACTCACAAGCAGCTATGAAAACACCGGATAGTAATACATGTACTACTAAGACATAAATGAAAAATTCAACCCTCTTTAAAATTAATGGGACAAAATGTACAATTTGAACGAATTTGAGGCAAGATCGAAAGCCAACCAAAAAGTAACATTTTTGGAAACTCTGGCCGCCCTCACAGGTTATAGACAAAGTGAGAGTGATTTATTAATCTCCATAAAGGGGTGTCTGATCCTCATTCTGGCTTGCTTGGTCGATTCAACGAAGCATCCCCCGGCTAGAATTATTCAGCACTCGTGTCTGTTTGATGTGAAACCCCACACCCGTTTTGAGAAAATGGACAACGCCGTCATATTTTCAATACATAAGTAATTATTGCAATACCGGTAATTGGCTAGTTTATCTGCAAACACCATGCTATTAAGCATGTTCCTGTTGATTCCAACCGAATGTGCCAGTATTGGAAATACACGACCGCAGTCGAATACAGATAAGAGCACTGAAAAAACAAAGTAATATTCATTGCAAGGAAACTGTTGAGCTCCACGTTTTTGTTTTTCTTTGTTTTCTATTGCTGACAGTACAAGGTAGGCCTACCAGTACTTGTTTTAACAAGGTAATTTGTAAAGTCCGAAGGATCTGGTTATAACAATATAAGAAGGGTCATATGCTCACACTCAGGGTCACATGGTAGACATGCATAATAGCATGTGATTACGGTTGCCAGCGTTACCCGACTAACCTTAATATTGAACTCAACCGTATATACGTGTATCAATTTCTTTCATACACTGGTAACGGTTAGGGCAGGTAATTTATTTACAATTACTTAAAATCGGCCAAAAATGAGACAAACTAAATGAAGAAAACAATTTCTAGACACTGTTTAAAACTGTAATTAAAATTGACTTTGACATAAAGGTGTCTAACAAACCTTATGATTTGATGACTTCAGCCTTAGAGCAGAAAGCTGATAATTTGAGGGGATCGAGAATTTTGTTCATGATTTGAGATAAATTATCTTTTAATTAATGCAAGCCAGACTCGCCATGCTGCTGATATCACCAAATGGCATTTTACACACCGCCCTTTTGTTTGCAGAACCGTCATTCCACCGTCCGTCCATTGGTCGTATGGCAACGTAGTCCTCACCGTAAGCAGTCGGTTCGCCGGGTGACCAGTTGCGATAAGAACCGGCAGTACCGTCTGTCCACACAAATTCACCTGTAAAATGGAACAAAACCAAAACTTTCAGTTCATATTCTTTCTTTCAAAGCCAAATCCACGTCAAGCACATCAGAAAACAAATAATATACAACATGTATGCATCTCATTTGTCTCTGAGCATCGTGGACTGTGTCTTCCTTAGATCTCTCTCCAACGACTCTCAAAGTGTATTTTTGCCATCGAACTCCCCCCCGCGGTATCTTGAGTATACATTCGTTACTAACCTGGTTTCTGTGCATCGTTCAAACCAATCCAGACCCATCCATGTCGTCCCCCTATCCCGGTCAATGAAGCCAACTGGGCGATGAAATCGTTTTCTCTGTCATCGTGTACCGACGCCAAGTGACCTCTCCCGTTGCCATTAGCGAACCCTTGGCAGAAGGCCTCGGCAGCGTTGAATGTCAGCTTCTCCGGTGTGATTCGGTAGCAGTGGTCGTTGAAAAGGACCCACCCTGGCAAGCAGGGCTTGGTGTAGGATGTGGACACGGGAGAGATCAATGGGGATACCAATGCAGACACCATCGAGAGGAACAGCAAAGTCCTCCCCACCGCCATTTTATTAAGAACACAGAACATGCACTACTAGACTGCCAAGGTTTGATCGATGAAAACACCGGATAATTTCTTTTAAAGAATGCGTTGGCATGACAACTTGATCACATTAGCTTCAGGGCTAATTAATCTGCTTAGCCTGCTTGGACACGACAAAGGCGGATCTAAATCATTTTACGGAATGGGGTAAACAATTATTGTTTGGGTGGCGAAAGTATTGGAACTTCTATGGAACCTTTTACAGTATTAATGCCAGTGCTACATTTCAATTCCCTTTACACGCCTTTGAAAGGAGGGAAATAAAATAGACCAAATATCACCTGATTGCTCTTCAATAATGAACGCAGTTGCCCGGATCTGCCCTTGGGCAACTACTACAATAATTAATTCATTAACTAGGACCTTTTATTTTGATTGGATTTTTCTCTCTGGTAGGCCTACCTAGATGGTGTGTGCTCATTTGCTGGGATACGCAAGGAAGTCCATTGCAGTTGACAGATGTGCCTAAATGCGACAAATTCTGATTGGGAAGAGGACCGGAGGGAAATCATCCAACTTTTGTATAAAACAAAAAATGGACAATGATTGAACCGCTCGATACGGACTCCTTTCACGGCAAAATCTAAGGTGCAGGCCTTAAAATAAAATGCATCCAAGTATCATCCGCCGCACGAACAAATGTATGATTTACTTTCATGGATTAGGAATTAATAAGAATCCAAAGAATGAATCTTGTGGAAAACCATGCATATGACATGTGAAGGTAATTGCTCACATTAACCATACTTTGGAATAGCAAAAGTGGAAAATACCAATGTCATGTTTCGGTCAACTGTATCAAATGCTAAACTCAAATCAAAATCTATGGACTTTGAGTAAAAACAGCATTTTTAACGTGTTCCTTCATCAGGATGACCAAAACAAAGATGAAGTCATTGGCTAATAATAACTCAAACCACACAATCGAACCCTGTGGATTCTTGGGTCTGTTCAAACTATCATGTGCAGCGCCGTCCGCTGTGGAAAGGTTGGTGGCAACAATTATTTTCGGATGTTGCGTACCTTCGAGCGTCACAGCAGAGTGGATACAGTTAGATCAGTCTAACTACCAGCAACAAAATCCATTCAATAGTTCAGAAGCATACCAACGGGGAAATTTACAACAAATTAATACAAAACAAAGACTACCATGCAGGAAATGAGAGTGTACTCAGTTTTATGATCTATCGCTGACATGGAAAACAGAATAACAAATGTGTAAATGTATTGTTTGGTTTTGTCCTATGTTATGGGTCCTTCTTGAGGGATTTGTTCCAGCTGTTAGTGCCTTTTTAATCGATTGTAATCTCTTTTTTTTACTGTAATCTATTTCTTGTAGTAACTTTGCTGTCAGTGTGTTGACAATTCACAGGAACATACCTACAGTAAATTTACCACAAGGAAATAGATTACAGTGAAAAAAAGGTTACAATCGATTGATCATAGATCATAAAACTGAATAGGCCTACACTTCTGCATCTTTTCCCCCTTGAACGCAGACAAGTGCGTACGTTTGAGTTCTTGGAAAGCAAACAAGGATAGGAACGGCGCCCTCAAGCAGTATCTTGACCGATGTCTTCCGTCGCTACATGATACACTGCGGTGCTAGTGGTGTCTACATGTAGTTTAAGGCGTTTGTCTTGTCTGGATTTCATTACGGTGACTACCGCGAACAGCAAGAATGCCAACAGAAACAGGGTCCCACTCGTCAAGAACGGGGCTAGGTAGTTCCCAGTGGCGTCATAGATTGTACCTAGAAAGCAACCGCAGAGTCTGTGAGCGTGTCTCTTACAAATACACACAGTAGTGTGTTCGAGTGCTAGTGTTGCCGTTGAAAAAACAAACACGGTGAGTTGCCATCCGGCACAGACAGTTGTGACTCGATTTCTGGTGTGCAAGTTATTTTTTTCAATTGTAGCTTTTTCAAGGTTTAACAGAGTCTTTCTTTCATTCTGAAATAAAAGTGTGAACTCTTAATTGGAAAACTGCGCTCAAGTAACAAAACTATGCGACCTTTTACACAATTTCTGAATGATGGGGGGTTATGGGGGATCGGAAGCAACTTAAAGCACTCAGCAGCGACAAAGCAATAAAACAACGAATGGCCAAAGGGGTAAATTCCGAGGTATTTTTCAAGAAAATATAAAGTGATTATCATCCCTTTCATTTTCTGGTTTTTTTTTTTAGCACTTTCTTTTCTTCACTCCCCTTTCCCCTTTTTTCCGGGGGAGGGAGGGAGAAACTTGTACTCACCAGCGAGAACTGATCCGACGCCACTGAACAGATAAAACGACGCCCAAGTCAAGCATATGGCGGAAGGCACTTGCGCCGGGCTGGCGACATTCTTCATGTTCACGATAAGGAGAGGCGAGGAAACCCCGAGGAAGGCTCCAAGGACTAGCGTGTAGAACACCAGGAATGTGTAGCTGTCCGAGACTGGGTTCAGGAAGGAGATTAGAGTCGCCCCGAGAATCACGATCAGCTGGAGCTTGAAGGGGCCGATGTAGTTTCTGTCCACGAGCCAGCCGTGGGTGGAGCGGGTGACCGCCGATATTAGCCCGTAGACGAAGACCAGCATTGCGCTTAGGTCATGGGACCACCCGGCTTCCTTGGACCGCTCCGGTAGATGGAAGAGGTTTACTATCAAAGCCATCGAGTAAGCACAGACGGCCACCAGAACCAACATTGCCCTGATATTGCTGAAAATGGAGAGGTATTTCACATGTTGCCGAAGTGTGCCGTCTCCGCACTTGTTTCGCTTGATACAGGGTCTTCGTCTTTCGTCGTCTCGTGGTACATCCTTGAGGATCGACTTCATCGGCCGAAACAGGGCGCAAGCCGCGACCCCGTTCAGCTGCAAAGCCCCGATGATAAACATGGCGCCTCTCCAACCGTAGCTTACGATTAGAAGACGAATCAAAGGTGGGAAAACCATCTGGCCCACGTTCAGCCCTAGCACAGCTAGTCCGTTGGCAAAGACATAGCGTTTCTTGAACGAGTGCGAGATCATAATCATGCCTGGTGACACTGTCATCACAGTGCCAACACCTGAAAAAAGACGAAGGCAAGCAAACACATCAAAAATACTGACCCCTGTTACGAAGGAGTTTAAATTGAACTCAAATCAAAACAGAGAAAAGGGAAACTATCACTATTATCCACAGAACATCAAAGTCTGCGACTCCTCTGGAGAGATTTCAAGTCGACTTACCGGTCAGCCCATTACAAATGTAAAGCTGGTCAATATTGGAGGATACCGACCCCAGTATAGTTCCAAGACCAGTCACTGCAGCTCCGAGCATAGATACAGGGCGTATGCCGACACAAGACGCTAAAATGCCGATAAAGAAACCTGAAGGAAGGCGTAAATACATGTATTATATTATACCACGAGCAGCTGCATATATAACCATATAGAGGCGTTGCATGGTAGCCATCGTGCAAGGCAGTTCTATGTTCTTCAGAGCATCGGCGTAACTACAGGGAGGCGGACACTAGGGCATTCCCCCCTAGTGACCCCGCGTGACCCCCCCCCATTTGAAAACGTGGGAATTATCTCCGTGGACTTTATATAGCTATGTAGCTGCAGCTCTTGTTTCCCCCTTGATGTGTGCACCTTGGATGCCCTCCAGGCATGTGGCCCTAGTTAAAACTTAAAGTACTACTACAGGGAGACCTCCTTCGGGCATGCCCTGTGGAATGATCCCTCTGTTTGGCTGCTGAAATTAGGGTCCACTACGGATATATCAGCGCAGTAACAAAAATCGAACACTGTGGGGCGGTTTATATGACATCAACAGCAGGTTGACTGAAAATAATGAGCAAGCAGCCAATGTATAAACCTGACTGCACGGGCCTCACATCAGCGGTTTTGTCATGTAGCACGTCAAAAACGGACCGAGGTCCTCACTGCGTACGTCATTTCTATGCATGGGGCACTCTGTAGAAAGCCTTAGTAATTAACATACCGATCGGGTCTCAGCATCAAGTAAAGGCGCCTTTCCTTAGGTTTTCGCTCGGTCTGCACCTGTTTGCCAGTTTCATTGTTTATGAACGGGATGCGTATTTGGTTTAAGCTTGTAGACCTACGTTGGCAACCCACTGGCAACTTCGTACAGCGGGCAATGTACTAAATTCAGAGACTGCATCGTGCGTGTGTTCGATCATGGGTCAATCGAGGTGCCCACCTCCTTTCAAATGCAATTTTCAAATAGTATCATCCAGCGGCCCCGGGCTAGCGAGCTGAAGTCCCACGAGGAGGTAGTGGGTACGAACGTATACCGTGTAATAAAATATTGACCCACAATGCAGCATTCGTGATATGGACGTCGTTGCAGTTACCGGAAGTACAGTGGCAGCCATTTTACTGGGTCTAGAGTATGTGCACAAACCAACGCTATCTATGCAAGACCGCGACGACCTTCGATTTTTTTTGTCGAAAACATTCAATTATTTCAGTGCACGCATTCGATTACTGTCCATCATCAAACATGCACACTCCACGGACCACCGCATCGAATGGGACCATGGGACAAGGCAGAACTCATAACCCCCATCCAGAACTAGCTCTCGCGAGAAGAATTCAAGAAGCCATCGAGATTCTCCGGCACAACACCGTACCCCAAGACATCGGTTTAAAGCTCAGCGACATCTGGCGCCCCCTACTAGCACCGAAGTAGACACCCACTCCCGTATATGTAACAGAATGTAGGCCAACATATGAAAATATGATTTCCGTGTAGGCCCCCGTCAGTGTTACCCCCGGTAGTACTGCAAAATAAAAAGGAATGTTCTCCACAATTTTTGCACACTCCAGCATCATAGATCAACATATCCTCCCCGTGTTTCAGTTTATTTGAAAGAAACTAGATATTTTAAAGAATTCTAAGAAAAATCCGATAGAAATCTTGGCCATTCCTGTTGAATGTTGTTCCTGCCAACAATATTGTTTCAGAGGCTGCTGAGAATATGCACATATAAGGTGTCAAAAGCGGACAAGCGTTTGATATGCCAGAAGCTAATACTCGGAATTCATTGAATTTTGGGCTTATACGTGTCATGTATTCACGATTTCCTCGGTAACAGACACGAACATTATCTGCAAGAGTTTGTTCTTACCGTGGAGGAAGGACACAAAAGGAGTTTGAACTGCCCGGTCTACAGCTCTGGCAAATTACCGCCGTCTGGCATGCCTGGTATGTAGTGAGCCAGAGACCAGTAAGTGCTTGCTACGCACCATAGAAGCAAATCTGTGCGACGAGTGCTTCAAGGCTCAATGTTTTGTGTTCTTCACGTGCGTTGCATAGTACAAAATATTCCACAATTAAATCTGCTGTAGGGCAAGTCCTAAGTTAAAATTACACGAAGATCATCATATTCATAAGCATGGAGGAAACACGTGAACCAGTTAGCTTGTTCTTGTTATGCATGATGAAATATTTATTTTCTGAAAATTTCAACTCGACACTTCGAGTTAGGTCACTTCGTGAAATGTGTAGATTAAAGTAACTTATTCAGTCTGGTATCTATACCACGATACCTATTGATCTCATTTGAAGTTAAGTCATTCGGAACCAGTCTTAAGCGCTGTTTGGTGTTATTCGGTGGCTGAACATTGAACCTTTATTTCAACCGAGTTTCTGTAGATGGTTGAACACATGTATATTCCTTGTCTTTTATGCTGAGATTCGAGTAAAACCCAAACGAGGCGCATTTGTATAGTCTATCAGGGGAACAATACTGTGGCAGCCTCGTCTTTTGAAGTCTGCTACCCACGGTCAGGCTAACCTGTGTCAGCGAGCGGTCTAGCCTTAGACGACCGCTGACACCAATCCGTGAAGTTGGTAGCAGTTTACTGCCTGGCCCGCAGTGCAGATACAGGGCCACACTTCTTTATTCACAAAAGGATATGCCTCCACAACGGCGCTTCACCTATCAAAATTACAGCGAAGCTGTGGCACAGCAACGTTATGAAATTACGAGTATTAATTACTGACCCTTTCAAGTTTCAAAACGGACCATCATAAAAATGAACTAATTTCCATTGTGGCTGTGTGATGAGCGATCAGTACGGTGATTTATGTCTCATTTATTTCCATTGCAATGCCAACTCAAACTCGAGTGCAGGGCTTTTTAATTTCCCGCACTTAGGCCTACGCACAACTGTTCTCGGGAATACTGGTCTGCTCAGGTCGACTACCAGGCGGGAAAAGAGGGCAAGTCATGGCTGCCGCGCGTTTTTATAGGGACCGCAAGGCTAAACTGGTACCTTAAATATTGTACAAATAGACATACCTGAAAGCCGAGAACCAACTGAGGTGAAGAATAAGGGGGCAGTTACAATTTAATCCTCCACATTTGTGGGATTCGATAATTTCGTTTCAGGCTGCCCAGCTCAGATCAAATAAGCATTTTATCCGTTTGGTTCATGATATTTTGTGCTTTGTGTTTCTATTTTGTAAGTGTTGATTAAGTAAACCAGCCAGATAAAATCTTAAAGTCTACACAGTTAAAAAGAAGCTAAATGCAATGAATTGTAACAAGCAACAGTCATTTGCCATGTTTCTGGTCAATATCACAAAGCATCCAAAAACCTAAAGAATTATTTGTTACAAACTGTAAAAAAAAGACACAAGAAATGAAAGACACTCTGATTGATTCTTTCGTCGACTATATTTTATGTAAAAAATCAATCGAAAATTTTCATGTCAATTGGAATTAACGGAAAGCTGTTGATTAATTACTGCATTGACTCACCTGCAGTATTTTGCTTCAGGATTTCAGAGGAAATCGCTGAGGCTAAAAAAAACAGTGGATTTGTAAAACTCTCTCTAAGCCCAACATTTTATTTTTTACTGAAAGCACTGCTGTTGTGTGCATTTCCCCTCGGATTTTGATGCATTACAGCACTGGTAATCCGCATCGTTGTATAAGGAGCTGTTCTCCAGCTGTTACTCAATTCATACTTCGCTAACGTCATTTAAAAGTCACTGATGTCCTTTAAAGTGATCATGAGACAACTCTGATATTTGGTTTATTTCTTTTGCTAATGTCATTAAAAAGTCACCGATGACCCTAAAATGATTAAGAGACAACTCTGATATTTGGTTTACTTCCTTTGCTAATGTCATTTAAAAGTCACTGATGACCCTAAAAATGATTAAGAGACAACTCTGATATTCGGTTTACTTCCTTTGCTAATGTCATTTAAAAGTCACTGATGACCCTAAAAATGATTAAGAGACAACTCTGATATTCGGTTTACTTCCTTTGGTAATGTCATTTAAAAGTCACCGATGGCTCTAAAAATGATTAAGAGACACTTCTGATATTTGGTTTACTTCCTTTGCTAATGTTATTCAGCGGCGACCGAGACTAGACGTTGTGCTCACATAACACTTATTCTTCAACATCTCCACTGGATCCCTATGGAATTCAGGGTAATGTACAACCTTCTCATAACATATCGTTCATTACATCAAATTTCTCCTTTATATTTGTCCACACTCATGGCTCCGTATATCCATCCAAATTATTGCCTTGGTCTTTGACCAACTAGCCAACATCTTTTGGCTGTACCAAGATCTCGTAGGTCCTGGGAAGACAGATCATTCTGTGCAGCTGCCCCACGTCTGTGAAATAACCTCCCTGTACATATCTGGTCGTGCATGTCACAGTGGAAAAGCAGTGGATATTTTTATAATATAATAAATAATATAAGTATTTATAAAGCGCCTTTAATATATATCAAAGCGTTGTATATCATCATTCAAACCATCCCGTCATTATCAAACATCAAACACCATTATTCTTCAAAAGATGTATGCAATTGACAGGCCCTATATTATTGTTAATTCTTTTTAATGGAGGCGTTCAAGTAGGCCTATCTTCAGAAAACTGACCCTGGGTATATATGGAAAAATAAGTTTGAATGATGAGAAGATACATTTTGAATAACAGAAAAATAAGTGTTCGTGACTTACAAGAATATTAACAGACATTAATAGTTCTATCTCAGTGTAACTTTGATTTGTTTCTTTTTATTGCACAAATAAAACAACTCTTTTGCATATTGTTCTTGTTTCTCGATTTTTAACTAATTGGCAGTGGAACACAAATAAACCTTTACATTTAATTATTTTGAGAATTTGGAAGAGTTACTAAATACATTTTATCGGTTTTATGGGTTTCTACTTACCCCTTTGATGGGAAATCCCCTTCTAGTTTCCTTCAGCTTTTGCGAAGTTTTACTCTAAGACCTTCTTAGTCGAAACATATCAACAAAAACGCTTATGTGCAAACAATAGCCTATAGGTCACTATCGGCCACCGAGACATCAAAATGTTTCGTTCCCCAAAGTGAACAATCTGTATAGGTCGCTGTTTGCGCTCATAAAATCTGACATTGAAAATTGAACAAATTGACATGGTTTTCGCGCCTCATTTTAACCTTGACTTTAAGATTTTTCCCAACAAAATATCTCATATCGTAATTTAACTATCCAATTTTATAAACTACGAAATCTGTGGCAATAAAAGATAGCATAGTGGGAGAAATAAAGGTCCAAAACGACCCCCCCCCTTTAAGCGCGTTTTTCTCGAAATGTAAAAAAAACCTGAGATAAGTCAGATCGTGGTACGACCGACGACTTGTTTCTCACAGAATTTTGATTTTAAATTCATTTAAACGGCCATTTATATTTACATGTGTCGTTTGTTTCTATATTATTTTGTCATTTCTCTCATACCTTTTCTCATCCTGTCTTTTGTACTTTTTGTTTGTACTTATATTTATAGTAAGTGCTTATATTTTTCGTTGGTATTATATTTGTGAACGTAAATTTATGTTTCTTGGTTTTATTCATAATTTCCGTTTTGTCTTTTTCGCTCCAATGGCCGCGCATAAGTAGCCACCATCCACTGCTGGAAAATGTTTGAACCGTCGAAAAACTAGAAAAGAAGAAACAGTCTGCCGCGCAGCTGGCCACTACTGCCTATCGACACAGGCAATGCGGGGAGAGCTGGAAACAGAGAAATGAATACACCACCTCACTTACGTGGGCGTAAATCCCGGGGGATGGAAGGTATAAATTCCCCCGCACTATTTGAAGGGGGTGGGCTATTGAATCACCCCCCCCCCCGCTTTTTGTGGTTTGCAAAAAAATAAAGTGGATTGTGAAGAATTTTTGAATTTTCTAGTAGGCTTACTAAAATGCATTCAATATCATTCAAAAACTAAAAAGTCATAAACATGGCATTCCGCTAAATACACATTACACATGATAGATTAATGTTATGAAGTCATAGTGTGCCCCCCTGCTTTTCAAATCTACGTCACTGCCACCTCATGTTTTCCTCGTCCATACTCTTACCAAACCTATGTCCAACTTACACAAAGGGCTGGCAACCACCATGGGCATGCTCAAAAGCCAACTTGCATCGGTGGCGGACAAGTCAAAAACTTCTTTCCATTCGATGTAGAACACACCGAGCGCAAGCAGGTAACCGTTGCTGAGCATGGCGCTGACGTGGGCACCTAGCAACATGGCCCAAGCCCAGCCGTGGTCCGGTACCAGCGCCATTGTAACGTTAGTGCTGCTAGCTGTAGAAACGTGCTCGATGAGACGACAGCCGTGCTAGCAATGAATATCACGGAGCTTCCATCTGTGAACGATTGCCTGCCAAACAC
>NW_019091512.1:0-30505 GCF_001949145.1 Acanthaster planci | reverse complement strand
GGGGGGGGGGGGGGGGGGGGGGCTAGGGTATAGAGGACCCATCAGACCGGGAGGTGAGGAGGGGCTGCCAGATATCGCTGATGGAGAAGCCGATGTCTTGAGGTACGCTGGGGTGTTTGGAGATTTCTAAGGCTTCTCTAATGCGTCTTGGGTACCACTGTTCGATGCTAGCAATGAGGTGGGCTTCTTCCCAGTTGATGGTGTGGTCTTCGAGGTGGGAATGCTTGATGATGGCTGACTTCTCATAGTCCCCCTTCCTGCCATGGGCTTTGTGTTCTTTGATCCTGGTAGGGAGGTCCCTACCAGTCTCTCCAATGTACACTTTGCCACACTGGCAGGGGATCTTGTATACACCTGGTCGGCGGTGTCGATCTTGCCTGTCCTTATGGGAAGTCAACATCCCGTGGATCTTGAGGGGAGCTGTGTGGAACACCTTGATGTTGTGCTTGCTCAGGATACGCTGGATGTAGTGGGAGGTACGTCCTAGGTAGGGGAGAGTGACAGAACTAGGGGCCTTATCTAGTTGGCTTTGGATATAGGGGACCCTACGGCCGGGAGGGGTACTTGATCTTGGGTCTTGAGTCTCGATCTGCTTGGGCTGGTATCCGTTGCGTTGGAGTGCCGTGGAGATGTGGTGGAGTTCCTTGTGTAGGTGCCCTTGGTCGCAGATGTTGTAGGCTCGGCGGATGAGGGCTCTGTCGACCGATGACTTGATTTTGGGGTGGTGGAAGGAGGCGCTGTTGAGGTATCGGTCGGTGTGGGTGGGCTTGCGATAAACCCTCCGGGCAAGACTTCCATCCTCCCTTCTGGACACCTCAACGTCAAGAAATGAAATGCTGCCATTCCTCTCTTGTTCCATGGTGAAGTGGATGCTGCTGTGAAGCCCGTTGAGGTGGTCCAAGAAGAGTTGAAGGTTGTCTTGCCCGTGCTCCCAGATGACGAAGGTGTCATCCACATACCGGAGCCAGATCTTGGGGCGGTGGTCTGCTGTGGCAATGGCGGTCTGCTGGAACTCTTCCATGAATATGCCAGCCAGACCCGGGGATATAGGGGATCCCATGGAGGTTCCAGCTGATTGTTCACAGAATTTGTCCCGCAACTGGAAGCTGGCAGAATCGACGCAGGTGGTGAGGAGGTCTTGAAGTTGGTTGGGGGTGAGGTCGGTGCGGTCCTTGAGGCTGGTGTCGGCCTGGAGTCGGTCAGTCGCTATAGTGCTTGCGTCGGATGTGGGAACGCAGGTGAAGAGTGACACGACATCAAAGCTGACCATGATGTCGCCTGGCTGCAGCCGGAGGTCTTGGATGATGGACGAGAATTTATCTGATTAATTATATTAGATTTATATAATACTTTGACCAAAATCTGTTTTGAAATAAAGGCCTACAGTAATTTTTTATGGCTTCATTTTCAGTATTTGAAAGTTTGACTAACATCCTAAAAGGAATAATATATTATGAAGAACATCAGATGTCACCGAAGCAGCAGAAACAATGTCGTCTGCAAACGTGTCGGATCGGCTGGGGTAAAACCTACGTCACCATAATTCGCGTACGTACATTGCCAACGTCATTTTACGGGGTATCAGTAATGCCCTACTTCTGAAAAATGTGCCAGTTAATGTCTGTTGAATGAGGAATTCAATTCGCAAAAGCTTGACTTCCCATCACTTTCTCTTTTGGGTTCTCCTCGATTCTAATTTTTTTCTTCCAATTTAATTTGAAGTTACAGTGAGGCATTCATTTTTATTCTTTCAAATAAATCATAATTAGCATTAATGAGTTCTTTTTCTAGGTATTATGACAAAACTTCTCTTTCTAAGTGTACTTCTGAAAAAGTCACAAAAATACAATGCTACCGAATCCGCGCCCGTCGTCGACAACGGGAATCTCAAAATATAAGGTGCACAGTACTTTTCTGGCTCCGTATGTTTGATAAGGCTCTCAATATTTGGCGAAAGTTGATCCAAGTCATCATTAGTGCTCGCATCGGACGTTCAACATCGATCGTGAACGAACGGCGATCATTTATCCATTTTCAAGACAATTTCACCGGTTCATTTTTGTACTTAGTCTGTAAAGTAAAGCTTTATGCACAGTCGACATTTTTTTCCGATTTCTCCCTGGAAAAGCTTTTAATTCGCACATAGACCCAGCTGCAAAAAGAAAAAACGTTGAAGTGACGATCGATCGCCGACAGTAAATTAATGTCGGTGCATAATTTCGTTGAAGAGTTTCACGGCGAGAGAGTTGGATGCGCGAAGATTTGTTTGCGCGAATTTAGGGTACTCCACGACACATGTAACAACAGTAATTATTCAGGACGCCACGCACCGACTCCCATAACTGAACCAATCAGCACACATGTATTGTTTAATACATAATTACTATGTGTCCGACTTTGAGGTTGTTCGTTACCATGTTTAGCACAGCACTGCCAGAACAAACACTCCATAAAGCTACCATGCATTGAAAAAGGGAACTTCTTTTGTCAATGGAAGTTCACCTGACAACTGTGTTGTAAGAAAAACCTGTAAGAAAAAAGACTTGGAAGAAAATAACACATGTATATAAAAATCCAAGGATTCCCTACGACTACTGGAAAAAAAAAACGCGTGCACAGGCCTAATATTCAAACTAGCATAATGCTCACTTTTGTAAGCACATGAGCGCCTCGCAGACTGTTCATTATATCTGTGCTTGTGGCCAAATTATTACGATGCAAGCCTCTCACTTTCCATGTCATATGCATGGATTTTTATGTTTACGACCGAAAAAAGCACATGTATAATATATTTACATCTAATTGAAACTGCCACAAAACGATACACGCTCTGCACCCATGTGTTCCAACACACTTCCTACAGGGAGACAACCAAACATCCAAAGATTTGATTCAATTCGAAATTACAATTCCAAGTAATGACGGTTTAGATTACAAGAAAAAACTCTAATGGTTATAGGAATTCAAGAAAAATATTGCCCAAATAAAAATTACTGGGGGGGGGGAATTACAAAGTAAACCAAATGGGATTTGTAGATATGCAGTTCTTGATGCATTTTTGACTGACTGCAAAAAAAAAACAGTAAGAGATTCTTTTCAAAAGTTCACCGTTTACAGATTTTTAACATCATTAAAGGGAACATTTCTGTTTTAGACTGAATTACTTATGCTGCAGTGTAATTGGCATTAAAATACAAATGACGCAGGAAAAACTCAAGAGAAGTAGGAAGTCACACAGTTAAAATACCTATAATGTCAAAGAACTTGTGTAGTCCAACCTCGAACATTTCCACAGCACACATTGCAGTCAACTTTTACTGTTAATTTCTTTGGTTGTAAACATAGGTGTTTTTTTCGTCTATGTTGATGCGTCTAGTATAAACTGTCTGCATTCAAAAATGTTGAAAAGGTCAAAATTTACACACAACGTGCTTAAATCCTGCAACCAAGTTTAAAAAAAAAAAGGCAACCAAAGAGCCCTCAATTGAAAAGAAACTATAGGTGTGGAAGTTACAGCATTGTTGTATTTCAGTTCTCAATAGGCCAGGCGTCTTGTGTCAAGCCACTACCAGGTTAATGATGACCATGAGATTGTTCATTCCATCAACTGTTTCACCGGCCTTGTGATATCAACTGTGATTTGACTCTAGATGAGACCTGCCTGTGATGGACTTCAATCCAACAATTGATCTTCAGTCCCGAGAACACAAGGCTCTGATGCGATTCATGAAACTTTTTCAGCCTCTACCTAAATCCAACCAATGTACATGTAGGGTATCAACACCTATGCATGTGGGTGGTCTATTAAGAACCATCATGGTGATTTCCATTAAGAATTTGATGATACAATAATACAACATAATCTTTCTTTGAAGACTTTTATACATGATGATGAAACTGATAACATTAGCAAAATTAAAAACAATAGTTTTTGAAAACCTGACTTTATTCTGACCAGAACTAGTAACTGTAGAAAAATTAAACCCAAAAAAATGTTCAAAAAGGAGTAAAATTGTGCAAATACAGTTAAATGTAACCCTTCTACGGTGGTAGCACTGTCTAATATTTATACATCTTTATCCTCCTTAATGTCACTTTCAAATGAATGTGGGTCTTGGTCTCAAGTTGCGTGCATCTGACCAAGCGAGGGCTCACTGTGTTCTCTCCTTCATCAGCACCAGATTTTTGGTCATGTCAAAGCTGTTGCCATCTGGTTGAACACTGTGTAGCACCCCCTCCTGGTCTCTAACCAAGAGGAAGCCAGACTTGTCCAGTCCTTCTACCGTTACCTCTGGCCCTGACTCATTTTCCAGGCGCACCTTACAGCCACTGTCGAATGTGAGAAAAACATGTACATGTATTTCCAATTGAAACAGTTATCAGTCAGGGAGTGTTTCAAAAGTTGGAACATTCCTGTTCTCATTGGAACGCTCCCACTTGCATCTCAGTATGTTGCCTGGAGCTAGGTCTTGATTGTTGCCCATGCTTAGGGCATGTGGGAATTCACTGTGTTCCCATTTGGAACAAGCTGTTCCCCAGTTACATGAAGAGTGAACACATAGACCACTGCTCCAATTTAAGAACAAGCACTGTTCTCTGAAGGAAAAGTAGATGTTTCCCAATTGGAATGAGCAATTTTGCCAATAAAGCATACTTGTACATGTATCTTGGGCAAGACTGATCCCTTAACAGGGAGCTGGATTTGAGCCCAACACGAGCAACATCATGAGTCCGGTTGCTAGTGACAGTTGATGGACAATGAGACAGAAAGTGCCCTTTAGCACATTTTGTTAGAATGGCTTGTGACCAGACTTCGGACTTCATAACTTCTGAGGACCTGTGAAAGAGTTGTGAGGAACTTGTGAGGTCTTGCGATTGACTTGTGAGGACTTGTGATGAATTTTTGAGGACTTGTGATTTATTTGTGAGGAATTACGATGGACTCTGAAGACTAAAGCACAGTGCTGCCCTTCCTCGATGCAAGGAGGAAAATAAAAGTATATGAGGGTGGGGGTCAAAATGACTAGTTCATGGGTAAATAAGGGAATACATAATGTGCTTGGCCACTGGAGATGGATGCGAACAATGCCTGGGCCACAGGTGAGCCCATGAAGCGCAAGACTCTTGACCAATAGGAATGAAGAAACTGTCTCATATCCAGATACCAGCACGTGATTTACTCCACAGGCATTATCAATCTCAGTGGGCATTATCACTTCTCAGTGGGCATAATCAAATATTGATACACATTTACGTTGCACGTAGCTGAATAGGGAGACTGTCTGAGGTATTTATAAATGACTAATCAAGACAAAACACAACTGCATAAAATAAAAAAGAACAGCATGAAATTCTGTCGCGCTATCAAAACACGATACCATAATTGACTTTGACTGAGACTGAGTTCTCAATTATTTATGAAAACCTAAATGTACAAGACTCGCACCTTTTCTTGTACCCCCGATATATTTCTGATCCCATACCTGTGCAGCCATCTCCTATAGTACGTCTCCAGGAACAACTTGGGCCCCTCTCTCTGGAACCCACCAATGAGGCTTTCGATCTGATTGACGGCTCTGGCGATGAGCTGCTCTACGGTCAGCAACGGCAGGTCACTGTTGGTCTGCTTGTTGTGGAGACGGACGAGGTCGTTGATGCAGATAGTGGGGTCACTGTTATCAACGTTGAAACCGCAACCTGTAAGATGAAAAAAGAAGAAATCTGGAATACCGGTACCGAACAAGAAGCGCCAAATAACAAAGATGCCAATACCAGACTACCAAGTAATTCCTTACGTAGCATCCTAAACAATACGCTTATTATATTAAATCTGCTGAAATAACAATGGTGTTGTTGCTGCATAAAGTAATCAAACACTTCTATAGTTAAAATCTGTCCTTGTAAACGCTTAAATCATCCGGTACTCCACTAACTTCTTAAACGGTTCAGAGCAGCAAAAGTTCTGATTGGTGGCTGGCTGTGCCTCCTTCCCTAATATTCTCAGGTGATCATAGTGACAGTGACTTACCAATAATTGCATGGAACACGTTGTCCAAAGAGCTTGAGTTGACGATGACACCGCCCAGTTTCATCTTGTCGCTGTAATAGATGTCGTTGGGCCACTTCAGCCTTAGATCCATATCCTGAGTATAATAGTCGAAGTCAAACACCGCATGGTGAGTTTCAATTTCCCCTCAGGTGTCCAATTCAACTATAAAAAGTACACACTGCTCTACATTAAAACAATATTCCGATTGGAGTGAGACTGCAATCGTGATCGAGTTCGGGCGCAGTGTTCTTGCCCCGGTTTCTTGTTCTCGCACTTGAACGGCGGGAACACGACTCAACAACACTGTTCTCGGAACAGGATCACACACCACCTCCTTATCAGGGTTTTACAGGAATACACAGAAAAACTCGTGAGATTTTGATTTTTGAACAGCTGCAAAAATAGAGAGATGGTTTACAAAGTCAGAGACAACAGGAAGTTTTGCAAAATTAACATTAATTAGTTTTCACAACACAGAAGTGAATGTTCCTGTTTAAATAGAAAAAAATCAGCCCAGTTGTCCAAGCATTAACTCTCGGATAGTTTTCTACGACATGGACGCTGCCATGTTGCTTGTCACTAACTACGAGCGATGACCAATTGTACGTTCCCGGCGTTCGAGCAGCCGACCCAAGAACGACAACTCAAGCTGTTCGTGAATATACGAGAACAAGCTGCCCGAACTCCGCCCTAGAGTCCTGTGCTGTGCTCTTCTACAGGGTGCACGTACGCAGTTTGATAGCAGATTTGTGTTCCCATGAGGAACCATTCATAAATGTTCGTACACACACACATGCAAATTTGGGCAGGGACTGCTCCTGAGCCAATGTTAAAGGAACCATGCCTTACTGACATTATGTGATGTCTCCATAAAGGCTTGCTCTTGTGGTATTAATTTTTGCCAGTCAGCTGGACATGTCAATATCCTTCATAAAAAGGACAGCAAAGGTTGCTTGGCATGTAACATATCCCATTAAGTTAACGTTGATGACCAACGTTCAGTTAATTGAAATGGCATTGGTACATGTGAGTTCATAATGCACTCACATGCATGCAGACCTTTCTAAGAGCATGCAGACCTTTTTATAGTCTTGCATATGCAATAAAGAAATAAGAATCTTCTTAGGACAAACGTTAACGTAATTTGGCAGGTGTATTCAATTTAGCAAAGATTTATGCAGTAATGAGGCTGCCTTGTTACACCGACTGGAAAAAGGTTTCGGTACATTTGAGTGTATTAAGACACTCTCGTCATAATACTGCATACACTGTGGAGACTCTTCATGCTTAATGAATGACTTGTCTGAGCTGCTGTCTTACCTGATAGCCTTCAATGGATCTGACAGCCTCCACAACAGCTGCTGAGGCAATGTGCTGCAAGAAGGGCAGCTTGTCGGCAAGTTCCGAGCCGAAAGGAATACGCACATGCAAAGAGAACATGGCGCAGCCAATGGGGCCAAGCCATTTGTTACCACCTCGCCCTACAAAAAAAAGAATTGCAATTCCAACTCACGTTGACACTGATACAGAAAGACAGTTGTAGGGGTAGTGACCATCATATTTTTCATGGTGAAGAATGAGACATGAGCAATGACAATGTATATGACAATGATTATCACAAAACTGAAGATTACGCTGCCAAAGGTACCAGTACATGGACAATGTATTGACAAAATTAGTACATGTAGTAATAAGCACAAATGCGACATTTGGTCGAACACATCATCGTTCATGAGCCAACAGGGAGCAAGCACAAATTGCGCCATCTAGTGGCAGAGAGCTTAAGACAATGCACTAAAATGTGCACACTTTATACAGTACATGTAAACTGTATAACTATGGTTTTACATGTACATGTGCTTGCACAGTTGCTGCTGACAGCATTTAAGAATCAACTGCGACCACTGAATACACACTATGACCCTTGGCTGGGATGGAAAAAAACAAACAATGGAGCAAACGTGATGCAAGAAACGACACGGACAGAAAACAGCAGGAGGATTTACAGTGATACAGTTTTACTTAGAATTGTTCTCACCTTTGCCTTGTGTCATGCGGGTTGCTATGGTAACAACACCAACATCTTCTGGAACCTTGAACATGAAACTGCACAATGAGGAAAAGAAAGATGAAGCAAGGCATCTGAAAACATGAGACGACACACTGCTTATGTACAGTGTACATGTATAGTACATGCATGGAAGTCATGTACATGTTATGCACATACATGTACATGTATTGGTACATGTATGATGATTCCAGGCTCTTTCCACTCCATGTTTTATAACTTCCCTCATCATTCGTAACATCATAGATGAATAAGAGCTTGAATGTTGTTTCAGGACTCCATTACCCTGAAAAGAGAACAGGGGGGGCCTAACATTTTTCCTCTTATCACTGGAGAGTATTTTTTTTCACAAGCCAAGCCCTTAGGGGTTTTGTTTTTTCCAGTATCGCTCTGGGGGCATTTTGACACTGACTCTGTGAAAATGCCACTGCGGGCTGACGTGCACATGACCTTCAACTTCAAAACACCTTAACAACAAAACCATACATATGCCAGATTGATTTAAAACTCCACATTTGTACTGAAAAGGAATGTTTTTACATGCATGCCAACTTTGAAAAAATCGGGCATGGAACAACAAAGTTCTGGGAGGAAGATCCCTCCCAAAACATGCTTTTTCAGGGTTAAACCAGAAACAGATGAAGGGTTTATAACTGTATGTCAACTCCAAAAAACATTTGGAAAATGCCTCTGAATTATAAATGAAATTAAACAGAAAGCACAACTGAGCCTGAGCCTTTGAAAACCAACAAGTTTAATTTACCTTTCAAACAATGTCATAGTTGTCGGCACCACCTCCGTGTACAGCACAACATTTCCCAAGCTCTTAGTTGACAGATTACCCTTGTAAACTTCGAAGTCAAACGAACCACCCTGCGGTGACCTTTGGCCGGTGATGACTGGCAGGAGGTCAGGTGTCACTTTGCCGACCCCACGGGGGTCACTGCTGAACTGCATGGTTAGGAAGCGACTGGCCAGCTGACCATCATTGAGGCTTGGCTGGATGGCGCTCATGAAGGCACGGCCTACTCGCTGTATTGGAAGAGAGTGTGTGTGTGTGCTAAAATTGAAGCATTGTCATCAAGAGTCAAATTTCCATTTCCAAAATTCAACACTGAAAAGACAAATAAGCACATTGAAAAGATAATGGATCACAGTGTGCATAAACTGGTCATTCATTTCACAACTCCTTCTGAAAAAAAAAAGAAGATGAGTGCGTTCCTTTAAGTTTCCTCTCTTTTTTTTGACTAAATATGATCACCTGAGTTACATACACATACTGCACATGCACATGGCATGCAAGGGTTTGGGCCACAAGGATGTCATTCTACCACACAATGTCAAGCACTTCATGAAGTTATAGCAAAAAAGAGGCTTCACACATGTACAAGATGTTGTAACTCATACAGGTACTAACATGCAAGTAAAGAAACTTGCAAAATGGCCCTGATGAAAGGGCAGCTACAAAAATTTGGACACACAACTTTTAAATACTGGAAAACCTTTGATAGTAATACTGTGTTGCGAAATGAACATGGCATATGAATGTGCTCACGTATTTTTGTCTGCATGTTTAACAGGCACAGGTATACGTGTACGTGTACATGATCTAAATGTACATGTACATGTATCATGTCTATGAGTGGAGTTGTATGGGTCCCAACTATGTATTTCAGTGTCATCCAAACAATGTACAGTGTACCGGTACATGTACTGTACATGTATTGTACATGTACATGTAGCACACTGTACACCAGTTTACATTTACATGTACGTGTATACAGGAAACCACATACCGGTAATCATTCTGACACCACACAAGAAATACCACGGTGGTATAGCGAGAATTATTTTGTCAGAGTAATATTACTCATAGCTTTTATGTATTTAAAGCACACACACATGTACAATACATGTGCACATAATTTTATAACCCAAAGATTAGAGCCAATGCAAACGAAAGCATGTGACAAACAGATGCCCATCAACTGGATTAAATGAAATGAGAAACCTGCGTCAACCTACATATACATGTACATGTATGTACAAGTATGGGCTGACAGGTAAATAAGTTCTTGTCTCTCACAAGACAAGACATAAAATGAATTGCCTTTCGACGAGTGACATCGACTTAGAGAAGTGGCAACTAGATTCACAGATTTGTGTAATTCCAGGCCGGACGTGTTGGCAGGCAAGCCTGATTCTAGTGCACTTCACACATGTCACGTGTACATGTGGAGAAACAGAACACATGCCCATACCGCACAGCTCACACATTCCGACTAGTTCTCGCTTTCTGATAAACAATGACACCCGATGACACGGCCCTAATTAATCATGAACAAAAATGCCAGTGTTGCAAAGTGTCAGAAATATTAAAACTTGCCTCCTTGTCACATTACATACATTGGCACACCTCAAACATGCGCCGAGCATGATGTATCATACTCCACGTCTAAATTAATGCAAAATTATTTGAAGCATGTCAGGTATGTGTTATAAATATATTTCCATTTTTTCCGTCTTCGAAGATTGATGAGTGTTAACATCTGAGGCCTGCGAGTTCTGCAAGTTAATTGATCCAGATCATGACAGGGAAAAAAATACTCTCCCAAACATTCTGTTCAAGATAGGCTCGAATTTCCAAAATCTGGGTGATCTCTGCTCTGAATCAGAAGCTCGGTTCAGCCAGGGGTCGCTTGCTGGCAGGAATTGTGATCCATCTTACTTCTGGTCTCAAATGAAGACGACACATGTACTGTGGGACATACCGTACATGTACATTGTAAGTTTGACATACCGCACGTAACCTGACATTAATTTCTCATTTGAGGCTGATCAAGCTGAATCTGCTGTACGTGATTAAATCCGACTGTAGTAAGAAACCATTAAGAGGCCATATACATGTACATGCATGGTACATGTACATTTATTTTCTCTTCAATATCTCATGAGACATGTTGTCTGACAGTAATGTACATGTACTAACAATCTTCTGACGGTCACCTGTCAGACCTTTTTGTCTAAGTCCAAGTACATGTACCAGAAAACGTCTTTGACACTTTGCACTTCAACCTGTTGAAAATAATCAAGTTTGCTGACAAGTGTGACAGTAAAATGTACCACTCTTTTATTCTTTGCACATACACTGTACATGTACGTTATCCCCATATCTGCATACATGCAAGTATTTGTACTGTATGACCCCAAGCATCCTGTTCCAGAATCTATATACACCGGTAAGTACAGTACATGAACAAGGTAAAGACATGTACCTGTACCAAGTCTGTGAATGTGACTTTTGAAAGGATTTGTCCACCAACTCATGCCAGAGTAGTGATAGAGATGTACCCAGATCTTAATAAACATACATGCAGGCAAACTTGATACTAGCTTTAAAACATCAGCCTGTCATTCATTCATCAGCAGTTCTTGCACGTCATTGGAAATTTTTGGAAACTGTAAGATCCTAAAGCTCCAAGTATAGGAAATGTGACTTTTTATGAAACTCGAAAGTTTAGCAAAATTTGAGCCAAAACATGGGCAAGACATTACTCCCCAGCTCACTCATCAGAGAAATAATTTCAAAGTATAAGACAACTGAGAAAAATGTACAAGGCATCACAAATTCTCCTCCAACCCCCTTCCAAGTTTCAATTAGCCAAATGATAAAGAGGTACACGTATGCATACTCAATAAATGTGACTGAGCAAAACATACTCATAGTACATTTCAATGTTACATGTACCTCGTTAACTCCCAGTAAGTAGCCAACGGTCAGTTCTGGCAGCTCTGAGGTCGCGCACTTCAACCCAAAACGACCTAAGAGGTCAAAGATCACCTGATGCCGGGCCTCATTTGACTGCTTCAGTTCTGTGAAAGCCTCTGTGTCTGGAACCAGATTCTCCGGGGAGAGGAGTTGAAACTGGACCTGTTGCCAGAGATATACAGAATAAAAATGCGAGGGTACAGAGCATTTATTGGTACATTACATGTATGTGATAAATGTTCATTGCTTCAAAGAGTTTTATGCTTTTAAAAGGACATTGTTTGTCAAGTTGAAATGTTTCCAGTGTAAGGCACTTTTCACCTGAATTGATGATCAAAAACAATAAAAAGACAAACACAGTGTTCAGAATTGCTTTGATCATGTGCATGTACGTACATTTTCATCATGACATGTACGTGTACTAGCCCGCCGTGAGCATGCAGCGAAGTGGTTGTGTTAAAAATGAAAAGATGATTTTGGAGGGCCTGATTGCAGATACATGTACATGATTGTGAGTTTTGCAGGTATCATCTAAATCACATCTGAGCCAGACATAATGACCAGAATTACATGCACATGTACTGTATGATACGGCGAAACAGTGGATGTGATATTGGACATTAATGACAATCCTGATTTTAATTTCTGGCTCGGATATGCAATTGGTGGTGTGGATGTGATACCGGATAATTGCTACTAAAATCACATCCAGGAGAGCTGCCTTTCTATTTTTGTAGAGTGATCACATCCAAGCCGTTCACAGTGTGCGCTGACGATGATCAACTGCTAGACACCCAGGCAAGCATCACTCGCCCAATTCATTTCAGTAATCTGATAAATTGGGGGCCAACTGCAGGCACACAGCTGTTAACAGCTTTTCATTATGTGGTTATGGGAATCTCAAATGGAGATGTTTCATGGATAGAGATGTGATCGTGATGACTGAAATTTTATCAGCACTACCTGTACAGTGCTTGTGCAAAGTCAGGGTGGGAACTCCATTCTTGAACATGTTGAAAGGGCAAGGCAATTTCTCATTTGCAAAGGGCACTTGTATTAGAAAATCAATTTGTCTATGGGGGCGTTTAAATGAGCATCGAGGCACAGACCAGGGACATCAAGGCAAGTGCCTCATCAGATGCCTCCGTAAAGTTCCTGCCCTGCAAAGTTGTACATGTACAGGAAGAGAGTGGGTTAATAATTAACCCACAACTGATTTCCTGAGCATGTTGAAAATGGAAATGAGCATTCAAAAATAAGTTTTCCCTTGGAAAATAGGGAGAGCATCTCAACCATACATGTAGATCTACTACATACTGGAATTTGTGTTTTTAGTTTGTGGGCGAGGTAAGAAACAAACGAAGAAAGAAACAACTACAGTTCACTGTTTCAGACAATGCAGCCATCCCGATACTGCTACATGTACATGTATACGTGTACATGTACATTATGCAACACACAATTTAACCTTAATTTCACAAAAAAGTTTTGCATTTGAAAATAACTCATGTGCTCGTATGAACCATCTACATGTACATGAACCGTAAATGTACGTACATATACAGTTTGTTTCTACAAACAACTGTTGGCACTACATCGGTACCCTGTGGCAAACAAACTGTTTAGGGTAATTTCTAAAGTGGTAACTATGCTGCAGAGACATGTCCATGTGTACAACTGTACAGATTCATCCATGATGCAACATCCCAGTAAGCATTCTGGCCATGCTCAGAATTGGATGTACATGTATGAATGGTGCCATCAAAGCCATTACCACACTGAGCACATTCAGTCATGTCACTGAAGGTGATTAGACTTCCTTGACTTACTAGGGAAGATAGGATTTTTCCTGTGCTCCCTTCAAAGGACGTTTCGGCAACAACAGCATTTCCCTGGCTCTCTGCAAGAACCTTCACCTGTCCGTTGGGAAACAAATCCATTGTGGGGGGATCCTCTAAGCACATTGCTCGAAAGGACAGCACCTCATCCCCGAGAGCTTTAGAGTACTCAATGGTGCACACACTCGGGTTTTTTGGGGGAGTGGTGCTTTGCCCCTTGAGCAAGAAGAGGAACCCGCCAGACTTGACATAATCGGTGAACTTCTTCAGCGTGTTATCGGGAATCGGTTCAGTGCCCATCAACAGGAGAAGCAGCATGCAGTTGTCAGCCCACGGATGGGCCAAAGCTTGTTCTGGTTTCAAATGGTAGATAACGTAGCGATCTCTGTGAAGGAATTTCTCAAGAAAAGTCATGGCAATCTTGTACCTGGAGTCGTCCACGTCGTCATTTCCCGTATACACAAGAACATTGGGAGGCTTCTGGGAGCCATTACCAACATCCCCAGAGGAGACATCTTCCACTTCTCCCAGGTGAAATTTTGGATGCCCTTTGATGTCCACCAGTACTTCATCGTCAAGTCCTGGGCTTGCCATCTCGACCGAAATGCTTCCGAGATCGCTAGACTCCGACGAGGACTTACGGGACAGTCTTCGCTGCTGCTCCTCAAGTTTCTTGATGAATTCCTGAGAGTGTTTCCTGCGAAGAGGTTTCACGTCCTTTTGGGAGGAACCCGACCTTTGGAAGAGGCTGTTTCCAGAAGGGGAACGGTGGAAAGGAGAGGCGGATGGGAAGGGGGATGGAGAGGGGGTTTTGGGGTCTTGATTGATGAGGCTGAAGGGCTCACCAATTGTATCAACACCTTGGAAAGGATAAAGAAAAAGGATCTCAAGATTAGACTCGGCGTAGGAATTGTCTTTGAGCTAGAGAAATATTGAGTTTTCATAGGAAACAGCACAGGGGCAAGGTTGCATCAAGCATATACAAACAGGACAAGAATGTAGTCATGTACATGTACTTAAGAGTAAATAAACCGTATCCGAGAAAAAACCAAACCCTGAGGAGAGGGGTTAATATGCCCAAACCATGAGATATGATTATAATGTATAAGGATCTCCAGGACAAGCATGACAAAGGACAACCTCATTCACTGGTTTATCCGAAGTGTTACGACTGAGTTTGGATGCCCCATTTTAACCCCTTTCCTCAGGGTTTGGTCTTTTCTGGGACACCCTGTACATGTACAAAAAAAAAAAAACTTTTCTTGTGTAATCTTAGCCTTTTTTCAAAGATTGAAAAGCAAAGACATACGCTGTTGCATCATTCAAAACTGGGCAAAAGCAGGGAAGTAAACGACATGTCTGTACAGAGTACAGGAACCCAAGTAAACCCAGAGTTTTTATTTGTACATGCCCATCAGTCAGGAAAGTTCACCTGAAATACTCTAGCCTGCATGTGAAACTGGCGAGATGCTATCAGAAAACCTGATTAGCCATACATGTATATTACTGTAATATACATGTATGGATGGGTTGGTTACTGTAAAACTTGTCATTTAAACGCATGACCTGCAAGAAACAAAATGAACAGGTTAAAAGGTCCTCCTTGTGACTGCTAACAAAAAAGGGATTGAGAACATGTAAAATATTGATATGTTTTCTCTCAAAATACTCAAAGCCCTTAGCCATACATGTGCATTCTGTTTTCTGTCTCAGTTAAGATTTTACTCACAGACTATCTGCTCCACCAGCAGCCCATCATCGAGCTCCAGCACTCCTTCCAGATAGGCAGAGCCCACCAGTCCAAAGTTGTTGGCAGACGCCTGCACCAGGATGCCGAATGGCTCGCCAGACTTCCAGGCCAATGGGGTGGTCAGTCCTGACAGCTTCACCACTCGCTCCCGCGCGACCTTCCGTAGGTTCAGACGACCCTGGCGGTCCTTCTTCGGTGGGAAGGCCTCCAAGAGGACAAAGACGGAGTCCAGGCTCGAGGAAGATGCTGGGTCTGGATCCCTGTAGGGTGATGCACTCGTGGTGGTTGTTCCAATGAAAGATGTCCAGTCTTTAGACAGATCAACTTGTTGCTGTTGGTGAAGAAAAGGAATGAATTTTAAAAACCAGATTTCCAATTTCATCAAAAGTCTTTCCCCCAAGGCTTTCGATGCAGCACACAGGCACTGTCTCCAGACATGGTGTTGACAAACTAATTTTAAGAAACGTCTCATGTTAAGTTTAAAAGTTACAAAAACTGTATCAATTAATTTCTCTTTGTTCAAAGTTTTAGTTCTACAATAACATGATCAAATAAATGCACTTGTGGCAAATGACTATTTACATGTACATACCAGTATATGTGAGAATCTTTTAAACAAAAGTTTAACACAACCAAACAAATCAATTTTGAAATATACTGGTACATGTGCATGTACCGGTACCCCCTACAGCATACTTCTGATATGTTTACATTTCTCAACATCAACAGTGCATGCTCGGACATTCTACTGACCGCCAACACAGCCACACGCACCGAGGCTATTTTTACCTCGCTAGGTAAGCACAGCTACCTGACATTTATCCATGAGGAGGTCCAGGGTTCCTGTTTAAACTGGTGTAATATTTCATAGCAATTTATTGATTTGTAGTTCAGAAGGCCAGTGCATCAGGTGCACTCATGGGTCATTAGTCATTCCCAAACGAGATACACATGGACAGCTTCTTACATTTCATCTTCCGGCAGGGCTAACAAGCTTCCTCCCTCATATTAAAGGATCTCATGCCACAGCTAATCCAAAGTGACAAGAGCTATGTGAGAACGTGTACTGTAGTGGTAACTACAGAAGCTGGGAGAAACAGTAAAGTTTGGGATAGGCTTGTGGAATACTGCGTACTGTGGTTCACAAAGAGGCAGTTTCAGGATTCTTGGCTAGAGGGGCAGGATGTTTAGGGAGATTTTTGTTCGGAAAGGGGTTACTAGTATGCACATGCAATTGTCATAGATGGTGAAACCATTAAATCTCTTTTGTCCTCAACCATACATACATGTACATTGTACGTGCACAAAATATTGAATGCCTACGAGTACACGGTTTTGGAGGGTCTTACTGCCTGTACATGTACATGTAGCACATCAACAGCACATCCAAACCAATTACAAGTACATGTACGTACCAGTTTACATATAGGCCTACATGTATTTCACAAAGTGCAGAAATGGCAGCACTGCATGCATATGGTCCATGTACATTAGTACTGTTTATTCTGCAAGTCTGTAGCAAGGTCAGTGGAGATTTAGCACTAATCTAAACTGAACTGAGTCCAGCTCACAGACAAAGGAGCTTACCATACATACATGTAGGCCTACATACCAGTAAGTACATGTACTGTCATGACTGTAATAGCAGCAGAGTTAATCCAATTATGGAGATAAATCCAGTATACCCACAGAACTGTGGGGTCTGATGTCAGCCCCACTCCCAGCTCCCAGGAATGAACAGAGTGGGGTGGATGTCCGACCCTACATACAGTTCTGGGGGTAGATCCAGCAGTAGATGATACCAGGGCAATATGTACAATTAAGCCATGTACATGTGCATATGTACCGGTACATGTACTGGTATACATATGTACATGTGCATGTAGATTGTAGTACAGGCAGTACTGATAACGTATGTAACATGTGGCATTTAGCACAAGGCCAGGAAATGTGAGGCCTGACCCATGTCTAGCTGTACATGTACATGGCGGATGCACACATGCGGTGGTACATGTACTTAAAACTTAAGCATTTGTGTTGGCACAAAAGTGATGTACAGTACATCATAAAAATGAAAGTTCCAGTGGGGACATACGTAGTAGTACAGGCACATACAAACCTGGTCAAGAAATCAAACCACAATCCACCAAACCACCTAAGAGCACCAGAAAGTAATGGGCCCCAGTCAGCATGCAAAGTCCAGAGAGTGGATCAAGGCCATGTGACCTCTAATAATAATGCAGACACTTGTTGTGCATTGTGTGATGGGTTTGTAGCTCTATGGTGTGATCAGCACTGGTCTGGTAGTAAACCCTGGTCCCACCCCCCATGCACACATATTGGAACAGTCTTCCAGTAATTGTGTCTGTGAGGTCAACAAGTTTGTCCAATGGGAATCAACAGAGAACTGTCTTGTCAGCACAACTAATATGCATGTGGGTACTTTATGACACAAACGAAATCATTTACGGGCACAAAAAGCACTGCAATATAAAAACTGAATGAATATAACAGTATGGGTGGGTGTATAAGTGGTTAACTTATTGGGAGAAACAAAAACCCCTCAAACAGGTCTTTTTTTCTAGGGAGTGACTTTAGAAAAATGGTTTGATCACTTCTTGTTTTAAGAAACTTGTGTGTCTCTTTTTCATACCGCTAATCTTCTTGATTTAAGAAGAATTTTTTTCTACCCTTTTCTTAAATAAAGAAAAATGAATTTCAAAACCTACATTTGAGCACTACACTTTACTTCTCTTCCATTGATGACAATTTAAGGTCTCTGAGGTTTGCATCAGATTTCGTATTTAGTATGCAGCTGTTAACAAGGACAGAAAGTATTCTCTCAGTCATGCCTAGTGAAGCTTGCATAGAGTTCAATCCATGTACATGTAGCTGCAACTGTTAACACTGAGCAGACCTTGATCTAATCTTTAATCTTTCCAATCCTTAAACATCTGAAAAAATTAGGTTTAAAAACATAGTCATCCTAAATCTATGGCAACCAAATTCAAGGATGGTAGTGAAAATAACGTTTGAACATACCTGTGGCAGAATATAAATGACAAAATACAATGAGAAAACGTTTGTGCATGACAACTGAACAAGACCACCAAACAGCGTCCTATATAACTTATAATGCATTACGGACAAAAATTTTTTCTAACATTTTTTGGAGCAAGAATTTTTTCTTATTTAAAGAAAAAATATATGTATTGCAAAAAAGTGCAGGTGTTTCTTAAGGCGAAGCATGTATTTGTGGTATTAATTTCAAAAAAATTAGTTTTCTTAAAACAAGATGTTATTCCTTTTTCCAACAATTGCTTGCTCATCTCATTATTTAAAGAAAAGATATATGTATTGCAAAAAAGTGCAGGTGTTTCTTAAGGCGAAGCACGTATTTGTGGTATTAATTTCAAAAAAATTAAAAATTAGTTTTCTTAAAACAAGATGTTATTCCTTTTTCCAACAATTCTCATAAAACCAAGTGATTTCCTGAAAAGAAGAACACCTTTCTTGAAGTATTAATTGTTAAACATTTTAAGAAATATATTTCTTACCAAAACGGCCTTTCCTTTGGACAAGAATAATTTTTTTGTTTTCAAGAATGGTTTTCTCATATAAGAAAATTATTTTCGGCAGGAAAATGGGCATTTCCAGGATTTGGTCCCTAGGAGAAAGGTGGCAGAAGCTAATGGGGGAGGGGTGTGGCAAAGTAAATTTGTGACTTGAGATGAAAGTCAGAATATTCAAAAACTGAGATATTGGCATATTTGAATTCAGCAGAAAACGAGCTTTCCAATGGTACCGTTATGTACATGTACAAGTACATGTGTGTACGTGAAACACTTGGGATAGTATAAGGTGAGAATGTGCACTATTCTTGTACAGTAACTTTCTGTCTTTGTTTCCGACATTGTTTCAACATTTCTGGCCATGTACAGTATGAATTATGCTATCATCAAAATTGCTGAAAAAAATGAAACTTTTAAATACATACATGTATATGGTCCTGCAAACAAATTGGAATTAAATAGGAGATAAATTACTCTTTCCAGATACTACAAAAATCAAAAATTGCCCTCCAATTCAATATATTTGACTCTAAGAATGCGACTTTATGCTCAATTTGTTGTGACAGGTCACATTTATCAGCAGCAAACTGACAAACAATTAATGGTGGAAGGGGCCAAGTTTGTGAGCATTTTCAAGAAAATTGGTAATTTTTATTCCCTTTCGATCTGTTTTGGTTTCTCTTGCTTTGTCTCTTAGTTTTTTTACCCCCTTTCTGTTTATTTTTAAGTGAAAATATACATGCTGTATGTAGCATTGGCTAACATGAATACCACTGCCTAGTAGATTGCACGTGTCCACTACAGCTAGTGTTCTCAAGCTTTTTTACACAGTAGGGGCCTTACATGTAAGTTAAAAAACATGTACATATACATGTATGCTCTTTATAAAACAACAGTCATGGCCACGTACATGTACAGTGCTCTTTGGCTTCTTGCCATCTACATGTACATGTACCCCCAACAGTTCCAAAGTCATACATTCTGTTGCATCCCAGTATTATGATACCCAATTAGAAACTAAAATGCAATGGAGTACATGAAGACTGAAAACTCCTAAATCCACACTGTGCATTGATTACTGTACTAGCACTTTTTTGGGCCACTATTGTGTAGTGTGAAAATTGACTTGGCTGTCTGAGACCTTCAGACAAACCCTTCCTGCAGTAAATCCTGTAAGTTTTAAATCAATGTATGCATTTTGATGGATTTGGAACGTTGATGGGATTTTAGGGTCTAGATTTCTAATTATTAGTTTTGGGGTAGGGCTCTTTGCTAAGAATTAATACTAACCTTGGGATGTACCACAAGCATCTGTTTCCCTCTTTTCTCGCCGAGAAGCTGTGAGATGATTGGTTGCTCACCCGTCTCGCAAAGAAATGAAGCCCTCATCTTGTCTCCTTCACTGATCGTGCCCTCCTGGAGGATCTTCCGAAAGGCGATGCTGGCCCGGGCGCCATGGCAACGCAGGGCGTTCATCACCTTTGCCTTCTGTCTGTAGTCACGCCAAGCCGTGGAGAAGGTCAAGTAGGCGTAGCACACCGTGAAAAGCATGGCAAGTTAGTCAGGGGCCTACGCAGTCGCATGCATGGTTATGATTGGTCTTGGAGAAAGGAACTGCACATCATGTGTCATGCCATTCAGTTTGACTGTTTGGCAGACGAATGTCGTCACCCAACAGTTTTAGAACCAGATAATCCTTTCATGGGCTGGTTAGTGAACTGGATCGATGCACAATACTCTCAAACATGTCCAGCTACTGGACTCTACACGGATCTGTCGGGCATGCACAAACACAAAACAAAAAGTGAAAAATGTGAGGAGTTATGGTGCAAATACAATTTGAAAAAGATTAAAATTGAACATGAGCAATGTCTTGGGACTTTTTTAAAAATTAACACCATGGAAGGGATGCAGAAAACCCAAGTGAAATAAAAACAGGGGAAATCCAGGAAGTTGGTTTGCTTCTTTCTCATGGATTTTTTCTTTTTTGGGGGGTTCACTACACCTCTGAAATTGAAAGGATGCAAAAAATCTCCACTGTCAGCCAACTGCAGTAAATTGGAAGCTGAATAAACTTGGTACCGGGTACATAGAAGTACAGGTACTCGTATGCTCAGAGTGATTATATTCAAGGATGCAGCGTAGTCATCCATTAACAAATATTTCAAATAAAGAAACAAGGCATACATGTAGAAACAGCACATCCAAATATCACCTGCATTTGATCAATAGAAGTTCTCACACGTTAAAATTAGCTTGACTGCATGACCACCCCTTGGGTTCCGGCCTCAGAATGCATTGGAACACAGCTGCAAGAATACATACGCTATGTGTATAATAAAGAATGCTAACACTCATTGGCCGAGTTCAGGCGGCCTGTTATTAACATGAGTTTCTTGTTCTCATGCTCAAACGGCAGGGACACGACTCAAGAACACTGTTCTCAGAACAGGACTGCACACCTACATGTACTCCTCGTCAGGGTTTTGCAAGAACAAATCTCGACGTGCAAGGGATTTAGTTTTTGAAGAGCCGCGAAAGTTGCGAGATGGTCAGCAAAGCAGGAGGCGATGGAAATGTTTTGTAAAATTTGCACACATCATAACACTGAAACGAATGTTCCCTTTTAAAGAGTAAAAAATGCTGCCTAGAAATCCAAGCATTAACCATTGAAATGTACATGGACTACCAGTGATAACCTACTGTGTGTTCCTAGCATTCGAGCAGCTGATCCACGAACAACAAATTGAGCTGTTCATGAACATACATGTACGAGAACAATGGACAAGTCGCACCCGGGCAATGCTTTGTTCCAATTGCTCCCCTCTGGAAGACGGTACAGAGTTGTAGCTGCCAAAACGAAAAAAGCGATCGGTGGTTTTATCCTAGTACTGTGCAGGAGCTAAACAACTCATAACTGTAGTTACGTGTATTGTGGTGTTTTAATGTTTAATGTATATTCTTAATCTATTTTGCTACATACATGTATGTATTTTTAATGGTGTATCAATGGTTTTTTTTTTTTAGCAGAGCAAGGACCACTTAATTTTCACCATGTATAATATTTTATATGAGTGGCGAATAAACTACCGGTATAAACTACACTGTATGTACATGTAATGTAACAGCTCAGAACACACTGCCCGAACTCAGCCATTATTTAACCTAACAGTACACATGCAGAATGGCAGCAGTAACAGATCCAGAGGGGGTCAATCTCAGCATGCCCCCATCCTCCCATATTTATTTATTTTGAAATTACATATTTCCCTTTTCACCAACGAGTACTTATTCATTTGCCTTGACTGGTTATATTTAATAAAACAGATATCTCCATAAAAATGTGCCCCACTTTGATTCTGGCACAAAAAATGTGCCCCACTTTTATTCCTGCACACCTCCTACTGGGGTTCCCCCCATTTCTTAACTTCCACATGTTCCCTTTTCTGAAAATGTTGGATCCATAATAAGAAGGAAAGCATCAAATCAACTTGAAATTTGAAGGTGTAATCACATGGACTTTGCAATGGCATCCAACTGGTAGTGAGACTGATTTCTTTTTGTACAAAGTAAGATGGACGTTGTGAGTACCTGTAACATGTGAAACTCTGCACAAACAGCACCTTTAATTACTGTACAAATGTACATGTCCCCAATGTGCCTGGGGTGACCCTGGGGTGACATCACATATTTAGACAGGAAGGGGTGCTCCAGGTAGGGTACACTACCCCAACTGGGTCAAAGCTATGATCATGCAGAGATTAAATCTGCAACATAATTTCCAACTGTCAAATTCAACAAACCACAACTTACATGTACATGTACATTTATGTACATTGTACATGTACAATGTACATGTAATTATGTACTGTACATACATGTAATTGGAAGTTAACCTGGGAATGGCACTTTTTCTCTTCCCGGGGAATTCATTTTCATTCCACAAACTGTGAAACACTTGTCCTGAAGTAGGTAAAAGTTTGGCTGATTTTGACAGAAGAGGGAAAAGCTGTTTACACATTTTCCTAAAAGTGGGGGGTTCGAAAAAATTGCCACATGTACATGTGGATTTTCACAAATGTGCCTGAAGTGGGAAAAGTTTTCCACAGATTTTCCCAATGTAAAAAGACAGTTTTCACAGATTTTTCCACATGTGGAAACACATTTCCAATTTATTCATGCAAGTGGGAAATTATTTTCATATCTTAAGAGATATGTGTGTGAATGTGAAAGTGAATTATTTTCACAAAATTTCCTGCAGCAATTCAGTAATACTTTCAAATGCAACGTACTGTGAGCCCTTTGATTCTACCGGTACATAATGCAACAACTTTTTCCAAATGTATATAGTATTTGCAATGGTGTCAACTTTCCCACCACATAAAGCAGCCATTTTTTGGCCCAGTTTCATGGAATTGGACACTTTCCAAGTCACTAGCTACTGAGTAAGGAGTCACACACCTGTACTAGTACAGTGTACATGCACTGTACATCAAAGTCAAATTGGACACTGGACTTTGTGCTTGCACGAGTAAGCATGTTAAGTGTGGGGAAACATGTACATGTACTGTACAGCACTATAAATTAAACATGCTGTTACAAGTTTACAAACAATATGTAAATATGTCAGTACATTTAGTCAAATATCACCATGTACATGTAGATGTACACTATACATGTACTACATTGTAAGTGTACCGGTCCCCAATGGTTCTACATACACTTTATGTGTATGTGTTCCTATGAGTGAGCAATGAAAAGCATATAATGTATCGGTCTCAGAGCAGCAACTAAAGCCTAAAGGCCATACATTGTAAAAAGTACCGGTATATATGTATGTAAATATGTACCGGTAACCTTTTATTGATAAACATTACATACATGTACATGTACTTACAATGTACTGTACATGTACGTTTTACCTGCAGTTGAACTTCAAAATGAAAACGAATCACGGTAAAATCTTCAGTCAAGCTGCAAAGACTTCAAATTTATACACTGCACATGTATGTGTCACGTACCTCGCCGATCTACATGTACTGTACATGTATGTATGCACATGTACATGTACATGTACCGTACACATGCTGTAGTAATCTTTTGGTATGGTCTCATTAAAGGCTTGCTCACGATTCACTGCCTAATTAGTACAGGCAGTTTTGAGGGAGGTTGACCATGGGTTGATCTCAAAGCTGGTGCCCCCCCTCACATTGTTAATGATCAATTCCGCTGCTGTTTGGTACATGTACATGTACGTCAAAGGGCTTAGATGTGATGTGCCAAAGAGCAGAGGAATGATTTTTATATTGGGAGAGAGGGCAGCCTTTAAAAGCACTTGCCAAATTTAAGGGGGCCATGATTACCCAAGTAAAGAAAAGGAGGTGTGGTGGGGGGGGAATTTAATTCAATCAAGGTTACCCACAGGACACATGCAGGATAGTATTGGACGTACATGTACATGTATATGTACTGTACTGTATGCTATTAGGATGCAACATACATGTACATATTTAATTGCTGGTATTCAGTCATTCATGAAGCTTCTGTTCATCCGTCACACTCTATGATCATAATTAATGTCATTTTGAAGGCAATATGTATTAATTAATTGTGATTTTTTTTCTTATTTCTTTTAGATCAGTGCAATGTACATGTACTAGTACAAATCCTTTCTTTGTGACATGAAACAATTTGTAAGGGTGTTGGATGGCTTGTACTTTTCTTCATCAAATTTTACCTCCATGTACATTTAGATCACAGGAGCTATGATTCTACAGGAAATTTGGTTGAATGAATTAAATACAGATTGCTCTTAACAAATGATAAAATAAAGTCCTGAAATTAAATGCAGAACTCAAATGAGTCCTTGGAGGTTAAGCCGCCGTTGACTATTTCATGATCCATTCCACAAATGTTGACGTCACAGGAGTCCCTGCATGCTTCCAAGCTGGGCCTGGTTATAACTGGCTGTCCCAGGTTGCTTCACTCAAAGACAGTTGCTGATGACCTAACCTCTGGAATTCTCATTAATTCTCCTACATCATTTAATTATCCCTGCAGAAATCTTCCCTAGCAGTAAGTAGCACAGTTAGTGTCAGAGAGATGACAAGTTTTTTGTAACACCTGAGGAAAACTACCGGGCAAATGTATACCGTACTAGTACATGCAAAGTACATGTACCTGTACACGGGAAGGGACACTTCACGGCTTCACTAGCAAATCACAGGAGTAGGCAATTTACACTTGAAGCTGAACACTAACAACTGAAATGGGGGACACTCTCACACAACACCCAACATTTAAATACAGACTGCACACTTAATACACCTGAAGAGGAAAGCAAGTATCGGTTTACAAGTGCTTGCCAGAGTGCAGACTTTGTTATTTCATTAAAACAGTTTTTGAATCAATTGCAAACAATAAGAAAAAATAAAACACATCTTACGGAATTGCCTTCACCCCAAACATCAATTTTTAACTAATTTTATGTTCGGTAATGGCACCTTGAGGTTTAAGGTTGTACAGGTTTTGAAAAAAAATATTTTCTTGTCTAAAATTCTGTTCTCCACTCAAAACTCCTCCATTTTTAAGTTTCTACAATTCGATGTGTGCATGTACATGTGTATACTGGTATAATGCTCTTGGTCTATGATTACTTGATTCATACTGGGTATATTGTGAAAATTGTGCTTCTTTGCTGCCAAATCAGAAATTAAGCAGGCCTTACCCTGATACTGTCAGTGGTAAGTTGGTTTGCAATTTGTCTTTCATTACATACAAGTCGATTCTAAATTCCTCAAGATCTAGTGCAGGTACGGTACCATCCATCATTTACCAGAATGCGAACATATTGTAGTCCCGCTGTCAATGATGAACATCTACATGCATGCTTGGTATATGTCCTGGTGTACTGGTACATGCACTGATGCATTTACAGAAACCCTGGCAACAGGAGAATTTCCTCCTTTACTCCCTTACCAACCCTCAATTCATCTCTGTACCGGTAGGTCTTCGTTACCTCCTCTGTCCATCTTTCATTTCAGCCCCTCCTCTCTCCACTCCCTCCCCCCCAGCTCCCTTGGTGCCCCAGCGATAATGTTTCCGAGGAGGCGGGTTTGCGTCACCACAAAATGTATTGATGAATTCCGCTGGGAGCAGCGGTCTTGCCGGGCTGCCGGTCCTTTTATACAATTTAAAAGTCAGAGTTCACTCTCTGGCACCTGGTAAAATAAGACTTGTCTAATATTGGCAATGGCAGGAATGCAATTTGTCATACATAACCTGTACACATGCAGTACCATTTGTGCAGTTGTGCGTACTCATTTCACAGAACAGTACTCAGTACAGTAATGTGCATGATATCTGCATTGTTACTACTCATAGCAATTACATACATGTACATGTACATGCACACTGGTACATGTACATGTACCTGCATGTACATGTATATAATACATGAACATATACCTGATGCAGGGTCTAGGGTGTACAAATTTGTTGTTTTGACAAGAAGTCCAACTTGCGTACAACACACAAAAGTTGAGTTTGCAAATTTGACTTCTCAATATTTCTGGTAAATATGTACCTGCACCGTATGGCATGGGTACATGTACAAATGTACATGTGACTAAAAGTGATAGATTAAAATGCTAATTACAGCTGGTATTTCTGACTTCAAAGATCGTAAGCCATTACACCGGTAATATACAGGTACATGTACCATAGTTAATTTTGCAAAGCAATATACATGATTACATGTACTTTTTAAGTTTGTTCGCCATACGATGTAAGCACTGGGATAATGACAGTTTGTCACTGACCCGGAATAACTAACGTTATAACGCCAGTTGAAGTATAGATGTACATGTACCCTCATCTTTGCACATCATATCACTTTGGCCAAAGTAAAGCAAGCCTTGGGTACCAGTACTACGGTACCTGTTTGCAAACACTACGCACATCTAACAAAAGAAACTCATTGCACTAACAATGAGCGTCCATTGTTATTGCAGCGTACATCTTTTTCAGATTTTCATAGTGAATGGTGAAACTTGCTCACGTACATGCACATGTACTCCATTCAATGTGCCAGTTACTAGTACATGTACATGTATGTATCCATTATTTGGTTTTATTTTTCTATACAGTCCACTTTGAGAGAATAAAAGCTCCCTTTCAGAAGAATTTAAGTTGAGGGTTTAACATGCAAATGTAGTGACAATGGATGACATACATGTACCTTGAAAAACACTTGAAAGTAAAAAAAAAAGACAGACTGCTACCAGGTATATACACATGTACCTGTTGGGTCAACTACGGCGAAAATGCAAGATTTTTAAGTTTATCTTTAAATGGACACACCAGGAAATAAATACATGTACATGTACCGGTATGTGGTTCTGAGCAATCCTTTATTGAGTGAAAATATGATGTAATAGTCATTGTATCGGAAAGGGGACCCCCTTTTAGAGGAACTTTGGCATTTGGGACATTTTTACCAGGGTCTCGAGGAACATGTGTACATGTAAATGGATGTCCACTCAAAATACACTATTAAGTGAATATTAACCACTGAAATTATATTCATTTTTCATCATGTTCCTAACCATTCTTTAAATCTACACTTGTACCGGTATCAAGAAAAAATCTCTCTTTGAAATCAATTTAGTGGTACCGTTAATATTGTAGGTAAATCACAGCTAAACCTTTGATGGTCATTTTCAAAACTTTATTCTCCACATTTTTAACAGCACTCCTGACTCTGCAATACATTTCATTCCTTCTTTAAAGGTTTATGTACATGTACATGTATGTGTGCATGGTACCGGTACCTATACAAATACATGTACCCGGTACTAGTACTTATTAAAAATATGTTCAATTTCAATTTTTATCAATAGCAGAATGTACATGTAAATCAGTGAGCATTTTTGTCCAAGGGGCATTTATACTCAAGTTTACTGACATGTAGTACATGTACAAGTACATGTAGCACTTTAAAAAAACTTTATGTGCATACTTTGTATTAAGGCCACAAAAGGTACTGTCAGACTGTTGGACTTAAATACATATAAAGGAACAATTTACGGATCAGACTTAATACGGGCGATTCACAAAAGTGTGCTTCCAAGGGTTCACATTGCGTGAAATCTGTCAACCCTTTCCAACATTTCGCACAGAGTGATTGGACAACGTAGGTTTATACTGACTGTCAACGAGTTTTAAAACCACGTCCTGCGTAACGGCCAGTTCACAAAAATGGCATAAAAGTGAACAGAAACGCAAATTTGTGAGGTCAGATCAAATTAACGCTGTGAATTTGCAAAAATCAAACATATTTTCAACTTCAGCAAAGGTTTGCTCCCAATTTTTTTGCGACAGCAAATAACTTTTGCATTCATATGTAGAACACGTACGATGCTAATGGGTTTCCAGCATGCAACTTCTCTTGAATAATGCCAGTTTTCTCCAAGTTGAATAGATTGTCTTCGATACAGATTACCAGGTAAGGTGTATTTTCTTACACTTTCACTGGAACGTGCAAGGTGGCCTGACAAAACACTCGTTCTTTTAATTTGGTCAAACCAATCTTTTCATCATTGAACATTCCAGGTTAAACTTAAAGCAGCCAACATTTCCACAGGCCCATGCTGCAAATGTCAAGTGACTGTCACTCTATCATTAAAATCTGCGAGTGTGACTGAACATGCTGAATTACACTGTCATTAATACTGTAGGTGAGGTAGGCCGTGAAGTGCACAGGTTGAACTAAATCTATCAATGCATCATGTTAATTGTAACACAACACAAAATATTACATGTGCCACAAAGAGTCACCACATGATTTACCGTACATGAACACGTCATTCTGCACTGCAGCCCTAACATTTTTATTATTATTAGGCTGACAATTAAATCACTGACAGGACCAGCTTTCAATAAAACTTCAAAAATTTACTATTTTAAAATTCCTCAATATGAACATTTGTAGAAAATAAAATCCTTCAATTAAAATAATTTCAAAAATCCTATCATCAGGTTTTACATGATAAGACAAATTTTACAAAGAAATATAAAAAGAAAAATTAAAACAGTGTTACAATAAGAACTACAAATGTTTGGTCAGAACGGGAATGGTGGAGTTCTTATATCTCTCGATAAGCCATTTCGAAGTTTTGATTGCGCACGCGCCAACTGGCCTTAACAACCCTTTTTTTGGATAAACAAACCGCACCGTTCCATAGCAATGCACGTTTTGCAGTGGGTAGTAAGAAAGTTTTTCGGATTCCCTTTCCGATTCACATCGAATTGCAAAAGAAAAAGGACGCTCTACTGTGTGCCTTGAATATACAACAGGCGACTTCATAATCTCCTCATTTTTTTTTGTAAATTCATATCACTGCAGAAAGTTCAAAATAACTCGATTTAAAACTCGTACATCGTTCGTAGTACTCGTAGGCCTACGCCCATGTCATATCGTAACACTGCACTGTAGGCCTATGTACATTGGCTCATAATTAAGATCCTTTGTCCTATAAAGAGTATTCGTTGGACCCTGTTTACAGGTAAAAAACGTAACAAAATACGTGCGAGAAAATTTCAACGGCAGTCTAGTAACATACATGTACATCATGGACCAGAACACGCACGCCAATCCATTTGTAAATATCTCACAAAAGTCCCATTTTTTCCAAGTGATCCAAGCAAAACTGACTTTGTGGGTTGTTAAAAATTTTATTAAAGGTAACACAAAGATCAGCACAAAAAGCTGAAAATTTGGTTTAATTAGGTACTAGCTCAACTACTTCGCACAGCTGATCGACGGATCTCCGCGCAGGCTTCTGCACAACTCCCCAGGCACGAAACGCCAGCTGCCTATACCATGTGGGTTTTATTTATCCAAATTCAATCCCAGAATTCCTTGCGAAACACTGAAATGGCTTATTCTACAAAATGAGATTTCTATTTACCGGAGGTTTTGTCCCACAAGTCTCTTGTAGCCCCATTTGATTTGAAGGGTAGTACATGTAGCATTTGCCTGGATTTTTGGGAGTTCATGAATTCATCTCCAAATTCTAGAAGCAGGCTAAGTTATAGGCCTCACGTTCCTCCCTAGATACTGTAATAATTTAAAGGTCTAGGCCTACCTGAACTGCACGCTGTCAGTATCGATCTGATGTTCCGAGTCGGACGAGGATCCATTCAGCGAACTGGTTGCCATTGATGAGAATGCCCAGCAATTACATGTACCAGCCGAGTTGACACAGGTGAGGTAGGCTATGGATAGCTTCGGGAGACTTAAATTAAGGTAGTTGTAACTCCTTCTGTTCCTTGCTCTATGGCTTAACCTATGGACTTGTAATGTAAAGACAGCAACACCCTAGTAGAATGAATGGCCCTCTTCCAATGCCGATGTCGCGGGAAGAGGCCGGCCTTCAGGATTGACTCTTGTCACATGC
>NW_019091511.1:638581-655109 GCF_001949145.1 Acanthaster planci | reverse complement strand
ATGCACTTTTAGACCTTTAATGCCCGGGTATAGGGAGCCATCTTTACTGGGGAAGATCGAGGACCGGTAAAATGAGGCAAAGGGAAATTGAACAAAAGTAGCAAGCATCAGGACTTTTATGCTCAAATATTGAGCCATGTGCCCAGGAAGAGGATTAGTAGAGTGTGCACGAAGGGAGAACTGCACAAAAATAACAAGCAGTGAGACATGAACTCTTGCCTTCTTCGATGGGTATTTCCCTAACAATAACAAATTTGGATCTGAAACTTCGACTAATGGATAGAGGAATAAGTACTATTTCAGATGCCGCCATGAATGACACATGTGGACAAATTTCTGAACTGTTATGCTCGAATATAATGGAGCCATTCTCTGCCCAGGAAGAGGCAATAGTCCGGCCAGTGGACGCAAGGGGGGGCATGCTCCTGCCACACGGAATTTTGTTCACTAAAAATACTTCGTAGGTGTGTGAGAAAGAGAGTAATGAGTATATCAGCGCCAATACCCTAGGAAACCAACACCACGACATAAAAACAAGGACGTCACGACCGTCACGCTTCTGAAAGTTCTTCTTCCCCAAAATCATGCTGAATAAGCCCGAAACTGTATTCAGTTTGGACCCCTCCCCCAACGCCAAAGCTGGATTTGCTGCTGGGAAGACCAGTAATGTGTGAACAAAGGACAAATTGCAAAAACACAGGAAGCACTAGCTCAGACAAGAACTCTTGCCTTGTTCAGCTTATTATGAAAATGAAACTTACGTCAATGGATAGAGGAACATGTGTCCTTTGGTTGTTATCATGTTTACCACATTTCATGCATTTTAAAACTTTTTAGGCTAAAATAGTGGGGTCACACTGTGGGCTGAGGTGTCTCGGTAAGGTGTGAACAAAGAGCAGTGGGACAACTCTAGCCTTCTTTCGCAGGTATTTCCAAAGCTTCAGCTTAAACATGGACAGGAAAATTACATCTGTGGACAGAGAAATATTTACCGTCTCCGAAAATATCAAGATCAGCCCATTTTGACCGTTTCAGAATATTTACTGTAAACTCGGCTATAGAGACATGCAGCGGCAGACGCAGACCGACTACCGTGTGGACAAAGCGAAAACGAACGAAATAGGAAGCATGTCTAAGGAAAACTCTGACCCCCATTTCTGTTCTGTTGCAAAATGTCATGAAATTTTCTTTTTGGATAACAAACATAAAACCTTTCCAAAGACTCCAGGATCAGCCCATCTCTTGACAATTTAATATCGGATATAAAGACAACGGGGCGGGCATTTGACGTGTGTAGCATGCAAAACCCCCAAAAATACGAGGCCTTTTTGTTTAATGTTTCCAAATATCGAAATAAAATGATCTCCAGTGGATAGTGAAATGTGCATTCTTGTCCAGTCACGCCAACCTCGAACATTCGGACCATTTGTCAACTAACTTAACCTCCGAGATAAAAACTCTTCCACCAAAAGAGACCAACTAACGTGTGTACAATGAGGGAAACAATTTCATTTATTTGGCATTTTTCATGAAAAAGAACAGAAACAACATTAAACAAAACACATGACATATAATACACTGAAATCACAAACACAAACATTACCAATGCCCGGAGAGGAAACAGTTCATCCAATAACTGTCACCCGTAAGACTTTCATTTCTGAAGTTCCAGGTTTTACATAAACGTGCACACATATACAAAATAAAGTCACAGCACAACGAAAATATGATTCAAGAAATGGCAAATAAATAAATCGAAAAGAAAAAGTACATTCAGTTGGCAAAAATCAGATAAATATGACATACAAATACATTAAAATAACAAAATTAAATTAATTACAGAAACAAATCAATCAATCAACAAGTAACTCAAAACAATGAAAGAAATTTATTGTGTAAAAACCGAAAAAAAGAAAGACACCATGAAATAACAAAATACAGTTGAATACCGACAAAAGCAAAACCATTGACACATCTGGCCCACATGGCAAATCCTAGGTATTCAAATCCCCCCATTTTGTGCTTCCTTGCACCAAACAGCACAGTGCCCCTCCCACAACTTGCCAGTCCCAACGACCTTATTACAAGGGTACTCCACTGCAAATTCAATCAGTACTCTGTCAAGTTTCATATACTTTCAAATTCAAGTGGGTACTTGGTAAGTTGATCCGGTATGGAAGGGTTATTTAAACCACTTCAGTTCTCAAACGTTCAGGTACATGTAGTTCATTTCAAGAGCATGTAATTGGCAAAATGATGAAGTTTTTAAATTCGTGCCCTAAGGTTTGTCCAGCCTGATCGTTTCAATATACCACCTGTTCACTAAGACTATTTCACGGTCAAAAGCTCTATGAAGACCTCTAAACAAAAATGTAAGCAAAAGATGGACGCTTTTAGATTCACGCAAAGACAAATTCAATGTACATATGCAACCAATCCATGTAATCCATTTTAAATCTTCTTCACTAGAGAATTATTCTGGTTGCTCAACATGAATTTTGTTCTAACTTGTCAATATATAAGGTTTCTGTTGTGAAGGTACCAGATAGGCTACTTGTATTCCAGAAAAGTCAACACCAGAGACTTGCAAGATGAAAGCAAAACATAATAAGTCTGTTTGATTTGGTAGTGACATAACAAGATTTTCCCGAGAAATTTTGTACTCATTATCAGCTTCAAACTACATGTTAACTAAGGTAAAATTCAGGTCCACTATTTTCTTTAACCATCCTATATGCAAACCTTTGGTTTCCTTAGTAATGTACTGAGATGCATTTTATTAGCATGACAACATCTTTGGAAGCCATGAATACCTTGAAGGTCATCAAACTGACATTATGTTGGCCTATACACAAGAGCATTGTTACCAAATAAAGTGCTAGCTGACACGATGTGATAAGGAAAGTCGTCGGTATACATAAGAACTGGATTGGGCTAAAGACACTTCCTTGAGGTACACCAGATGGTATAGAAAAGCCATGCAAAATAGGAACCTTTTCAACAAAACCTTTTGCTGCCACCACAAGACAAACGGTCACTGCAACAGTTGCAAATTACCAGTTCTGTTTTGTTGAGGAAATCAAAATCGTGCTGTTGTTACTTTTATTGCCCCTAAAAATGGTCAGTGTACTTTTACAACAGATATTGCACCCAGAATTTGCTCATGCTATTCCAGGACAGACAAGATAAGAAAACGATGAGAGAGGTTGAGCATGTCACAGCATGGAGCATATCACTGTTCAACCAGCAGCAGAAGACTAACAAGTAGAACAGATAGGCACAATGTTAGAGTCCAAATCTTGGCCGTAATTGTGGTAGTTCAGGCGTAAAAAAGTCTCAAACAAATTTTTAATTAGGATAACATGATTTAAGAGATGGCATGAGACAGATAACAAGTGACAGAAAGACAAAATTATCAACAAGCCAATAAAATCACTTCAAAAGGAGGGCACAGAGGACTTAAGTAAAACTGTATACTTTTTTAAATGAGTAAATTCACAAGACTAAAAAAGGAGTAAGAAAATTCTTTTTATAGCATGGCCTTCATTTTGCGGATCATTTTCTTACGCTTGGAAATATGGAAATGAAACATTCTCCAAAGTACAAGAGATGATACCCATCACAATTAGCCTAGGTCAGAATTTTCAACCATTTGGAGACTATTCAACCTCATATATAGAGACCAAATTTAGAACTGAAACAGATCGACTAACATGTACAAGAAGGAGAAGATTACTAGCAACCACAACAACTGACCCAAGCTTTTCCCTTCATTTTTGTCTAGTTCTTTTACATTTACATTAAATTGGGAATATCTTCAGTGGAGATGTACAACAAAATGAAAACAAAATCAGTTGATTTTCACCAACCCTACCGTCAAAGACAAATGCTTAATTAGGATTAGGCCTTATATAGAGCCAACTTTGCTGCAAAACCATCCAATTACAAGACCAACTTACAAATGGGAAACCAGGAAGCATAACTGCCCTAAGTATTCACCTTCATTAGACAAGACTTGAAGCTTTACATGGTGGGGACTAAAAACAGGGCTTGTGGTTACATCATGTGGATGGATCTCCCTTGGAAGAGGTATGGTTCCGATAGGAACCGTAGAGTGTGTACTTGACGTTTCAACCAGCATGCTCTCGTCATCCTCAAGAGTGGAGCCTGATAAGCCATGCTCCAGATTTTACCTCGCAACCGTACATGTATACAAAATTACGTACAGCTCCTTTTTCCAAATCTGGAACATGCCTTTCATTATTAGGCTAAATTCAGAACATGATATAAAGTGCTTACCAAGCAGGTTGTGTTGTCAGTAATGCACCAGTTGCCTGTGATGTGTTAAAATCCAGAAAACTGTCTCCCAAGGGTCTGGCCTTGTCTCTTCATCAATGCTACAACTAACAGAGCAAAGAAACTATGTTTCTATCACAGCCTGTGTGACTACTCACTGAGGAGCCACCAAAACAATTTAGGCAACATTGAAAACAGAGTCAAGTCAACAAAGATCAGGGCCGAATAACATACAACTAGACATCACTGGGATGCCTTAATACGAAACTGTCATTTTCGTATTAGCCTCTGTTTCAACTTTCTTCAATTGTTGGTTGGTCAGCAAACACAACTCCTGAAAAGTCATATTTCTCAAGCCTGGAAGCAGCCATTTTATAATTGACACCCCTCAACTTTCTTGGGCTCATTTAGCAGCCCCAGAAAGTAAAAATATAGTTCTTAATTAAGGCAGTCCCAAATCCCCGATTACAATATGATTTTTCATACACCTGAGGGGTTTGGCCAAACACTCTCTGATATTTCACGTTTTACCTGCCATTCCCAATTGCTATACAAGGAATCATAGTTTGTGCAGAAACCATTCCCAAATTTAACAATGGTATTAAATGATGGCTCCCCATACACAGGTATGTTAACCAGATTTAGGTGCAAATTACATTTATCCATCAAGAAAGATCTCCGTCCCTGCCAACTTTTGTAAAGAGAAGAGACCTGTAACATAATGACATCATGCTCAGTTTACATGTGCAGCTAGCAGCGTTTCCTAAGGCAGTGAGGTGAAGCAATATTGTCCAAGTAGAAAATAATAGCTTGACATCATTATGTTTCAGGTCCATATATCAGGCATTACAAAAAAGTATGGAATAAGTTCACAGGAGACTCAATCAGTGAATTATACCTTTGGAATGACCAACAACGATGGACCCACTCACCTTTTACCCAGAAGGCAACAGCAAGAGATCAAAGTACCAATCACCTCAACTACAAGCAAGAAACATCAAGAAACTGGATGTACAGGATGATGCTTGTGCTCTGGCTGAAATGGACACACACCACAGTCATTAAAAACATGCAAAAGGAAGAAATGACAATACAGCATGAGTATATTAGCCTGGATTCACTGATTCTGAGAGGGTGGTGGAGGATTGACAAAGGTGGAGAAAAACAAAGTTATAAGCTCTTCCCGAGTGACCTTCTTCCAGGCATGTGGTTCCAGATAAATGTGATTGAAATCAACATCAAAGAATTATGGTCGATATGGCTTAAATCATACCTTGGTGTGTATGATAGAAGCCAGCCTGTGTCAAGGGCATCATAAAAGAAACTCTGGACTCACACTGCTATTCGCACACTGCCGCCATAGGCAGAGCCTCGATCTGGCAGTTTGTATAATTGTACCAATGTAGCTTTAAAATATTGTCCAATCATATGGTACAAGATCTGATGCAGCATGCACAGAATTACCCAGCAACATACCTGGGAATCACTGAACCGGTTTTGTAGAGATCGAGATCGAGACTCTGCATGCCTAAGGCAACAGCGTGCCAAGAGTGAATTGTACCAACTGAAGCCACAAGCAACCATCTGTGAATGTTGGCTAGCATGCCATATTGTAATTACAAGCCATTGCATTGAGATTTTAATATAATTGACACAGGGATTGCTTCAATGAGTAATCATAATAAGTAATGATAAAATAAAATAAGAGTCCAGATTTTTTTAACGACGCCTGTGGAATGTGTCCACTCAAGTTTGGACCCAAGAATGAGGACATTACATTTCAGTACACTCCTCATTCACTGTACTGCTACCAACCTGTGGATGCAGCTTCTGTCTTGTTTCTGTTCACTTTGGCACAAATGTTGCAACCACACCAAATAATTCCATCCTCCATTTTTTTGGTCAAATTTCAGTTAAATTCAACCCAGCCCCAAAGGCCGGAGATTTTCATTAGTTGAAAAGTTTATAACGCAAAACCCAAGGTCAATATTTAAAAAACAACCAGGTACATCATTATTACAATTACAATGGAGTAATATCAGAATATGAAGTAGACTGTTTCCATACCTGTTGAGTAGTGTCACTGGCGATAAGATATCTCTAATTTGTTAGAGAACTGTCTCCAGGGACTAGCTTGCGCTTGTCTCTCTGTCAAACTACTGAAACTAGGGAAACTAAACAAACCATGTTTGAATTCCAATATGTATTACTACACACTCGTCGAGGCCACCATTTCAAAATATAGGTTGCACCTTACAGCAGTAATTGAAGCATCGTTGAAATCAGTGTCAAATGAACAAACATCAGGGCCAAATAATATACAAGCCCACATCATTGGAGTTTCTCATATAAAAATCTCTTTATCTTCTTAGTTGTCACTTTTCATTTCTCTTCAATTGTGCTTGGTTAGCCAAGTACATTTTATTCTTCCAAACACCTTATATACACTTCCCAAAAAGTCTTTTCCTCAAGCCTGTAAGCAGTGATTTAACAAATTACATCCCTCTATTTGTTGTAGTTCTTAAGGTCTAGTTTGAACAATCTACAGATGCAAGCCCACAAAACAAGGAGTGTTGATCTGGGACTGTATTTTAAAAATCCCACCTTTTTTCAGCCAAACAACCTCTTCTAATTAAGGTTTCAACTGTCATCCCAAAATGCTATCTGTCTTAAGTAGAGGCACAACCTAATTGATTGAAGAGGGCCGTGCTGGTTGGGAGTACATATTTTGTTGGTAGTGATGGGGCTGCTTGCATGTCCTAGTCGCTTATGAACCAGTGATGCGCAGTTAGTATCAAAGGAACCTCTGATGCCAAGGAAACAGTGTTCTCTCTCAGTCCAACTAAAGGCCAATACAGATCACAGTCTGTGCAGAAAACAGTCCAAAGTTATAAACAGTCAACCGTAACCTCCAAAGGTGTATGTGAAATCATATTGAAATCTGAGGATTTGGGACTGTTTGAGTTATGTTATGGCTCCCTATGTGTCACCCAGTATAGGGCACAAAATAAATTTATCTACCCCCCAGATGACCATCAAATAGACATAATAATGTCACACTTTGTTTACACATGCTATATCGTAAGACAGTGAGTGGGGTAGGTCTTAATGTGCTAGGCCTATAGGACATGAGGGGTTGAGGTCACAGGAGATACAATCAGTGAGTCATACCTTTGGGATGACCAGTCACAAAGAATCACTCACGTTTTACCAAGAAGGCTGCAGCAAGAGATCACAGTACAATCACTTAAACAACAATGGCCATCATCAAGAAACCGGGAAAGGTTGATTATCCTGAAAGCAACGACCAAACAGCAGCTTGCTCTGGCTGAAATGAATGCACAAAAGTCATTAAAAACATGCAAAATGAAAAAAATGGCAAGACAATATGAGTGGGGATCCTGTTTGCCGATTCTCAGAGGGCTGTGAAGGATCAGAAAGATATGGAGAAAAAAATTCACATCTGAGAGAAAATGACTGAGAAAGAAAGGGGAAGGAGAGACATAGGACCAACGGACAGATAAATTGACAAACATACAGACAGCTGATAGACAGATGAACAAAACAAAGAGGACAGTTATGTAAATTAGACTTCTCCCCTTTCTATTTTCAGTACAGAAAGATTTTACAATAAAATACCCCAACCAAAATCAGTTTGACGTAGCAGAATCTTTGAAAATAATTTTAACTTCTGATTAGAAATGATTAGCGCAACCTCCAATTTTAAGACTTCCATCGGGCAATTAGTGCAAATCTCCATGCAACATTGACTCAAATTTCTGCCAAATTTTTCATTAGGTTCACTGAAACAGAGGAAAAACACAGGAGTTGTAACTCAGGCACTTCAAAGTGTTTAATGATGGTTGCCACCGAGTCAGACGAATAGAAAACATTCCAAAAATGCCCGATTACTGCCTGCATCTTAGCCGGACAAGCAGGGCTAGTAATATCCTAGCAATAAGCCTACTTGTAGTTTTTTGCTTACGATTAAATACAAATTATCGCTGTGACAAGGAAATTGAAAAAGCAAAATCCCTGATATTAGACCTGCTTTTGCCATCGTAAATAAACTTTTTAAATTTTGATACACCATCCATTTTGATACATTATCCATGCAAAGTTTGTAATTTTATTCTCCTCTATCCAATACATCGGTGTCAAAGACTTGGTACGAATTTGGCTAAGACTGGCCAACAAAATGTTCACCACTACTGGAAAGCTTAGTTCATTAGAAACAAAATGCACTATTTTCATCACAGGGAGTGATCGTGCAATCTCATAATATATGCTTTTGTATGCCATAATAGAAACGATTCAAACAAAACACAAAATCTCGTAAACAACCAGGCTATTTAAGTCAATAACAGTTCTCACCTTTAAACCCACCTCGTCTACAGACTGAAGTCACATTTAAACAAACCCGCCAACATGGCCACACACGCGTTCTGACGCGTGGGCATTGTCATGCTAATGCCGTGCCACTCATGTTGAAATAGCACGTGGAAAACTGGTCGCCGATCAACTTCCGCACATCAAGTACAGTATTGAGCAGGGTACTATGCAGGATACATCAAAAAGCGCAGCGCATGCTTCAAATTGAACAAGGCCGTTTTCCAATACTCAACTTCAGCTCCGTCTCAGGCTTCGTTCTCAAAACCAATCCCTGATTGTGGGACTGAAGCGTTTAAATCACATTGGATTACTGTAATTTTTGGCTTTCTTGCATCTTATTTGATGTACTATTAGACTGATTACTGCCCTTACAGCTTCAAAGTCAGCTAGTAGAAAAACAGTTGAAGCCTGAGACGGAGCCGAGGCTGAGTATTGGAAAACGGCCCAAGCCTATCAGTGCGCAGAAGCACCACGAAGACAATTAACGCGTGCTATTTTTCGTAGCGTAAATACAAAGAATGACCTCTGTTGGACAAAAACCAGCTCCCAAAGTTTTATGTTAATTTGCATCAGTCTCAAAAACCATAAACCTTCTACCCCAAAGGCCATGACAACTGTATGTAAGACTTCAAAACCAGACAGTCGCTGTGTGAACGTCATTCTACCCAAAAAATAATAAAGTTCTGAGAATTTCAGCAAAAAATGCCCTGGGTGGCAATACTGCCTCCCGAAGCTAAACCGATAGCCCCACTGGAATTCGATGTATTTTATCTATGGTCGGCTCTTGGGCCTGCATAAGTTTGGGGGAAAAATGGCCAAAATAAAGGAGTGGTACTGAGCGCGAGGGACATCGTAGTACATGCAACTGTACGTGTTAGTACGTATTGACAGGGTACACTTTCTCAAATACTACACGACCAAAGAGACTTGCTACCACGTACAATGTAGGACGGAAATAGCGCCCTCTGGTGCTCTTCAATAAGAGGTTACCCTTCCAAGGTTTTTTAAGGGGGTGGAGGCATTCAAGTCAATAGCCAGACGCCGCTTTTTAATATCATATGAGTTAGCTATGCCATTGTAATTGGTCCATTCCCGAAGTCGATAGCATACTTTTGCTTAACGCGGAATAGCACGTGAATTGCTGGGACTGGAGTGCAGCATAACGCTGGGTAAAACAAGTGCGACATGATGAACTACAAATAACACATTCTACAGCCGTTGGGTAAATAGAGACAAGTCTACTCATAATATCAGGAGAGAATCAACGAGGTCCGGTAATGTTTGCCTAATGGTTAGCCTGGTACCCAACGTTGAGCAACCAAAAAATGCCTAGAGTTTCACAGTGAATGCAAACGTACATCTAGGCTCTTTGACGACTCAATGGCATTACAGTAGGCAAATTTTAGGCCAACCAACTCTCCCGACTGTCTGCAGCGATGTTTGCGTTGTTACCATAAAGTGTTTCGTAAGGCATCGTTAAATAATGATCAGCGATGCTCTCCGTGTCTCGGCATTTCTTCCAGATGGAAACAAAAAATGTCTTCAAATCTAGGTTTTTGTCTTCAAAACACTGATGACAGAAGAACTGTCGAGAGAATTCAGTAGTCATTTCTGCTAAGACTTACCTGAGCTTGCAACAAAAAACGTTTCCTGAAGCGAAGCGAGCGAGAATGCCTTTGGTGAGCGTGAGATGAAAATGCCCCCCGATGTCATGATCGTGAAGATTTATACGCGATTACAGAACCCAGGGGGTCAACCCGCTCCCTGTCTGACCCAAAAAAATAAAGTAAATATCATTTGTAACAGATGGCATCCTACCATACATTTATAAAGGAAGAATACATGTACATCAGTGAACAGTAATTCATTGTGTGCACCTGCCAACAACAATCAGTCATTAAAAAGTAAAGGGCATGAACCCCCCCTTTAGAATTCCCTGGATCCACCCCTGAAACAACAGCTGCTTCAAAAAGTAGAGAATCCCTCAAATACTTAATGGGCTGTCAACTAGAATAGCTATTGGACGAATGCAGTCCACTTTATCAGCTGAAAAACAGGTTACCATCCTGCATTCACAAACACAACAACCTATACCCAGCAAAAAATTAGCCTGAGGGGTCCCCTCATATGTCCAATCCCCAAACTATTGTTACATAACACATCCCGTAGATGTCTGAAAAGAATTAAAACAATGACCAGCACAAAGCAGTGAGTTCTCTCCGTCTCATATCGTGCTCCAAATGTAGAATTCAAGACTGCGTTTTCCTGTGGATTGAATCGATGCCATGAACAGGGTTGCAAATATCCTTTGCTGACCATTTGGTTGAAAATGTTCAAGAACTCTATTTGAAGATGGTCTCGGTACTTAGATTCTTATTCTAGAAATGAAACTGACTGCTTATTTATTTAATTTATGTTTATTACAACCAATAATGCACGCACTTAGACCTCTTCTCTTGTTTTCCTGTTCTTTTTGCACTTGTTTATTACTTGGCCAACTTGGAGCATACATTATTCTAACATCTACCTGTCACAAAAATCCATTTTCTTTTATGAGGGTACATATTGTTTGTGAAAACCCTTTCTATTCTGCAGCACTGATGTTCCTTCTAAAAAGCTTGCCTAATGTTCCAAAGTAAACACATAGATGTTTTGTGGTCATCAACTGGTTGACAACTACCAAGAACAATCAAATGAAAGGGTTTCCTTTTAGAGGTAAAACTCAAGTCAAATCATAAACTACACAGAGACCGTCACTCTTCTTTTCTTGCAAAAAGTCATTTTTTTTTACTTGGCTTATCGACTGGTTTCTTGGGGGTTGTAAAGTTTCACTGTGATTAAATTGAGAAAGATATGAAATTATTTAAATATTTAGCATTAGAATAAAGTGTTTTGGTTTGATATGTCATGTACGATTCCATTTCAAGTACCTCACTTTCAGTGTTCACTTGTCTTTTAAGTTATGACATACAGTAACAGGAAGAATGCAGTATGTGCAAGCAACAGATGTAACTGCACTAATCGCTGCAGAATGTAAGATTTGAACAAATTGTATGCAACTGAAATTTCTTTATGAAATAAATCAATACACACACCACATTAAAGCTGATTTTCAAGAGTTTTCATTACCTCTAGACTGAACAAATATGGTATATTTTTCACCATGCCCTTGTAAATCTTCAAGGTAATCTATTACTCACCCATGGGTTTTGAAGAAACCTTGAGTAAAAGCAAAGACATTTCAAAAATGGCAAGTTATCTTGACATGAATGGGCAAATCTGCAAAAATGAAAGGGCACTCAGAATTAAATTGGTTTTAATTGACAGTTTTTCTTATTAAAGATTAAGATTATGGATAAACATTCCCAACCTGATTGAAAGAAAGATAGGACTCGTTTTTAAATAACAAACTGTCCTTTGGTGGGGAACTTACCACGTCTGCATGCAGGTTCATGCACGTTTGACATGGGACGCGACGAGCTCACGCAGCCAATTTTTGTTTGAAGTTTCAGTCTAATAGCATGAGCATGTGCATTCATAAGCCAGGTTGTAAACAAAATATCTCTTCCTTTACAAGTGATGATACACTTCAACTGAGGGAAGATACAGTACAAAATGTGGCAACTTTTCAGCAATTTACATACATACATACCTCATTTGCATGAATACATAATAATGAATATAATTTTGCTGCTGCTACAAACAGCCAACTCGTTTCATACATGGTTATTGTACATACAGTTTCCTTATTCCTACTGGTACAAAATCTGTCAATCGGGCATAAATAAATGTACATGCCAGGCAGGGTTCTAAGGGACCTCTAGAACTCCCCAACTTTTGTCTAGCTCCTCCCCCCAAACAACGCAAACATAAAGACAGCAGAACAGTAGTAAAAGTTCAAAGGAGACATCTGGTGGGGGATATAGCCCCCCAAAAGATTAGCTCTAGAATCGTGCCTGGTATGTGCTTTGCTACATTTAAACAGGTATGTTTCATACCAGCTAGGGGCTAGAAACATATTCATAAGCGAAGACCATTTCCTTCATCCAGGATACTATAAGCTTTCAACCGATATGGACAGGTATACTGTCCCTTGGCAGCTACATCCTGGATAATTTCATTTCTGCATTCATCCTTCACCAATATATACACTCATTGAATCAAACAAAATATTCCAAACAACTTTCTTGAATACACAATGTGAATAAATGTTTGTGACAAATTTCCTTGAGGAGTCTACCTGATCACCATGTTGCTCAGTAATATGGTGGTCTCCCACCTTCCTGGGTTATTTTTTACTTCTTCACAAGGCACTCGTCCAAGTAGGAGTCATTTATTAAGATCAACCTCTAGGCATTAAGTCCGCAGTCATGGAGGTGTAACTGCTCCCAGCCTGGGTGACTGCACCCATATGGATGTTGAGATTGGCCAGACTGATTGTGATCCACGTCTATGTTACAAGCGTCCACCAGGGCCAACGTGTTACACTTGAGGAATGATCTGTCCTTCACAGTCTAAACCTCTCACACAACGTGCCACTGATCCACCTCCTTACACAAATTCTGAAGGACGAAGACTTTGTCTTCCGGACTGCAAGTTGCCTGCATCATGGATCATCTCCAAGTGTCTGCCCCTTTACACATGCATACCATCCTGGACAATCTGACATTTCATTAGAGTAAAATATTTTATTTAATTACACGTGAAATTATTAGAATTGTCAACCTAATATCCACTGAATATGAAACTTTTCAAAAAAGCCTCTTCAGGTCATAGTGATTTTGGTAAAATTTTTCCCAATAATCAATAATCAAATGTCAACAGCAAATGATCCACAACAACTGACAGCAAACAAATGGACATAGTGATTTTAATGTTTCATATGAGCTAAAAAGTGTATGGTACTAGAACATCTGGTCAATTAATTCTAGGATATCTGCCTATTGAAAGTCAATAGATACCTATCTGTGTAATAACACAATCAGTCAGGTGTTCATCCACAGCCATTGGTCTTTTTTCTGCAATCATTTTTCCCCCACTTCAAGAAAATGCTGGCCACTTCAAGTCATGTCTGGTAAAAGAAGTCATCAACTGGACAATTAAAAACCAAAGAACAAGTGAAACAATGGCACAGCAGCAACTGCAGTGTTTTCACAGTACTGCTAAAATACGATACGTATGATTATGGTAGAGCAGTAGGCTTATTATGACATCATTACAGTATTGATACAAAGCTTACATTCTTACCGACAGTTGTGTATGTAACTTTTAGTCAAAACCTAATGGAGGTTTTAAAACTGTGATGCTTAGTCGCAGACAAATGCACCTGATATTTATGACTTGACAAGTAGATGTGACTCTATGGGCGAACATGGTCCTCCCCGACACACGCATAACTGGCCTATACTTGGTCTGGGCACAACATTGATCGTGACATTTGGGAGTGCTACCGCCAACTATTTCCTGGTCAATACGTCTTGTGCCCCGACAACATATGGGCCTCTCCTGCAATTTCGTTAGAGGACCATGTTCGCCCATAGAGTTACTGGCTAGAAACTCTACACACCCTTATTTAAACGGGAGGAGGCAGAGACAATTTTAAGTGTTGTGAGTGTGTCAAGCAAAAACGGTCAGATTGTGACAGATTTTGAAATCAGAAATATCATTGAAGCCCCAACCATTTGACGTAGGCATTTATGGCAGCCAGTAGGCGGTGATAGAGGTATTTTGGGTGAGTCTTTGGAATTTTTGAGAACCGTTTTCACCTTACTCTATGTACAGGTATGGAGTGTTAGTAATAGTATGGCGATCCCGTCCAAAATCGAAACTAATCTAATGCTCCACTCAGTAGAGCTACGCACGACACAGATTGTTCATGAATCGCGATGGAAAGCGTGGAATTTCACAGAATTTTCTGCAAAATACATTGTCCGCGGGTGTGTTTAGTCCTTTCAGCACAGCATTTATGGAATTTGGGATACAAGGTACTTGTGAACGACATTTTGAGCTGCCTCCGCCAGGTAAAAATGTGAGAAAAACTGTTGAAAAAAATTTCGCATAGTAAAAGGACTTTTATACCCCGGACGTTAGTCGCAATGCAATGTACATGTAGACGTCGTCCAACCTGGGCTAACTAAGGCTGCCCGAACTCGAGGTACTCTATGTGCCCGAAACTGGGCTCTCTGGCAGCATATAATTATTACTATTATTTATTCATGCCAAGAGTGTACATCACAAAGGGATGGGCACAGGAACGACAAAAGTAATAAAATCACTGCAGTCAAAAGACTTGTCTCCCCACATCCAGTTGTGAGATAAAAAATATTTAAAAATATTTAAATATATATGTGTAAATTTATGCAAATACATTGTTAATGTTAAAAGGCATGGATAAAAAATTCCCTGACATTTAAGAATTGTTAAGAATGACAATAGTTATTTTAAAAAAGCAATAATCAATCATTAAAAAGGATATCCAATCTCTAAGACAAGGGCATATAAGTAACAAAACAATAACTGGCCATAACAATAAATGATACTTCCCAGTTTAAAATAAACAAATTATGACAATTAATTAAGCATCAATACAAAATAACACGACATGAGATAAACAAGCATGTGACTAAATATATAATAAAAACGAGGGAGGAGAGAACCATGACTGACTATGACGTAAGTAAAATTATATTAGTTATAGTGATACCTCAATACTTAAAAAAATGTATGGATTCTAGCCTAAAGAGATGCATGTGCAGGCAGTATGCTACAGTTGATAAATCCGGGTAGAAAACCCTCACTTTCAGCAACATTAAAAAACCTGAGAAGGGCTGCAAGGCGATGGCATTACGAACATATTCAGGGAGGTTAGACCATGAACAAGGAAACAGATGAAAACGAGATCAGTGTAAAGGTTGAGTTCTGGCTTGAAGATGATTAAAGCTAATTACGTCTGAATGTCTACAGTTTACCATTACTCTATGACTACGCAAGTCACATTTGACAAGATTAAACAAACATTTGGATACACCTAGAAGCAAGCGTTTGGGGAAGTATGTCATGCGGCATACGGTCATAGGCTTTGCTCATGTCTAAAAACACAGCATCAATTCCAGGTGGGTTATGCTTATCTAACTGCTGCCCACGCATGGTAAACACTAGTTAATTGAGTTACATGAGATCTACGAGGCATATTGGCAGAAATTAAACAATAATCACCCAAGTGCCCAAGAATTTTATCAGAGATAACTCTTTCCATGATTTTGCATAATATGGCTATTACTAAGGGAAAAAAACCAAGTCGTTTCCTTGGAAAACACATGCACAGACCAGTCTCATAGGCTTTGTGCACACGGTGTCTACCCATAAAAACTCCTTTTTAATCTTTACCTTTACCTTTTCTTGCACGACTTTCAATTTCGGTGTATGGTCCATCCACGCGCCCAATGTCCTTATGCAGCACCGCAGCATGCACCAGCACAGTTAGCACCTGGTACAGCAGAAGCATAACAAAGAGCGCCCTCTATTAATATTTCTGGAACTTCCTCGATAAACAGCGCCCTCTAAAAATCGAGAAATAACTAATAAGGGTGCAGACCACTAATTCAAGTGAGAATTTCTGACCAGCTCATTAGCATTAAAAGTGCCCCCACCCACAGTATCTTTTGAAAATGGAGATTGTTTGGCCCCCAAAATGGTGAGATTGTGTAAATCGTCGCCAGGATCAACTTCCTTGGTCTTTAAGCTTTCATATGAGGGCAGAAGGGCTGAAAACTACGGTTGAAAAATGGTCCTAAGTTGCCCGCGAAAGTTGAGGTTGCCACTTGAAAAATGGGGGCAATCA
>NW_019091511.1:565460-581346 GCF_001949145.1 Acanthaster planci | reverse complement strand
TGACGGAAGACAGGAGATGGGTACAGAAGACAGGGCCTCAACAAAATTCTTAGAAAAAATGCCTCAAAGAGGTAAATTAAAAACCAGCTCTTACCCATTTTCCATAATAGTGCACATGGTGTAGATTGCACTGTGCCCGAGATGAGTTCCTAATAGATTCCTCATCAGCTGCAATCACATAATAGAACAATCCCTGGTAAAATGGTTTGTCTTCTTTCTACGACACTTGCTGTCCACTGTCATCAACAGTATGTATTTCAATGAATCTTTCCTGTACTCTTTCACATGAGATATTACTTGAAAGTCAAAACATTGTTTTAATTCATAGCCAACTACTTCTTGCTAAGAGGATAGGCTTTTATGTAAAAAAAAATACCTCCGTAACTGTCCCATTGCACTACATATGTTTATCTTGAAGTTTTGTGACACCAATCAAAAAAGCGCCGATCAAAAAGCACCACCAAATGCGCTTCAAAAATGAAAAACCCGCCACAAGACGTTGGTTCGAGTCATCACATTGAAACCACTCATAATGTTGCATGCATGCTGCACATGGAACACGGAATGCATGCACCACTGTGACCGTGACAAACCCTGTTTTCAGGCTAGCCTAACTGCTACCGCAGACCCATTCGTGGACAGTCCAATCGCTGGCTCTCGCCGATAACCATGTGACCACAGAAAGAGTCTCCAACAGAAAACCCAAGTGAAAAAAAAATTGAAATTCTGTGTCATATCACGCTGCACACGATCGGCAGAAAGACAAAACATTGCCACACGAAGGTTCAACACTGAAATGCTTGTTTTTTATTTAATGGTAGAAAGAAATCTTTAGGTAACAAGAATAACAAGCAGAACAAGTTTAAGATTACGTATACATTTCACGCATGTGTTCGTGACTCCATTAATAACTCAAAACACACACAACTCTAATTTTATTTACGAGGTTGAGTTATCACACGGAAACGGCAATCAACGAAAACACCAGTATGGGTGTCCTGGCTGCGGCTTTCGTGACTGATTTTATCCTTCAAAGTTGGCCGTATAAGCCGCCCAGCGTATAAGCCGCAGAGACATTGTTCAGCGTGAGAATCAACGTATAAGCCACAGCTTATATTCCAAACATTACCACACTATGGCAGAAAAAGCGCTAATCTAAGTGGAGATTTCCACTTCTACGTCACCACATTAAGCAAATTTTCCCTCCAAGGTAAGCAGGCCTTATGCTGTGCTTACCGTTTATGGTCTTCATGAAATACATGTATGTGGAACCCCTGTTCACATAAAATCCTATGCTTAGCAGTCTCATAAAAATTGGGCCCTGATAGTATACATGTAGTTTCTGAAAACATAAAACCAACATGGTACAGTACCTTCCAACTGGCTTGAGCAAACTGCTGTACGCCAACGGTTCGGCACAGAGCTGTCACAAAGTTATAGAGTGCTTCAGTTGGAAGACAGCTGTAGCAAACCACAGCGTCTAGCACCTTCAATGATTGCTCAATGTCATACTCACGACCAGTACGACTGCACACTGTACAGGTATGTCTGGAAAGAAAAATGGCAGGATTTCTGCTTAGATTTTGTTGTCTAAGAATTGATGAATTGTTTACAGCATTCCAAAGAAAACTGTTCAATGGCTTAAATCTTGTTTCTGAAACTCCCAGCAAAGTAAATCTGGCTGCAATTCAATTACAGGCAAAAGCTTAAAATCAAATTCTATGACGTTTACAGGACTAAAATATGCCAATTTCCATGATGTTTTGTAGAGACAAGTTGGAGGCTGCCATAGCCACAACTCTACACTTAGGATAGCCTGTAAATTTCTCATTAATATATAATCACATTAAAAATAGCCCATCAAAATTAACCCTTGCAAGAGCTTGATTCCATCACTTTTTTTCCCTCTGACAACAGGATTCCACACTATCTTATTTCCTCTCAAATTTTCAAAGATTTTTCCAGGACTTCTTCCAGGATTTGCAGATTTTCCATGGTCTTGGAAACCCTGAACATACATGTACAGGTGGAAAACATCATTTTTTGGCAGGTAGCCTGCTTGTGTTGACTGATACATTTCTCTACCCAACACCCTTCTACATTTAGCAGTTTCAGAAAATAAACCGTCACATACTTGACAAGTCCAGACACAATGTGGTCGTCAAGGTAACAGGAGTTGAACTTGAAGACATTGACAAGAAGACCCAGAAACTCGGCTGTCCTGAGAAGATAAGAATAACATATCAATGGTTCAATGCCACATGACAATTTCAATATGCAACCATTTTTAGGTGAAGGGGAGGGTATTGAAATCTCTGCATTTGTAAACTTTTCATTAATCTCTCAGGACTAATTTTGTTTTAATTTGGGGGCATTTTCCTGACATTAATCTGAAGTTTCACCATTGGGGTACGCAAAGAATGTCACATACATGTTGTAACAAGGAACTTTATGAGCATCGATTCTATTCTACGATATTGCTCCTCCGGTTTTACATTAACAATCAAAAAGAATTTGAATTTATAATGCAAGACGAACTAACAAGACTGACATGCCATAACTGATCACATCTGGCATCCAGGCAAGCAGAAACGGACCCATATCCTCCTCAAAATGAAGCAGGTTTTTCCCATTAGCGCTTAACGACTTCAGAACATCCAATCTAAATGGACAAAAAGTACAGTTAGATTACATTAACATTTGACAAATTCAGAAATATCCCAATATTTCAAGGCAGTCCATCATTTGCAGCTATCCAACAAGTAACTGACACAGTTATTGTTGCAAAGCATATTTGGTTTAAAGATGGTTGTGGTGCACAACTCAAGTTGTCATTTTGAAGAAAGCAATGAAAGAAGGCCATTTCCAACGACGTGTCTCAAGATGTATTTTTGGAAAATAGCCATCAGAAGTGCGCAAGCGTTGACACAATACACGTGCACAGTTAACATAATTGGTCGGTTTAGTTCATCACATCATCCAATCCTGAAGCCACATGCAAATGAATGTGGACACGTGTCCCAGATGCTGAATTCCAGTGCAATTCAAAACATGACCCAGCAACTTCTGATCTGAAATCTGAACTTCATCAGATTTGTTCTTAGGCACCCTTGTTTAGATTTCAAGTGACAATGTTGCTTCAAAGGAGCATAATGTACAAATGACAAATGAAGGGCTGTACATTTAAGAAATCTAAGTATGGATGGAGATGAGAAGTTTCTCACTGAAAGACATGAACTGCAATATCAAGTTGATTTTGTTAAACTTCAAAGTTTTATCAAGAGTTACATTACACCACTTTCCATCTTCCCCTCCTTTGGTGTATGACTATGTGTTTCCTGCTTATTGTCAAACGTACCGCTGTGGCAGGTCTTCAAAGATGGAGTGCTTCTTGATGACCTCAAAGAATACGGCCCTCATAACTTCGAGCCTTTCATTCTGTTTGCAAGAGTTAAAAGTGAAAACAGGAACATTAACCCTCAGAGATCTGTACCATGCTCAATTTTTTCAAACTTGGCATGCAAGTAAACACACCCCTTTTCACTACAAATATGGCTTTTGAACTTAATCAGACATGCAGTTTTGTTCTTGAGCCCATGTGAAGTTCAAGGCAACATGCGTGCCAGCCCACTTGCATTAACAGTGAAAAAGCGTATACATTTTTGGCTGACCCATCTTGGAAAAATGGGCATTGCACAAGAACAGCATGTTCAATTTTCACAAACTTGGTGTCAAAATGACTGCAAAGAGTTACTCTAAAAACTCCTAAAGGCTCAGCCCATGAAAGACATGCACTGTGCGATATTAGAAAAAATGTTGAGGGGGTGGATTCTGTTCCACCCCAAAGCTCTTTTTAGGGTTAACTTTCAAACCGAGTACGGATTAATATAAAGCATGGCAGGGTCCAATGACCTCTAATAGCATTGAAAATGATTCTGCTACTGATAAACAGCACTTCGTCTTTGCACTTCAACTTTGAAGGGTTACTAGGCCATTGTTTCTTGCGCCATGGTGAATTTCAAAGACTATGCTATTCTAAGCACTATTTCTGCAATTTAATTTAGACACAAATAAAACAGTAGAAGTTTGCACTGTTTAATCAAAGTTGCAAGTAGTTGAAGATTTTTGCTACGATGGCAATACTTGGTCCCAGAAATAATTCTTGATGTTAAGTTTACCTGCCCAACAATGATGCATTTGATAAAAGTCAGCATGAGGTGTCTGTGTTCCACTGGTACATGAGGCTCCAGGAAATCTGACGTTGCTGCCCACAATGCCTCAATCCCATTCTAAGATTGAATAAACAAACTCTTATTTCTTTTAAGATAATAAATATAATTCAACTTTAGTGGTTTTTATCTAATACGAGCAAGAATGGCTTTCAAATTCCTGAATTGTTGTTAAAACTTTAACGTTCTCTTGTATGATTCTGGTAACAAAGTTAAGAATAACGGCAACACCGTGAGACAACTCACATCTTCCAGTCGCTTGGTTGTTACTAATTCACAGAGATCTCGGATCGCTTTAACTCGTTGGCTGGGCGGGCTGTCTCGGTGAATCTCCTGCAAAGAAACCAATCCAGAAGGAAATGTTTCACAATAATGCAAAAGGTCACTGTTACCATGGTTACAAAACAAGTAACTAGAAGCATTTCTTAATTCAGCTTAGCAAATTCAGAATTCACACTTGGAACATCATGAACACGATGAAAAACACTTAAGAACCATTACATTAGATGAAATTTTGGCCCTGGCTTCATCTCTGTAACTACTGAAGCAATGTACATGTACATGTACGTACATTAGAAATAATTATGCATAATTTAATCATCAAATACTGTTGTTCCAGTCAAATTGAAAGATAAAAATGCACCTTTAGCAGAGCAGGTGTGATGAGGAATTCCTCAGATCTCGATTCTGTTGCGACATTGGGGATAATGGCACTCTCTTTCCTACGGAAAATGCTAGCAATCCTCTGCTTGAAAGTCTCTTTGGAGGCTGGTCGTGCCATCTTGGGCTTCACTAGAGAGGCTTAAAAGGGCTGACGGACAGAAGTTGGAAAGGGAACACTGGGAAATAAAATATGGAAACATTGAGCCTGAATCAAGCATCACAGCAAGGCATTTCACTGAAATCATAACTTGGTCTGGTTTCAAATGTACATCAACAATTTGAATGTGGATGTGCATTAAAGGGTGGCAATCCATGATAAAGTTTTAAGTTTTTCAAACGTTTTTAGAGATAAAGAAGACACTGCAACTCATACATATACATGTACCTAATATCAAAACTACATCAATTAGTTAACAGTGTGCACAGTGGTACAATTTGAATGACTTTCAGTGTGAACATTTTTGAAGCTTATAACCTTCCTTTGACATTTGGCCTCAGAAAGACCTCCAGGAGTTCATTCAACAGGGTTTAAAGTTGCATAAATGTACATAGCTATACATGTACATGTCCATGTACATGTTGTTAAAAAAGTACCAAGTGAAAATACTAGTAGGTTGCAGAACTAACACAACTTAGGGAACTGAAAAATGGCGACTAAGAATAGAAACTACTGAAATCTTTAATCAATTTAAGTTATTTTATGGATCCACTTACATGTAGATACTCCTCGCTTAAAATGTAAATGAACCAGTGAAATCCATCTAAATCAAACAGTACTTTAATTCTAACAGATTTAGTCTACCATATCCCTGTTGAATTGCTAAAAACACTTGTTAATAGTTATGTTGGACAAATTAGTCAATCAATCAATCTTTGCTGTGCACATGTGTTTTATTGAGGTGTAAGGAAATAAATTAGTATCTGTGGATGTACTAGAATCTAATTTGCCATCAGCCAATTGCCTCCCTTTTTTATTCATGGTTGTGGAAGGTTGTTTCTGAAATGAGAAGTGAAATTGGAAATTTCATACAGGATCAACCAATCACACAGAGCAAGTGGGTGATTATGTAGATCAGCCGATCATGCCCAACTCTCATCCTTCCAGAGAGCTAGATGGAAATATCCAGCATTATACGCTCATGACATGGGGGAGATTCGCTACAAACAACTGGAAAGAAGGCTACAACAAAAATTGTGTTGGCTCTTTTAGAGCATTTTGCCGGGCCAATTCACAGAATATGTTCCCTTTCTGTCAAAATAATAATCAAGTTAATACTCAATAAATGGAACAAATGATCTACTCCAGGTGTAAATATATACAACTCGACCAATGAGACAACTCGACTGGCTGTGTGTCAAAAGGAGAGGCTAGTTGACCGCTGAGACAAGTCGTGCATCGAGATAGGTCATCCATTGAGACAAATTGTCTGCTCAGCAAAGTCGTCTGTTCAGACGTGTGAAATACGTCAAATTCAAACTGTTAAGTAATGGCTTCATACTAGGCCTACATGCTTTTGAAACTTTGTGCATTGTCATGTCAATTGTCCAAAATGAAAACCAAACAGGCGTCCGGATATTTGGCCAGGGCATTGCCAGAGGAAAGGATGCCATGCCGCTGCACCACCACGCCGCTGTGCCATCTGTCCCTGCGAAAGCTATGCCATCCTGCGCTAAGTCACAGTAGAGTTGCAATGTTCCCTAGTCACATGATGCTCACAATGCCAAATACATAGAATGGTTAAAATGATTAAAAGTTCAGAAGTGGTCCTCCCCTCACACCCCAATCACATCAAACACATACTGCCAGCCTTTGGTAATCTTATGGCTTGGATGCTTCAATATGTATATGAACAGATAAAATCAGAGAAAACATGTTTTCCTTAGAGGTGCTCTTGAAGCTTCAACATGTACATGCATTACAAGTTATAACTGTTGCAATCACCATTGAGGAACTTGTGTTACTACTGAATGGGATAGCGGCATCATCTTTTCATACAATAAAAAAAAGCTCTGTGGTTGGAATACAGTATTTGCACCCGCACTGCCCGCTGACCTGGACACGTCCAATTTGAATTTTATATCCTCGAGTTGGCAATTTTCGCACACCCTAGACTATCCAATCAAGTGCACTCAATTGCAAGGAATAAATTGAAGCTTTTGACAACACCTCTATCTACCAAGTATTGGTACCAACCAGAAAACGTGAAATAAATGCAGTCAGACTGCGCTAGCTCAATTGGTTGGTACCGATGACAAATGCAGCATTTCTCCGACTCATCAATTTCATCTTCACTGACTTCACCCGATTCTTCAGAAAGACAGCTCAATGTCACAGCCTTTCTTGACAATCTCACAGTCGATGTCTGTATTCCACTTGCTCTGGGCTGAGAAGAATTTAATTAGGAAGGAATCAACCACTTCTGACTTGTGTTTGGGTAATTCCAGAAATTGGGGGTCCACTTTTTCCGCGTCCCTGTCACATCTGACATACATGTATGATTTTGTAAGTTCAGAACACATTTTCTAATTTCCAAGAGTGATGAATAAATGCAAATTACCTGCCAAACAAATAGTAATAGTTTCAAAACAATTCCGGATATATTTCCATGTTAAATAACAAAGCTCGGATATAACAAGGACACAAAAATGTCACATTTTTGGACCCCTAATTTCTGGAATTAACCATTTGCCTTCTCAGATTTTATTGTTTTATGTGTCGTCTTCTGTTTTTTGGTAGACACTGATTGTTGATTTTTCTTATCTTGTGTCTTTCGTTTTGACTTTCCCTCATACATTTTCTTTCTTCCGCAGCTTTCTTCCTTTGTCCCAGTCTTTCTTCTTTCGAGGTTTCTCACTTTGAGGTTTGCAAAGAGTCTTTGCGGGAACAAACGCCGATTTATGGACGATTGTTGGATCCAGCAGGTAAATTCCTGCCTACCTAAAGGAACGTTGCAGGTTTCCTGGTGAAAGTGCCTTCTCGTAAGCCCCGCATGCCAACCTGCATATTGCAAATTTGTCAATTCCGATACAAGAGTTGGCCCGCATGTACCTGTACGGCATTGTACACCCTCTAAAAGGGTCCAAAGCAGCCAATATCCAGGGGCTGAAGTATGTGACTGGTTTATGCCGGTAGAAAGAAGAGTACGATGTTATTCTTCTTTGCCCAGTCAATCACTGTCAATGAAATGTGAGAGTTGTGGCCATCGTAAAACACCAGTACTGGCTCATCTTCACGACCTCCAATAGAGTACCTCTGAAAATGAGTTGTTAGAGTTATGAAGATACATGTATCCGAGTTGGACCAGCCGGTTTCACTCACTGTTCCATCAGCGCCAGGTAAGCTGTCATAAAGCAGCTTATGTCTCATCCTTTTGCTGCATGTCAGCCAACAATAGAGAAAGTCTCCCATGTCTTTTTTTGTTGGTTTTATTCATACAAATTTTGGGGGGGGGTTGTAAAATAAATGAAAAAATAGTATTTTTCATATTCAACAAAACAGAAACATCTACACAAATATTTCACACAGGTCTGCTTCCACAAAAAAAATTACAGCATGACTTAAACGCAGCAATGTATTCATGGCCTTTTTTTATCCTGTAAACTACATGTACATGTACCAACCATAACGTAATGTAGGCTTAGGGCTTTTGGGTTACAGCTTGCCTATACTTGGACCTACATGTAAGATTGATACAAGTTGCACTAACATGGCAACTCAAATACTAGAAATATACGACGAAAATATTTTATACATGCTCCCCAAAAATAAAAATTAGAAAGTGCAAGGTCCCTTCTGATGCTCCATATTTTTCACTCCCTCTGTTGTTAAGAAAAAATCACCTTAAAAGTGTTCGTTTGTTGTTTGGCTTGCAGAAGATGTACATGTATTTGTGACGTTTGTTGGGAATTTTTGCTATTGTCTGGGTCACTGAAATCATTGTGAAATTGTATGTTGCTGAGATTTGAAAAAAATACTAGAGTGCTCAAAGATTCAAATTACATCAGTGCACATTGTAAACCAAAAATACATGATGGGAAAGGTAGGCGAGAGGATATTAATATAACATGCACAAATTTTGATCATGAGACGATATACATGATGAATAATTCAGTATTTGGCAAGACGATGGAAAAGGTTAGACATCGCATCAACAGAAATTTGCTGAGATGTAGGCCTAGGCTGTCTCACACAGTCTAGTCAGCTAGTTGTCTCGATGTCACTCAAAGTCGAGTTGTCTAAACGAACGAGTAGCATGACTAGCTGACCAGGCAAATGGTCGAGTTGTCCCACCATGCCCACCAGTCAAGTTGTCTCAATGGTCAAGTAGGTCATGTAGGTCAAAGTCGAGTTTGCAAACGGTCAAGCTGTCCGATATCTCTACAGGCTAGTAGAGACCCCACTGATGGAGTGACTCCACCAAGCCGCAGATCATTTGTATAAGAATTCTTTCCAGATGCACTGGCAAATAAATGCAGCACAGCCTGCGTCACTCACAGTGGTGGTCCATTTGGCAGTAGTACACAGCTAAGGGTAAGCCACGGAGACGTGGCCCATCAGTGCAGTGACTTGTATTCTCTTGATAATAATCATTTATTTTAATTGATTTGATAAACAAAGCGCGCGGAACAGCATAGAATCCCAGGTGGATCTTCTCTTTTTTTTCCTTTATTTTCATATTGCTTTCGGCATACATGTACATGCAAGTCTGCCAAAATTTACCCTCTTCTGGGCAAAGCAGCCCTCAGGGGACACAAATATTGTGGTTTAAGGCTAGGTCATTTAAAAGTAGTTTGACTACAAATTGGTGACCCAGACGTGATCAATTCCTAGTCAAATTCACCATTTACTTGTCGCTGATTCAAAAGCTTTTTCTTTTGATCAATACCTACAACCCACGTCCAGTACCCTTAAGTTAGATTTCCTTATCGTTCGTGGTGTCAAGATCAGCGACCTGATTTTACCAACTCTAGCAAAATTGCAATCGTACAGTGATTTTGATGTCACTATAATGAAGTTAGCCGCTGGTATTAAGCCTAACACTCCTCCATACTTCACCTGTTGGAGGACTGAGGAGTGTTAGGGTTAACGACCTTACTGAATTGATCTCCTCTCCGCATTCAACTAAAAAGTTTTTAAAGAAATCTGATTTATCAGCAGACGTTTAACTTGCAGAATTTGGGCGTTTCAAACAACAAATTAAAGCGTGTTGGCCAACTACTGTAGTTTCTGTAGTTACTATCCCAGACTTTCTTTCACCCAAATTTCAGGCAAGAAAAGGGCTACCGTCGCCAATCTTATCTGAAGACGAATTGCACCATAACCAGACACTAAAGACGCGTTGTTAGATGAAGTCAACGCATAAATACGAGCTTTGAATACTGAAATGCAATCAGGCATTTCCATGCACACAATATCATGGCATACATCGGGGCGAAAGCCTAGCAAAAGGAAGTCGAAATCTGAACGGTACAATACCGCATTGTGTGACGATTTCTCTGGCCTTATGACGGCTTGCACACCGTCGGATCTGAAAAGGAGATGGTTTCGTGAATTGTTGTTGTCTTTTGAAGTAGATAATTGGGCTTTACTGACAGAACTAAATGCCTGAGCATCATTTGTTACACTTTTTGTATACTAGATCACACAAGGCCACAGCAATGTCATGACCGCGGGCCTACACATGGTCAGTATCAAGTTACACAATGACTTACACTGTGCTTGTTGAAGCTCGGACCCGTAAACAGGGCCCAATGAATACTCCTCCGTCGTATACTGGGCCCTGTCCCGATTTATAACATGTAGCCTATAATATTAATAGGGATTTCTTTTGAAAACTTTACCCAGGACATCCGGGGGCATAACTAAACATCCGCTTAGTTTTATGAGCTGAAATTGCACTGGTATGTTCACTACTTATGCTGTAAAAAATCAACTAGGTTGCTAGAATAGAAAATTTTAGAATTGTAGAAAACTCGCCTTTACCTTGTTTGGAGGAAAAAAAGTTGCCTTTTTCGCCATTTTCCAACTCCGTCGAATTTTCGCCTGACTCGTACATTACAGAGACTCCTTTGTGTGGTTAAGTGATGGTACCCTGTACGAGAGTCTGTCTAGTTTGTCTAGTTTGCACCCAGACTTCAGCACCTACATATCTCGTTCAGATCTGCGAGAGCACCTATCGATCTAAGTACTCGTAGAAAATATGTTTTGTGTCGCAGCTAATACGTAACGCCCTTGGCTGGTTCCCTGTCCAGTCACACACTGTTTGCGGCAAATCATTGGTAGCGTGACTCGCTCTCTTGTAAAGTGACACAAAACAGCCGCCGCTTTTGTGTAAGTGCCAAGAGGGACAAACTTCGTCCAGATTGGGAAAATGGCAAAAAGGCAACATTTTTTCCTCCAAACGAGGAAAAGGCGAGTTTTCTACAATAAGCAGCCAAGTGGATTTTTTTACAGCGTAAGTAGTGAACATACAATTTCAGCTCATAAAATTATGCCCCCGGATGTCCCGGATGAGTATTCGTCATGTTAGTGCGGCCTTGTTTACGGGTCTAGTGCGGGCTGTCAAACTCAAAGCTTTGCCCAATTTTTTTTTCGTGCACAGTCAATGGGCCTAAGTGTTCCTGAACCTAGAAGAGTAGCTAAAATTACCTTAAAAGTTTTGCAGCATGGTGGGAATTTTTGAAAATTTGCTCTTCTCATCACTCAATAACCAGACTCTGTCACGATGACTGCAACTACATGCACTCCATCCCCACACTAGGTGGCGCTGTTCAAAACTACAGGTACTTTTTGGGTTGCACACTTCGCCCAAATACGCGCCCATAGAAAACAGTGCAAAATCGGACCAAAATAGCGCTGCCTGTTGACTCTCGAGAAGAGGTTGCCCTCCGTTTTTTTTTACTGGAAATTCAAGATTATGGCCAGAAGATCACATTTTTCGTGTCAATGTCATGGGGGTTAACCACGAAAACATTTTTTATTCGCCTTTGAACAAAGATACCCCCAAAATAGCAGTAAAGCTAAGCGCTCACTTCTGAATGTAGCCGCCCGCCTCTATCCAAAATAGGTCCGCAATTTGGGGCTTTTAGGGAAATACCCCGAACTGGAAACTATCAGTCCTAAATTCGGGATTGATAGAAATATTTCTATGATGCCTCCTGATTATGGCCTGTCTTATTGTAAAAATCCGGTGGGATCACAAAATATTAATGAGCTCACGCGCAGAAATGCAACCATTTGGTGGAATGCACCCGTACCCCTTAGGTTCTATTCAATGAAATTACTACTCACAGAAGAATTTTCATCCACTCAAACCCCCCCCCCACTAATTTAACACCTATATTCATCAATTAAGGCATCAAATTAGTCCTCAACTCTTACTCTTTCCTCTAGAACAAAGAACATACCGGTAGGGGCCTAATGTAAAATCCCCTAAATTTCTCAGAAATACGAGTCAAAGAATCGTGAATGAATGTAGTAAACATGCCCTACATGTACTACGACTGCGCAAAATGCAGCGATGTTAGTCATTATAACAAAGATCGTATAGCGCCAAAGGCGCAAGATGGATAACTCTGCCCAAAAGGTGTAATTACATAAGCGCCATTTGAGCAAGCAATACGCCTGCGCAGTTTACAGTAATGCTTAGGCGCAGGCTCATCAGGTGCACTTGCCTGCCGCCGCGCCTGCGCCTTTACATTAATGTGCATTGCACAGGCGTATCGCTTGCTCAAATGGCGCTTATGTAATTACAAAGTTTTACGTCTATTCACCGTGAAGTTCGCCATCTTGCGGCTTCGCAGCGCTGTACGATTTTGGTCAATAATATTCACAATATCTAAGCAGTTAAGAGATATCGGAACAGACGGTCTGTGTCAAAACTTCTTCGGAAAATAATTAATTATTAATTACAAATATACCTGCTTATCAAAACTCAATCTAAAGACTTCAGTCAGGAGAGATGATATAAACAAAAATTTTACTCCTAAATGTGGCATTGCTACAGTCTAAATATGAAAATAATCGAATAAAAACTTTTGACCAATAGTGAGTAAAGTTAGAGAAATGGAGGCAGCCATTTTCCCTGACTCTATTTTTCTATTTTTAGGCACAGACCAACACATTGCAGTGCACAAACCAAGGTTATAATAAAATCCACGCGTTTTGAAGCAGTTTACACTCCAAAAAGTCACCAAATTCACCAGACTGCTGTTAAACATAATAAGGTAAGCTTAAGGAAGATAATTTAGGAAGAAATTTGGAAGATAATTCTGTTGAGAAAGGAAATAATCTGCATCACAAGAAAATGACGGGGCAGGGCCTAGCTAGGCCTAGGCGAGCCCCACAGTCATGACAGTGTGGCACGGAATCTCATCTCAGCGGTTACGAGCGAGACTCCGTGCCACACTATGGGGCCATGGCTAGGCCTACTTTCGCTACGATGCGATGGGGAACGTTTGAAAGGCCGGGGTCATTCAGCATCCTTGGGGAGTCACTTATGGAGAAAGGGTAGTTCAATTGTGCTGTGTTTAGGGGCGTTTGATACAAAATGTTCGGCGTAAAACATGTACCGGTACTTCTCACTATACACTTGATTATTGATAGAAAGCTCTGCTGTGCGATTTGAAGTGATTGCACTGCAATCTTAATCAGTGGAGTATTATGAATTTTTGCTGAGGGAGGACCGAAATCTACCCCTTAAACGGTTTACAGTCACTTTGCCCCATTTCCACTTTGCACATTTCCACTTTGCTGTCTGTGCTCAAGTGTGTTATAAGCCTCTCCAAAAAATGGTTGAGAGGGGAGTTCCATAAACGACATGTAGTTATTATAGAAAACTCTACCGCATTAAATAAATGTCAACTGCGTTGTCCATTATGGTGAATTAATGCATATGGTTGGACTAGCATCAGGGTTTTTTCTCATTCTTTTCAAGTTTATTTCAAAGCGACACACACAATATTCTGTTCGCCGTTCTGGTAATTGTCGATGCATCTAGGCAGCTGTGCCCGGATGATCGGATAAAGCTCGGCATGCAGGAAATTTTGTGGAAACATGCTTGCTTCAAGTGTGAGCAAGACAACCTAAAATAACCTGATGAACACAGAAACTACACCCATAGACATACTGTACATGTAATACTAAGAATTAACATGAAGAAATCTTGCAACATTGACTTTTTTCCAAGGTATGACGGATCAGGTACATGTACAGTACGGTCGCCGCGGCATGAATAGACTGTTTACCACACTCCATCACACATTCTCTTACATGGGTGCAGCACGGTGGGAACCAGCACTTTGTGCACATGGTTTTTACCAGAGCGACAACAAAACACAAAGAAAACTGTTTTTTGAACTTGCCAATATAAATTTTAGGGTCTTGCCGAAAAAAACGTTTGGGTCCGGCAGTCGGGAAATCGGAAGCATTGTTTTGGTCTTCGCAAGTTGGATTCTCTGATCATTATTTGGGTACTCAAACATCAATGTTTTTACTTGTTGCATCCATGGAGGCCCATGTCTCTGTTACTGAAGACAGAATGAACGATAATCAGTGGGGCGAAGTAGAAATGGGGTGAAGTGGAAATGGGGCGAAGTGGAAATGGGGCGAAGTGGAAATGGGGCGAAGTGGAAATGGGGCGAAGTGGAAATGGGGCGAAGTGACCTACACCCCCTTAAAAAATGTTCAGCAAGAAACACGTACGTACCAATACTGATCTCTAATTGATAGGCAGCTCTGCTCTGCGAATTGAAGTGACTGCAGAGCCATCTTAATCAGCCGGCGGAGAGTTATGAAGTTTTGGTGGGGGGAGGAACAAAATCTAACTCTGGATATTTGAGGCCACACCCCCTTGCTGTGCCCCTGTATCGAGGACTGGGAATTATGCACTGATCAGGGCTAGAGCAACATAAGATGGACCTGCACATGCATTTTAGTCAGTTGTTTTTAAGAAAGAACATCCCCCCACACAAAAAAGGGGACTCAAGCTTAACAAGTCCCCTTTCCCCCGAGCGAGGTTAATTATCCTTGTTTTCCTGAATAATCCATATCTGTTGTTTACATGACACCTGCTGCCTCAGAGATGGAGATATCTCTCAATTGGAAGTGCTCATGCCGTTGGTGTCTGGAATCATAATAGCAAACCCACATTAACAGTTGTACGTTGCTGACTCAGGGATGCATCTTGATCCTTGTCAGCAAACAAAACAATGATTAATTTATGTCCCAGCTTTGCCCTCCGTGAAATGATTTTGTCTCCCTATGAACATTTAGTCACATTGAGGCTACCTAGTAGTACCTCACTTCCTCCCCTTGCAATATCGCGTGGTGCAAACGCATTTCTACTCCCTCGACGACTGTTTTTGTGCGTGTAATTTGTTGTTCAACAACAAAAAAAACAACAACAAAATGTCTCGTCCACGTGACACACTGACCTAAGGTCACGCAAAGTCACATCCGCGAACAGTTGGTCACTCTGCATGCTCAGCTGTATCTTGGAACAATCATGTAATTTCTTCTGCAAATTGTAAACATGCTCTCATCAAACCAATGCCTTTAAGTCTTCCACATCAGCAAAAGTTGCACTGTATAAAGCTCTCATCCTTCCCATATTGAGTATGGTGTACCTGCATGGCTCCCTCAAGACAAGGAAACAGGTTGACAATTTGGAAAAGTTCAAAACCATACCACCTGGTTTATCTTTGGTCAGAAGCATGGTGCAATGAGTTACTAGCTTAGAAACTCTTGTGTCCATGGTCTGGCTTATCTTGTCGTCGTAATTATATTATTCTCTCCTTTGTCTCCAAGTGTCTGTTCAATATTTTCACTGTGATTACAATGTTTCTGTTAATTTGCACCATGTTCAGGATGTTTTGTTTCACCACCAGCAAGCTAGGACCCTATCCTTGCATTTATCTTGTTTCCATGCTTTCCCTCATCTTTGGTCAACTCTCCCTGAAGTTCCTGAACATGTGTCTGTAACAGGGAAAAATGG
>NW_019091511.1:526730-552984 GCF_001949145.1 Acanthaster planci | reverse complement strand
CTGAATAGTGAATTGTTACAACCCAAAGCGAGGCTGCCACCTTCGCATTGTTGGATAGTTGTTAACAATGCGAAGGCGGCAGCCTCGTTTTGGATCATAGCAGTCCAACCGATATATCACATTTCCAGACCCCAAGACCGTACACTTTAAAGAGCGCCATCTACGTTCGAAGGTGAAAAGCTTTTCAGTTCTCTACCTGTTCAAATACCCAAATCTGTATTCCTTGGAAATTGTTGAGTTTTGAAAGAAAAGATCTATTCTAAAGGTAATTTCCTATACTAAAGTCATCAGTTTCCTGGCTTTCTGTGTAATTTCCTCTGCCAAAAACATCACTTTGTTGGCGGTAATGCTTTTAAAGGCTAGTTTAGTGAGATTTTCTGATTCAGTGTTCCCCCTTGTTGTTCACTCAAGAGTAACCAAAGATATTGGCGTCTAGTCCTCCGTATGCCTGGAAACATTTTATTGTTAAGGCAAGACTGAACAAAGGAATCTAACAAAAGAATTGGTCTTCCTTGCAGCCGTTTGCCTCATTTAATGTTTGCATGAGCAATGACAGCACAGCTGAAAAATGTCTTCTATTCGCTTCGTAGTCTCCCTCTCTCCCCCCTTATTATTGGTTCACGAGTCACGTGACCTGTCTCAAGCGGTTTACAAGTAACTTTGCCATCAACACATTTTGACGATGTTAAACCCTCAGAAATCGTAAAGGTAAGCCAAGAAATACTCGCAATTAAAACCCTCCAACTCTGAGTAGCAAACTATCAGGCAGGGCAGCACATTCTTAGAACTTTCCAGTGAAATATCCAAGTAAAAAGGTATAAATTTGTTGCTCTAATTCCAGTTTAGAGTTGATTTCCTTGGACTATAGGCACAGTTCTTTTTAAGTTTCCAGTTTAGAGTTGAGTTCCTTGGACTATAGGCACAGTTCTTTTTAAGTTTCCAGTTTAGAGTTGAGTTCCTTGGACTATAGGCTCAGTTCTTTTTAAATCTGACTCACAATCCAAAATATGCTCCATAAATTCCAACCATTTAGCGTCTTTTACTTAGTCTCGGTTTGAAAGTTGCATCTGCGGGTATTTTCCTTTAATTTAAGAGCATGCAGTACATTGCAGTCGCCATTTTCATGTTAATGTAAAATGTACACAGGAATCAAAATGCAGGTCTTCTCACGGAATTGAAAATACTTTTCAATTTGTGTTTTTGAACGATTCACAACATTCAACCTTCAAGAGATATCAAAAGAGTATCGTATCAGGAGGCGGTGATTTTCCCAAATTGAATGCAAGACGTGACGAAAGTCAGACAAATAAAAACAATGGACATCAACAAAGTCCCTTTTTACTTATTTTATTCTTGAAATGACCTGATCAAATTTTAAAAGTGGCGAACAAGTGTCAAGTCATTAAATAATAACGGTTTTCATATTGATCATCCATATTAGCTTACCAAGGCATTGGAAGTTGACAAACTAATTCCCTCGGCAAATCCGAGAGAACTTGTTTGTCAACATCCGATACTGAGGGATGCTACATGTATATGGACTAGTTATGTTGTAATTACTGTACCTTTGTAATGAAAGGCATCGTTCAGCTCAGGAAAATGCCACCATCTTTTTGTGTATACATGTTGCTACAACGATATTGGTGCGTGCATGCTACCTTAAGAGCCAATTACACAATTCGTCTTAAAAGATCACGTGTGGTGTATTTTACCATCATATTAGACTCATGCATGGCTTTTGCATGTGTTGTGAATGGACTGAAACAAAATCAGCTCTTAGTAATAGTTTATCTCCATCAGATTTGGTTATTTTTAATTTCCAGGAAGTAAATCTTTGCGTAATTTTAAAAAAAAGGTTGTGCAGCTTATAGGTATTCAAAGAACTTTCCAAAAACTAAGTTTTTGTACTGAAATTGTAGTTTTAGGTTTAACAATGAGAAATTGTTCTCATCTTTTCCATTTAAAGTGAGCTCAAGTCCTTCGCCAACTCCTCTGGACATCCGTATGATTGACTCCTGCCTTCAGCAAAGGCAATCAACTGATGAATGAAAATGTTGGTGACATCATGCATCTTGGAAGGACCAGACATTGGTGACAGGGACCCATCAGCTGATGCGGATACCTGATAAAGGAAGCTGTTGGTGACATCATGCATCTTGGAAGGACCAGACATCGGTGACAGGCACCCACCAGCTGACGCCAACACCTCATGAAAAAAAATGATTTAATGTTAAATGTCGGTTCTCAATGCAAAAGCCAATCTGTCGCAAGTGAAATGCGATTCAAAGACTTGCCGCATCAAAATTTATAGATCTTTTCTACAGAAGAGAAAACCTGCCACAAATACATTGTACTTTGAAACTCCAACAATTTGTGGTGTTTTGAATGATTTCTACTGTACATAAGCACAAAATACCTTGTCAATGGAGCATTCAAATGTTATCCTAATATCAACTTGCCTGCCAGGTTATTAATACTAAATCCTTCACTAGATAGGTTCTAATCTCAATGTGCACACCGGGATGTCTGCAGCACTTCAACTGACCAATTTATTAATTTTTAGCATTTTACACCCCTGGAATTTATTTGGTCCTGAAGTAATACATTTTGTAAGCGGCATCTAGAGGTGGATTATATTTGTGACTGATTCACTTCTAATAATTTTTCTCTATTACTAATTGTATGAACTTTTAACTTCAAGATTCACACTAATGACAAAAAGTTACTAAACTTACGTAACACACACTCAAAAGTTTTTGGAGTGTCTGGTGCATTATGGCATGTTGGACATTATATCCTACACAATTTCTTATCACAATACCAACTTTTCCAGTTTGTGTGGAAGTTCTTTGTTGATTACTAAGAACACTGTTGTCAAAGAGCAGAAACAAAATAAGAATAGTTGGCCTCATCTCAATGCCCTGATGGCAAGAATGACAACTTAGCCATTTGATATTCCTTGACCCGCCACATAAACTGTGAAATTCACATAATTCATAATCATTCTTGCCAGTTTGTGATCATATGTAAGCTGTGGAAACTGCTCCTCATTTGACAAATTACTACGTGCATGAAGATGTTTATTTTAGCTGGGCTCCTAAAAATCACTTTGAAAAAAAAAACAAGATGGCTCCCAACTCTAATGATTCCATATAAGTTTTACCTTGTCATGTGACCTCTGATTGCCAATAGAGCTCATTCAACACTCCTTCGTTGTGGCATCAAAGGTGATCATCGACTAAAATCCTGTGCAAAAGAAATAAATTGCGACTGTGAAACTCAAAAATCCTTAATCGTTCTTGCCAATTTGTGGAACACTTGCAAGGTGCAGAACTGCTGATCATTTGAGAAACACCTTACCTTGTCAGTGTGCCTCTTAAAATTACACTGAAAAAAAATACACTGTGACTGCAAACACTTTGATGATTTCAAACTTCTTACTTTTCTGCATGAGATTTTTCTACAAATTTTTTTTCCTAAACTTTTTTTTTACAAAGTTTCTGTTTAAGCTAAAACATTTCCTTTTAAGCATAGGAAACAGAATTTCATAATACAGTGTAATTCATTTCCAGCAAAAAGCATCGGTCACATTGTTTGCACTTATACTGTGACGGTTTTTTAATCATGGAGCACCGACTGCTAATTACTCACCTAAAACTAACTAGTCATGACGCAAAATTTAACAGAATTACATGCATAACTTTTTACCTTGTCATGTGACTTCTGTCATGTGACCTCTGATTGCAACCTCTGATTGCAGATGACTTTCAAACATTCCTTTGTTATGACATCAAATGGCAATCATCGACCACAATCCTCTACAAGAAAAAAGATTACAGCATCACTGTGACTGTAGAAATTAGGGAAACTGGTGGGATGAAACTTTACATGAGTTTAACAGAGTAACAAAAATACACTGCTTTTGTCAGATGAAAGGTCACTCATTAATAGGATGAGAACATCTTCCCTTAAATGGCTGTAGTGGCTCTTGAAACTGTTGAAAGGTCTTGCCTTGATAATTTGTGTAAGTTTCCAAGTGTGTTTGGGGGGAATTGTATATTTGAAAAGATCAGCTACATGTACATCTGACTCTCTGTCTGCTTAGACTGGCCAGCCGGCACTGGTAAGCGTGATGGTCAAGTGGTTAAGACATCTGCACTAGTTAGCAGGAGGTAGTGGGTTCTAGTCCCACCTGAGTAAGCTTGTGAATTTTTTCATAAGCTCTCAGACAAGCACCAAGTATACAGTGTTTATGAATATACGTCAGTTAAGGGCAAAACCAGTAATTAAAAAATAAGGTGCACTTTCATAATGCAATTAGCCTTTCGGGAGAAGGGTCAAACTGATTGAAGGAGTTTAGTAGGGGGAACCACGAAGGCTCTGTGGTTGAATATTGAGACACAATAAACCCTTGCTGTTGACATGTCAAAACTTCATCCTTTCATGAATCATCGTTTGTTTAATACTTTCTTGAAAAGCCTGTTTGCTCCATATGGACAGGTGTGGTCTATTTGGTTTTTTAGAATGCATGTATGAAACAAGAAGAAATTCCTGATGTCTTTACACTTTTGTCTGAAAACTTACTAAATTTTTTCAGGCATACCAAAATGACAAAAAGCAGCACTATTGTGCTGGACAGTGCCCTTCATTGTCCGAGGCATGCAGCATTCTGTAGATCAAGTATCAAGGCTGATATACACATACAGTGGAACGCCTCTATACCGAACACCACCATACCAAACATTCGGCTGTATCGAACATTGTCCTTGGCTCCCAATAATTTGTGCACAGAACCTACCAAACACTATTCAGTTGCTGTTTGTAATTCCCAAATGTCAACATGATAAAACAGTCGGTGTTTTTTATGTTGGAAAGTGACAAGTGGCCATTATTTCCCCAAGGATTAGAAGGGAAAGCCACTAGTTGTCAACAGTATTGAATAGACACTGGTTTTACGACTCCACATGATCGAGTGCGGAAAAAAACCACACATATGCGTACGGTGGCATTGCACTAACAATACTCTAAAGAGGGCGCCACTGATACTCGATATCAATTTTTTGACTCAAGTTTAAATCAAAAACAAAAATAATTAACAGATACATTTCTAGAAACCTTAAACTTGAATGCAAGGGCAAAACATCATGAAAACAGCGAACCAAGGTATCACAAAAGGGTGCACTTTGGTTAGACTAGAGAGGGCGCTACTCAACATAGCAATGAAACGTTCTGCAAATAAATTTGCTATCCCGAACGACCGCTGTACCAAACATTTAGCGTGGGCCCCGTCTTGTTCGTTACAGCGGCATTCTACTGTACATGTACCTATAACATCTCATTACCAGCGCTTCGCTTCACTGGTGTCCTATCCTTCAAAACACATTTAGTAGTTCACTTCAATAAACCAATCTAAAGTGGAATAATACAGGGCATTCACAATACAATGCTCCACCAAGAGGCTGCCACAGAAAGGCTATTTTTGCATTGTACAGAACAATGGTCAACAATTCTCCTCCTCACCTGCTTGTGGGGATCTTGAATCATTCTCAATGTTTGTTTGTCAGGGAAGAAGATTCATATTAAAGTGTATTTTGAGTAGTGGTTTCAATTAATGCCCTCTTCTTTCTTTTGCATGGAATGTCCCAATCTATCCCACATTTCTCCAAGTTGTCTAATAACATTATCGCTCAAATGCAAATCATGGCGAGGCGGCCATGCTTTTTTCGGCCATAAACTTAAAAAATGGCCTCTCCATGGCAACCTCTGGGTGGCACACTGTATTGTGAATCAAACCTGTTCACCGGTGCAGCGCAGTACAGTGATAATTAAGTGACGAAAAAAAATGGTCAAATAACCACAAGATAATAAAATCATCTGATTGGCTGAATTTCATCCAGTCATGCCAATAGAATCATGCAGTTTAATTTTAGATAGTTTGCCGTGTTTGACGTGTATTATAACACTGTATACCAAGTGTTTTCCCCCAAAGGCTGGTCAAAATAAACCAAAGCAAGCTTGGGTGGGACTTGAACCCACGACTTCCTGTTTACGAGTGTAGGTTGCATGACGGCTTACTTCTGACGGGACTGTCCTCCTCCCACCATCAACGCTCTGCCTCTGCAGCGCCCTCATGGACCAGTCTTTGACATTTCATCCTCTCCACACAGGTCTCCTTCACTCAGGCAACAGGGATCCCACAATGCCACAGATTGTCCAGAAACTGGTCCAGGAATCATAGAATTGGCCGGCCTCTTGGACAGGAACCCATGCTGCCTCAATAAAAAATAATACATTGAAGTAAATGAATTAAATTACGGATAACAGCTAGGGAAATTCTTCACACAAAAAAAGAAATACAGTAGGCAAGTACATGTACAAGGCTGTTGACATAAGCCAAGGCTTGTGAGCAGAACAGCCTGAACAAACTACACAATGTAATCGTGAAAAAACAACAAAATAGACACAGTTGGACACATAACCAAAATACAAATGAAACAAATGTAGTATAATACTTTAACAGCATTGGATACCAAGTTAATGAAACAGAAAACCAGAATGATTTAACAAACACATAAGCCTTGCAAAGTTAATACCTAGACCCGACCCAAGACTTTTAATAATTTGTGATCACAAGATGTGTATTGTATCAGTTGTTTCAGAGAAGAAATCTTCAATATCAAGATTTGAATCAACCAACAGAATTAACATGGCATTCACTAAATAGTTAAAGATAGCCTTTGTAAACATGAACAGTAAGCCTTTGTCACTTTGTTTGCAGGGAAGATTTAACTGAGAAAGATGAATTACAGTCGTATGACAGTAAAAAACATGTAGGCTGGGGTACAGGCAGGATATTAGCAAGAAATTTGACCAGCTGTGTAGTTTTTGTATAAAGTTGGTCGAATTCTCTCCTCCTGGTCAAAAATACCCCCACCCTAACCTACTGACTGCTTGATTAATCTGATTTAGGCCAAACTTGACTACATTCAAATCAGACTGAAGACCTATAGAGGAACTGCATGGAGTGCCCTCACAGAGGACATGTTTGTTATTTACATTAAATGACAATGAAGTAGGGTCTACTTTAAGCATATCACACAAGGAACAAATGGTCCTGTGTGAGGATGTCAGTGCAGCCCCTCTATGAACTCATAAAAAGTCATTGGACAGTAGGCACACAGGGCTGTATCTTACAGTCATATAATTAAAGTTGATACTGCTCGTAAACGTGAGTCAGTTGTATCGTGCATAAACAGTCAAAAAGCCTGCCATGCCTGAGTGAGTCTATACTATATGCTAAGTTTGGGCAGCATGTTCTTGTACCTTCACAAACAGCTTGATTTGTTGTTCTTGGGTCGGCCGCTCGAACGCTGGTTACGTACAATTGGTCATCGCTGGTAGGCCTAGTTAGTGACAAGCAACATGTCGGTGTCCATGTTGTAGTAAACTATTCAAGAGTTAATGCTTGGACAACTGGGCTAAATTCTTCCTATTCAAACAGGAATATTCACTTCTATCTTGTGAAAAATAATTAATGTTAATTTTACAAAACTTCCTATTGTCTCTAACTTTGTATACAATCTCTCTATTTTTTGCTGCTGTTCAAAAATCAAAANCCTGTTCCGAGAACAGTGTTTTTGAGTCGTGTTCCCATCGTTCGAGCGCGAGAACAAGAAACCCGTGTCAAGAACACGGCGCCCGAACTCGACCATAATAGTGTCAGCCTCAGTAGTAAGACTAGTTTTTTTGTAGTTAATTTTGTACAGCAATGAAGTAAACATTATTTGTGAGCTTCCAGAACAGATTCTGACCAAACTTTGCAATTTCGTAAAGGTGTTAATTTTTATTAACGTTCACTTAGTCTTACCAACACATTTTCACGACCCTTGACGACATTTTACTTGCATTCTTCTCTTTCTTCAGACGAAATCCTGGGTCTCCACTCTAATTCCTCATCCAGTTTATCAAGTTACTCGTAGGACTGGACGTCTGGAGACTATGTTGCGTTCAGGAACCAGTCTATTTAGCCTTAAACGGCGCCCTCTGTAGACTTGACAAAGAGCGCTCTCTATTGACTAAATATTAAGAGCTCTCTTTTTTTGGAGCAGCGCCCTCTATTATGCTTAGAAATATCAGTTAAAAATCAAAGCACGCCCTCTATTTTTTACAGACGCGGCCTCCTCTCACATGTACACTACTACTGCGCCCTCTATGCAACATTCTGTTAAAGGCGATTTTGTCCTCATTTGATGAGTTTGACAGTAGAATAATGTTCTGGTTTTATATCCTAGCGAAAGCTGGACTTTTTCAGTTACCTTTAAAAACTCCATGAAATATTGCTGTACAACTATATTATATCCAGCCTATTCTCAGATAACAACGAAAAGTTACCTAACTGGCATATTCAAGAAGCACAACGGGATCACTCCACCAAAAGTTTCATTCAGTAGGAGCAGAAATGAAGAGACGGAGCCTCTTCTGTAGTTTCTTTTCCATTTTTCCTCCAAACGCGAACAAACATTAACGCATCGGAACTCAGACAACTCAAGAGAGATGCAACAAAACATCGCGCACATCTCAGAACCAAAAAGATTACATGAAAAACTGTCAACTTGCTGAAACACCCCCCCCCCAATATTCAGGTTCCAGGTCTGCCCTTGACTGACTTCCACTACTCCCTCAAAACTAAAATTGGCATATACAAATGCCTTAATCTCACAATTGCTTTATAAAGGAAGATATTTCCACAAGCATTCCAGTTTCCATTTGGTAACTTTTTAATGCAAACTGTCTCTTCAGGATACAGAGAGTAACGCTCCAACTGTATTATAAACATACAAAAAGAAAACATCAATGAAATACAGGACAATGAGCAACCCACAAAAAGTGTACATTTTCATCTTATTTATAATAGTAACCATGAAATGCACAGAGAATAAAACAATAAGTATTGACCAAACATTTACCTTTTTGTTTGAAACAATATTGAAAACACAACTTTCCAGGCAAAGAAACCTGGCTTCTTCAAGAGTTTTAAACTGTTCAAATGCCTACATTTTTAACACAAGGAACGTTTTTGTTTACAAGACTCCATTAACTCTCTCAAATGTTCAAATTCACACTGTAACAAAGTTACTCCAGACAGATTGGACTGACAAGTTTCTTTCCCTATTAGCTTTGGTCCTTAACTGTCCCTGGCATGTTATCCAATACGAACTATTCTGCATACTGCATGATCCTTGTCCAATGATACCAAACTCAGCAAAACAGGACAAATGTGTGCCAAGAATGGAGATTCTAAAATCACCATCATGAACTCCTGTCTCAGAATGTTACAATATCAAAAGTAATGCATATCTTGGGTACCAAATTTCTACTAATCTTCTTCGGTCTTTGACAGACCTGTATGGAGAAGAAATGTTCATTCACAGCATATTTGGGAGTTGCACGTGTGCACTTAGAACAATGCCACCCTACTAAGAAGAATTTTAACATTGGGCTGAAACCAATTGATAAGATGCGGGTTACATCCATCACTTCATTCAGCCCCCTTTTACAGAATTCTTGTCTGGAATCTTTTTGCCAAGAACACTTACATGAATGCGTGCACACCTCTTAACTCCTCCCGATATGAAGTCTTATGTACACAATGTAATGCAACATTGTACACGCTAAGCACGCTAAGTATGTAATCAAATCAAAACCACCACACTTATTGTTATAACAATAATTAAGACAATCACTTTTCACTGTCTACGATCATTTTCTCTCATGAAATGAAACCGACAGCTCTCTTGACTGTAAACAAAAGGAAACAAACTCCAACAAGTTGGCAGTCAATCAGAAACTTCTCCAAAGTCTGTCTTCAAAAGAACAAACGAAGATACACATTACCTTTTCATCTATCTCGCTATACATTCTTCAAAGCCAAAAAAACCTTTTATAAGTAAAATGAACCCTCCCCAACCCAACAAAATCAAACACTCGGATAGAATGTTTTTTATAAGCTGCCATGTTTAGCAGACGGATACAAGCGGTTTGATTTCTCACCTTACAACTGTGATGCGCATATTCTTTTGATACTGGTAATTTTTAAATGATTGATTGTAAAGAAAGAGATTTCTTTTTGCCAGCATGTAGCTGTGTGCTTCTTTTGTGGCGGTGTATTTATACTGTCTAACAGAATTCAGACATATGGACTGTTCAATAGAACCGTGAAATAGAACTTGTAGGTTTACGACTTCGTAAGCCAAGTTAACAACCATGAGATTATGATCCAGAAACAAGTACATGTATACCATCAGTTATTGGCAAAACGAGGTCAGCCCCATTCTGCCATTTATCAGGAAACTCTTTTGAGACAAAAGGTCAATACCAACTCTCAGTTTCACTTGGGCTAAACTAATCACTTGTCATTCACTTTGTTCATGTCACTTGTTTGTAACAAAAATGAATATTGGCTGAAAAGATATCAACCAGCTTCATCCACGCAGATTTCATTCTTAATAAACCTCAAGTAGTTTCAGTTTTAAATACACGGATAGGATAGTACATTCAGGGACAATAAGCAGATTAGATGTACATTTACGGCAGAATGCCTTAACCTGTGGAACAGCAAACATCTCCTTTGGAACCAACACTTGCTGGGTAGAACTCATGTGGACCACTTTTTTGGATGGGGGAATTCTTTGATTATTGCGACAGCATTCTATTGGATCTTTGCTGCAAAGGGAAATCATTCTGTTTTGTTCACCAGGCAACACTTGGTATAAAAGTTGTAATCCACAGGATCAAATGTTCTAAACTGAGTCATGATCAGACTGAAATCACAATAAGAAACATGTCTACATTTCCTGATAGCACTCAGGTAGCCTGACAAATACATGTAGATACCGCAAAAGGCTGATCTTGTACCCTGTAGTCAAGTATGGCTTTTTAATATGGATGTGCCCCCAAAAGGATGGTCTGACTAATAATCCAGCCAATTCCATCCTTGTTTTCCAATTATTCCCACCTTATAATTATACTGTCCTTAAAAAAAATGGCTGAATACAGGCTATGATGACTTCTTCATTTTGATTCTGACGTTGTTTTTGGATAAATTCAACACTGCTAATTTTGCTTGAGTGACTGCTTGGCTTTGATTTCTTCTTTTTGTTTTCCTAGGAAGACATGAAATTTTATGGAAACAGGAAGAAAATGTTTATTTAAACAACTGCCAAAGTGGACTAAACTTGGATGGGAAAAGATTGGAAAATTTCTTTTAATGAGGTAAACATAGTGAGATTTATATTTTATGAATAAAAACCAAACACAAACTCCTCAAATGACAGAGTTTCATTTTCTCTTTTTTTCACTTTTTCACATGAGAAATTACTCTTCGGCTCTTTGTACTGAGAATATTGCAAATACTTTTGAAACCTTGCCCATATTCTGGTGATTACATGTCGATTCAAGACCAAGTGGCTACTCAGACACCTTCCTCTGTCTCCAAATGCCCTGGAGTTTTGACGCTCAGTCAAAGTTGGCAATGAGTTTCTCTCAGTGACCAAAGAAATCTTGTTGCAAACATCATTCATCGCCCACTCAGGCACAGACCCTCAGGAATGGTCACACCACAGTCTGGCTATGAAAACTCTTCAAGGAATTTTATCCTACATTCACCAATCTGTTGCTAGTTTGTCACCACTAATCTCACTCTACTGTGTACAATAACAAGCTAACCACAAATTAATCACAATTCTATGATCTCTTCCAATGCAACAAAAACATATTTTATGAAAACACCACTTGTAAACAAGTTGCTTTTTTTACGATTGATGAATTATTTTACAGGATTACTTTATTTTGTTGTATGAACAAGGCTTTAGAACCAGTCCCCTCCAAAATGAACTAAAGTTCTCAGACTTACCACAACAACGTACAAGTGAAAACATGTCCAAATTTTTACACAGCAATGGAATAACCATAGAGCAATCATGGCCTCCAACTATATGAGCATTTTGTTGACACACAACACAAGTTCAAAGGTCACCAAAGGTCAGAGGTCATCTTGTCTGGCAGTAGTGTGCATTCCATGGAAGAGATGCCAAGTATCTCAGGAGCAGAAACACTGTACAAAGTTCCAGGTCGGCAGCGATCTCATTCTATATCATGTCAGGTCTTTCATTTTTACAACCTTGTCCTGAAAATAAGCATACACAATCAACTAAAGAGACTTTGTTTCACACAGACAGGACGGACTTAGGTAAAATCACATGCAACAGAATTCTATTAATTTGAACTTCACAATTCAAAGATCTTAGAGTTTTGACAGATAGTTAATACTGAATGACTTCAGGTGTTTATATCCAACAAAATGTTTGGATACAGAACTAATACCAAACTACGGGTAATATTTTGTACTGAATCAATCAAATTCTTTGTGTAACACTTAAATGTATCTCATAATTGGATTATCTGGTAACTTTTCTTTCCTGATATGGAACCAGCTTAGACATGTTCATCACATCCAACAACAGTTCAAAAATCCTGATATGGAACCAGCTTAGACATGTTCATCACATCCAACAACAGTTCAAAAATCCTGATATGGAACCAGCTTAGACATGTTCATCACATCCAACAACAGTTAAAAATGGTCTCTTCATATTTACCTTATGTTGAGGGCAGATCATGGAATAATTGTCAACTTGTAGCTGACATTCTGTGAGAGGATTGGGGAGAAAAAACAAACCAATTACAAAATGCTTAAGACAATAGATACTACCGTAAAGATAATGATCTTACACTGCAATATTTGAAATTGTTTGTAGCTGTATGCAAGTGTCTTATGAAATATATCAAACCCTGACAGACCAAATATTTTATGAAGAACAAGTTGTATTCAAATGAGCTATGGAAACTGACATGGAAACACTGCTTTGGTGCCATTTTGTATCATGTTTCTAAAATCAGAAATGAAAGCAACTTCATACAGATAAACCAGACAGGTTGATTGTTACAAGAAAATGACTAAGGAATCCTTGACAGCCACAGGAAACAGTAGTAGCCACCCCCCCCTTTCAAGGGTGACTCTGCCTGTTCATGCCAAATGCATTCTATAAACAGAACAGGCAGGGTTCTGCATCTGCTGAACCGCACAAGAAAAAGCCATACACTGGAGCTGTCTGGCCAAATCTGGCAAAATGTCAAGCAAGCCACCAGAAGACACGTGCATTATGGTAGATTTGGCAAGTCAGAATCCAACCAGAAGTGAAAGAATGTCATTGGGATTCTAAACCATTGGACACGAAAAGTTTCAAGAACATTACTCTAGTAATGTCTTACAGTATTTGTTTCACATCAGTGTGTCTAAATGGCATTCATAAATACATGTATCTACAACAGTTTAGCCATTCTTATTGGTTGAGTGCCTATCACATGACCACTGTCCACCATTTCACGCAGTGTGCGCCGAGTCCAATCAATCTCTATTTGAGGAGATTGTTTTCAACTAATCATGAGAGTAAAGTAACACAACTACAGGGGTGTTAAAAAAAAAAATGAAAACTGATGAACAAAATTAAAGAAAATTAATACTTTTCAAAACTTCTTTTGACTTTGTGGCTGAAGAGGTACATTGTATTTATAAATAGAAATGAACCTGTGTTTGGCCAGCCTTAAACGTTCAGTTAAAGAGGTAGGGAAAAGGCTTCAAATATTACAACTTCTAGGGTTTGGGAGGTAGATTGGCTACCCACAAAACAGTATACAATGAATTTAGCTTCCAAAATCAACACGAGAGATATGAGATATGAGAATTTCTGTCTACAACCAACTGGGCCGATTTCGAAAACCCACAAGGTTAAATTTTGTGAATGTGTTGGGTTGATGATGCAAGTCCATGACAGGCATGCATGAAGCGTGCATGAAGATACATGAATAAACTGGCATTGTTGTGGTCAAAATGCATCAAAATGAGTTTGATGGCCGTGTAGAAAATGCACAATATTATACGTACATGTAAATCTCTGAGATACAAAACCCTAAAATCTTACTCTTAGTTGGTCAAAATAATTGTGAGATTCCAAAAGGAGTACGAGGAGCATAGTTTGCATGGCATGCCGGTCTATGTGAGAGTGCACTCGTCTTCACGTGAAGTGGCAACAGACTATTCATACGCCACAGAGAATAATGCACTCAGGATAGGAGTACCCAGACCTGAATCGTGGGCTGCCTTTGTGTGTACATGTGAGGCTTCTAGAAAAAAGACAGCAACCCATGTGCGTGCTTGTTTGCCAAGTCTACAATTTTCAATGTGTCCAAGAAAAAGAGATAAAGACGTATCGGATTCTTCTGGTGAAAGTGAGTGGATTCAATTCCTATGAAAGTAACTTGTCGATGAATGAGGATGACAGCACGGAGCCTGTCAGCGTTGTGGGACTCCTGTGGCAGTCCCCAAACAAATCTGACGGTGGTCCAGCAGCACAGCACCATACCCTGGCAGCTCCAACACAACACAAGCAGTCAGCCAGGCTTATGCATCGCTTTTCTAAATTCAAAGTGCTTTCGCAGACACTGGATGTTTGTCAAAGCAGTCCTCCAAAATCTTTGTCATATTACTTATCTGTAACAACCGCGAAGGTTTAAAATCTACCCGTAATGCATTGTCCGGCAACGATCGATTCAACGCGTTATTACATGGAAACCTCAAGACCAAGTCTCAGAATACGACACTCCGGTCCAAATTGCACAAGACCGGGGTACGTGTATGGTTTGTTTTATAACCAAAAACACTTAAACTTGATATATGAAACAGTCAATGTTGTGGACAAGAACCGTGCAAGAACCTTGCATTTTGAGCATGCCTCTATAATGAAGCTTGACATGTGAAGATGCACCGTGTTTACAGCCACATCTCCCTGTGATGTTTTGGGGCCACCGGCAAATCATTAATACAGTACATGAGTGTTTCTGAAATCAGCGAAAAAGGGACTCATTAAAGCCCATTTTGGGGACATTTTTCAATTACAAATGGGAAAACTGTTCCATTTTTTTCATGTTAATTTTGGAAGATGGTCTTGTCACCTCTTGTTTAAAGGTTACAATTGGGGAAAGGTTTTCTTTTCCCTACCTCTGTAAGATTGGCTCAAGAGAATGGATGCTGATAATGTCCTTCGCTTCCAGCTCAGGTATTATGAAATTCCATTCTCCTGATCCGGAATGTTGAAGACCAGCCAAGCACATATTTATTCACTCAGTGAAGAACAAGTGTGTTTGTCACAAAGCACCTGCTGGTGCACTCACAAATGGAAAAAGATCTCGTGGGGTTTCTGGAACAGGAAGTGATCCCCAATCATCCCCTGGTTAATTTGAACACTGCATTGACATGAAGCATGATGGAACCTTAATACCGGTACCTATAGACTGATACAAGAATACTCTAGAAAAATCCCACATTCAAAGTCGATAAACTGTACACATGTACCAGCCATGTCAAGTTACAGTTTGTCTCTATATTTGCATAATGTTATAACTGTATTTCGTTGGCAAGCATTTTCATTGCAAAGCATCCCAGTTGTCGTCCCACCGTCACATATCTGTTTAAAATGCTGTTTGTCTGGATTTAGGTTAGAGTTACATGTAATATCCATGTAAATAGTGGAATACTTACATTAGGACAAGGCAATATTCCTACAGAATTCAAATGTGGAAAGTACGCCGAGACTCTAAAGCACTAAACGACAGAAAGGACAGCTTTCAAAATGTTTGTGCATTTGGATGTGTTAAAACGCGGCCCACATGGCCCGGGCAGGCAATAGCTAGGTCAACATATTCAGCACAGCTGAGCTGCATGTACCTACACACGCAATGGGACACACTGTACATTATAACATCCTCTAGCAACACAGCCAGAGATCCTACTCACCCCCTTCCAACCTTCTCAGTCTGTTCCTTCCTATCCTACAGGAGACCCTTATGTGACCTCAGCCTTTCCTTCCTGGCAGGCCGCCAAACAATTTCACTTTCTAGTCATCTGCAGACAGGACTCTGCAGGTCACAACGTGCGCACCCCGCTCCGACTAAGAAACGCTATCCAGCTGTATTTTTTTATAACTCTGTCATTTCTAATACGAGCGCACATGATTGTGAGTAACATTATACATCTGTATGTGAGGTGATTAATTTGTTCAGAGAGCTATGCATTTTTGCAGCTTGACCAACACCACATTGTCACAAAAATGCAAAACAAGATTTCTAAAACCAGGTGACTATAGGAGTTGTAATCTTCAAGGAAAATACCAAATGGCAAACATCTACTACACATGATACATGCGGTGGTGCATTCTTGATTTACTTTAACCCAAAGGAATTCCATATTCACAACTGGCTAGTAGTACTCCTTTTGAAAACGTATACTAAATTTTGGTAGTGTGTTAAAAAAAAAAAACAAACTACCGGGTAATAACCACCACTTATACACTACTCAAAACAAGTTAAGGGCCACTTTTTATTTTGTGTATACTTTTTTTAAATGAGATATTTTACTGCTGAAAATGTGAATCTGATGTTTTAAAGCATTTTGATGTTTTTTTATTCCAGTGCGAACACCATCTAGACAAACAAAAAATGAAAGAACCAGACCTTGCTCATTGCATTGCTAAAAAATTACAAGTTAAGTGGTCCTTCACTTTTTTGAGTAGTATACATGAACATGTTCATTGCAAAACCTGAATCATAAATAATACATGAACATGCTAAAAGTCGGGAAAAGTTGATGTTTTTATCTCAGCACAAACTTTATTTCGGGCTGGAAAATCAAAAGATTTCCCTTTGAAAACATGAACACTCACCGGCTTTCAGGGCACAGACATAATGGTAGGTCTTCTTGCAACCTTTACTCATGCAGCCCAGAGAAGCACCTGTATCTTTACACTCAAAGCATGCCTGGAAATGACGGAACACAACGACCATGAAACAAGAAAAAGGTTCCAGAAGGAAAGATTAATTATGAATGTCATTAAGGGGTGGGTATGTGGAGAGGAGACAGGGAACTACCGTTGGCAATTTCGATGTGTGACAAATGACGGCAAGTTAAAAGGGGAACCGGGCCCAGCAAACTACAGACCGGTCCATACAAGTCATAAAATGACGTCCTGTTACTTCACATGCCAGTGCCAAAATGACATGTTGGTGTCACAGGCACCAAGGAGAAAAAGAACGGATACTACCCATTTTTATGAATTCAATGAAATGCTTGACAAACTTGGTTTCAATTATCTTTGTATACTATTTCAAAGATGGATTTGCGCCAGGGAGATGTAAATTAATTGTATTTTTTTTTTTTTTTTTTGCCCTGCCTGACGTGAATTTTAACACTGTATACTCAGTGTATGCCCCCCGAAGGCATGTGGAAAAAAACACAAGCGTACTCGGGTGGGACTTTGTAAAACAGATTTTTCGGGACCTTTTTAAGCAGTCTTTTTACCCATGTATTTCTTTTTAACAAAATGGATGCATTCTTGGGAATTATTACCCAGATTAATGTTCTAGCCACTGTGAGCAGCACCAGGTGGCACCACCTGGTGCTGTAAATTTCCACCCAGCTCTTGAGTTCAAATTGGCTGTACCGCCCAGCGCGGATTTTCAAAAAATGAACTGAAATATTGCTGAAAAGTACCAACTTGATCATATTTCAAGCTTACAAAGTCACAGTTTTGCACTATTTTGCAATTTTAAACAAGAAATAAAGACATAAGAAATATGTTTCTTATTTTCTTCGTATCAAATAAGCCACTGATTGCGAAAGCATTATTGTAAACATGCCTTCAATGGGCTGCGAGAGCTCCACTCACTGCGCTCGCAAAGTTTGGTAATCCAAAAATTTACCTGGCAATAAAATGGTCCTTGCCACCGGTAGAACACGGACCCAGACATAACCCATTTCAATTAATTCCATGCAATGTTTGACAAACTTGATTTTAACAAACTTTGTATGACAGAGTTTTTCAGACCTATTTAAACCATTCTTTTTATGCATGTACATGCATTTCTTTTTAATTAACAAACTGGATGCATTCTTCGTCACAATCTAAGGGAAGAGGTTTATAATCTTTACTGGCAACCTCTACTGCTTCTATAAAACTGATCAAAACCATCCTCCATAGTTGCGCAAAGCCCTCAGGATTTGAAATAATGTAACCATAGTACTATGTACTTACCACTGACTGTGTGGCCTTGATTGACTCGGCTAGTCCATACAAAGTTCCACCAACTACATAAACACCTTGGGTCCATATAACACAGTCTTCATGAACCCAGTATTCATTAGGATCACTTGGTCCCCTGTCCTCAAGTTCACTGGATTTCCTCCGCCGATTGCCAGCGCGATTGCCTGCCACCCTGGACATTTCAAAAGTCATTCTCTTTGGAGTCTTGGAGACTCGGCCCGATGATGTGGTGGCCTCTTCCAAGAGCATGAAATACTCGGCCTCATTGGAGTATTTACGCTGCCGTTGTGCTGAGGTCGTTCTAGAGGCCTTCCCTCTCTGTACCTTGGAAGTCCGAGCTGTTGCAGGGCTGGGGGAGATTGTAGTTTTTAATTTGCCTTTCTGGTTTGTCCGTACATACTGCTGTTGCTTTTTGCTCGCTGCTGCAGCAACAGCGCTTTTAGTTTTCTCATGAGTACTCTGCGGGCTAAGAATAGGAATCTGGTAGCCAGGAGGGTAGTAAGGTCCATACAGGTCTCCTAACGAGTCGTAGTTGGCAGGTTTCCCACACAATGCACAAAGCCAAGAGCCGGTTGGATTATTGACAGTAAGGGATTGTTTAGTGGCTGGACCAAGTGGCGCACGGCTGACAGAATGGCTGTTTTTACTGGATGATGTGTCGTGCTTTGACCCACGTTTCTTAGCGGGTGCTGTGGCACCTGTGGCTAATGTGTCTGGATTGTTGACAATTTTACAAGAGACTGGATTGTCACGAGTTCCAGTTATTCTGAGTACAGGGCCACGCGACCGAGCCTGTGGTGGAACTGGTGAATCTGAGCTTCTGCTTTTCACTGATGACTTGAGGTGCTTGAATTTTCCAAGTTCATCCTTGACTTCCAGACTCATATCAAAGTTCTTCTTTGTCGGCTTCTTGCGCTGTTTAGGAGGATCGCCCTCTTTCCTTGGTTTGTTCTTACTGCCTGGTGGTCTACCCCGCCTTTTGGTGGGGGTAGGGGTCGACGAAGCATCAGATATGGCTGGCCCCGATGGGGTACAAGGCGGAACCTTTTGGGAGACTGTCGTGGTTGGTTTTTCAGGAGTTGAACGTTGGCTACTAGGAGTGGTCATGGGATTATTAAAGGTTGGCGTTGTGCTCCTAGGTGGTACAGTCGTCTCAGCTGTTGATATTTTGGGATTAGCTTCTTGATCTTCTTTGACCACACTGGTAGAGGAAGATTCTTCAGAACTTGTCTGCTTATCTTCCTTGGGCTTTGGAGGGTCTGTCATGGACAGTGGCAGCAGTGGACTAGGCAACACGATTGCATTACCCTGCTTGTCCACACTAGTCCGTTTTTTCTTGCCACTGTAGGTTTTTAGTACTTTGCGTGGACTGCCATCTGAGAAATCATCCTTGGACTTCCTAGCTGGGGACTTGGAGCCCCTGGGACTGTTTGGACGATATTGATTCAGATCTTTACCATTGTTGCTGTTGGGTGGGGTGTAGGTTAATGGGTAAGCAGTCACACTCTGTCCACCATTTCTGGGGTAGTTGTTGAAGGAATTGTGGTAGACATCATTCTGCGTCTCAGAAAATTTACGTTTGAGCTGGTTGTTGACGCTCATGGAGTTCTTGTCGACCTGAGAGATATCATTGGCTACTTTGAAGGTTTCTGGTGACTGGGTTCTCCTCGGGTCCGAGTCCAGGGAACTGTTGATGGATATTTGGTGAGGGACTGTGTCACTGATCGGACCATTCTGACTATCATAAGGGGAGTCTTTGTTACCATTGCTTCTTCTGGGCGATCTCGGGGATTTTGCCAATTGTTTCGGCAATGGACTTCTTTCGCTGACCTCCCCATTAGTCTTAGGTCCTTTAGGACTGCCATCCATGGAAACTCTGTCTGTCTGTGATCTGTTGGGGGCTTTGGGGTTTTCATTGCCTTGAGCACACTGGCTGTTTTCCTGGACGACAATTCGTTGTTTTGCACTTGAGATATCTGGCTGTCTTTCAGCAGACTGAACGCTCCCAGAATGAATCACATTAGAGGGTGGTTCTTGTTCTGCGTGTGACTTTGACGAGGTTTCAGAACTGCTGTCAACTCTGGCTGTATCCTTGGAGACTTTCTCACCATTTTCTTCAGCAGTTTCTTTGTCATTTGGTGTTAGAATGCCCTTGGTAGCAGACTCTCCAAGAAAGGCTACCATCTCCTCCAGTTTTGGTAAATGCCCACTGCTACACCTGTCTTCTTTCTTCTTTGGATACGGGCTCTCAGGGGACTTTTGATTGTTTGTTGAGTGTGTTTTATTTTGAGTGTTGTTTCTCGTGTGCAGAAGTTCAACGTATTGTGTTCCGCCTGAGCTGTGATCCCCATTGTCGACAGGTCTTACTTTAGGAGACACCAGAGGGTGTCCTGATTGGGTGACGGCAGCCGGTGTCTGAAATGCCGCTACAGGAGATTTGATTGGTCTTGGTACATTCACCGGGCTTGGGTTGGACGGAGTGTTAAACGGCCCAGGAGAAGCTGTTGCTAGATTGTGTGGGCTGTGCACAACCCCAGGGGATCGTAGGCTACTCGGGGATGGTAACGGTGATGTATGTTGGGTACTAGGCGAGGTACTAAATGGAAAGTGGGTATTGCTCCGCCCACCTTGGGAAGAGCCCGGACTGTGAGAGTACATGCTTTGTCCTTGAAGTCCAACGGGTGAGGGTGCCGTCACCCCCGTTCCCCTGTTGAAGACAGAGTTCTGACCAGTTGGACTGACCATGTTCATGTGAGGGCTCTGGCTGGTTTGCCGGTGATACTGCGAGGGATTAGCTCCAAACCCACTGTCGTGGGGTGACACTGGGTGGCTACGGACAGGGTAGATCTGAGACGCCCGTGGACTATGGCCAGGACTGAAGGGACTTGGGTACTGGCCTGCAGAGAAACCTGCACGGGTACCATCGGGTGAAGCATACCCCATAGGCTGTCCATACGGAGTACCAACAGTCTGCATCGGTGACCGATACTCGGGTGGCTGTGGCATATACACGTCATCCTCTGTCAATGCTCTCATCATGGGGCCCATTTCCGCACTTCCTTGACCATACCCAGGGCTGGTCAAGGCAAACTGTTGCCCTCCAATCTTGGGCCCATCCAGCCCCCGGGGAGGAAAGTTCTGGCCCGGTTCAATGAGGGCTGGCAAGGGCGTTGGGTAGATGGGAGCTGTGGTACCAGACCGCTGGGAACTATAGTACGGATCACCCATCTTCTGTGGATAGCTGCTGAAGTCTTGCTCCCGACCATAAGGTTGCTGGACTGGAGGGTAGGTCTGTGAATACGGCGGTGAGATGTGATTAGTTCCTGTTGGTGGGTGATCCATCCTGGCAAATCAAACTCTCTCCAGGTAGAATCCCAAATCAGGAGTTACATCGCATTGGTTGAAGGGACCTCTAGAAACAAAAACAACAGACAAGACAATTAATTAACCAGCACATGCTGCTACATCAGATCTGTTTGATCTTGCAAAGTTTAAAAAGAATTTTATAATTTTTGAAATTCCATAGCCATATGGTACCATACATATATGCAGAGTATAATTGGGTTCTGTACAACGAATGTTCCATTAGGTTACGGCAATAGATTTTGAACAACACAATGCAAGCATGTCATATAATCACAACATAGATGCAGCTACATGTATGTATGTGTCAGAGATGCAACTAGCCTATGCCAAAAAATCTGAAAATCAACATATCCACAGTGCTTCGCACGGTGTCGGTTTTATACGTATTAAAGCATGGGTCTGCGTGCATGTACATGTATACAATGTGCATCTTCATCGTGTAGTCGCCTATAACAACAAAAAAGTTCTTTCTTGATCATCGCTGGTCGATCACAGAAATGAGTTGCATCCTACATGTAGATCAGCCTGCTGTTTTTTACTCCAAACTCCACGTGTTGATCATCCAACATACAGTACAACGTACGTTCGTTGTGTACGTTCATGCATCGCATGTTGCATGAGCGTGCACTGAGCTAGTACGTGTTTAAGGTCAATATTTCAATGTATTTCCAGTCACTGACGACACCACTCAACGCTGTCCTTTGTATTTCGCCCCACAATTTGACTGACGTAAGCACTCTATACTGACGACTGCGCTCAAGATTAAGTACCCAGTCGTGCAGCGCAGGATACGTGCGCATCATAGATTGGCTTCCAGTCTTTTCTTCTTCATTTAATTATGTCAATGTTTTTGTTTAAAAAAAATACTGTATGTTTTTGTTAAAAACATTGAAGGGGGAAATGTAAAAAAAAAGGGATTTGGGGAAAAAAATACCAAAAAGTAGGATTTCCGATTAAATCGGAAAAGTGGCATCTCTAATGTGTAGACTGTACATTTCTTATCATTACCGATATATGAACAATGCCACCAAATCCTGAATGTAATGTACACTCATATCACCTGCCTGCTCTATCCTATTCAACAGAGATGTACGTGCACCATGTGTACATTGTATTTGAGGCCAAAACCACTTCTTTGAAGTTACCTGGGCTAACTTAAGGAAATTAAAAGAAAACGACATGTATAAACATGCACATGTACATGTACATGTGCATGTACATGTGCATGTACATGTACGTGTATATTCAAATACTTGACGAAAATGAACATTTGCTTGTTTGCTTTCTTTGTTAGTCTAAACCAAGTTCCTGTCATTTCAACAGCATTCCATGGAGTGCTCCTGTACAATAATCCTCATTTCCCATTCTTCAAAGTCCAAACAATCCAATGTATGTCAGCCCGTCCTGTGTAATGTCAACACCAGACAGGTCTTGCATATGTCACAAAATGTAGTACATTACTGCCATCCAATCATCTAGACAATTACCATGGCATATCTGCAAAGTCAGCCACTAAATCTCCATCGACAAATCTATGGCTGTTCTTAATTTCGTTCTGAACCACATGTCAATAAGACATGTACATGTACATGTACATGTATAGGTGTACATGAATTTCCAAATGTTTCCTGGAAAATCTTAGAAAACAGAATGTACCATGTACCGGTAGACTCCGTAAATCAGTGGGTTTATGTATAGTCCATGATTACTGGTATGAATCTAGTCTGCACAGGTACATGTACCTGCTGTCCATTACAATCACAAGTGATTCAGTAACAAAGCATGGTACATCCACATGTACATTGGTGGTCATTGATGGTCATTAAAAACTATACCTGTGTCTTGCTTAATGTCCATATTCCAATAAATTCATGTTTTATTTAAGGAATCAATCATTTATGGTCGCCCAAAACGTCGAATTTGACATTACCTTTGTTCTCTGTGCACAATGTTAACGGAGCATGCCCTCATTATTATATCATTATCAGCAAAATCCAAGATGGCCGCGCCCATGACCCAAAACGCGAAGGATGGCACATCATTTAGTACCGTGTATAGGCCCCATTGCCTCCATGACAGCCTGACATCATCTTGGCATTGAATCCAAGAGATTCGTAATGACATGGCGGTCAAGTCCTTCCCAGATCCCACTGAGAATCTCGAATAATTATTCTTTATTCCGGGGTCAATTTTCACGCTGAAGACGACGCTCCGACTCTTCCCAGAGATTCTCAATGGGATTCAGGTCGAGGCTCTGGGCTGGCCATTCCATCACTTCAAACTTTTAACTACCCGCCATATCTCAGATGAAATCTGGGATTTGATAAGCGATGAATTCCTGCGTCACCCTTGCCGTGTGGCCGGGGCATTGTCACGCTGAAACAGGAATTTAGGGTCAATCAAATGATGGGCAGATGGCAGCATGTGGTCACAAAGAATATCCACATAAACATCAGTGTTGATATTCTCTGTGGCCCATGTCAAGTCAGTGAGGCCAACAGAACCTGTGCAGCCCCAAACCATGATGCCAGAGCCCCTATGTTTCACGAAGGGGACCACACAGTCTTCCTGGTACTCCTCACCAACTGCCCTCCTGACGTAAACACGGCCTTCTGACTGAGAGAGTTGGAACATGGACTCATCGTTCAAAAGGACGCGGTCCCACTCGGCGGCCGTCCATCCCTGATAAAAACGGGCCCAGGCTAATCTTCTCTCCTTGTAAGCTGGTGTAAGGTGATGCTTATGCCTGGCAACCCGCCCATGAAGCCCAGCTTCAGCCAATCGGTGTGATACAGTCCTGCGGCTGACCTGCACGCTGGCGTGGTTGGCAAGCTCAACTGCCAGTTCATGGACGGTCTTGAAGATTTCCAAGAATGGGAGTTCGTATTACCTTATAAATATTAATTATAAAGCTTTTCCTGCCACACGAACTTTGTTGTCATTGGTTTAAATGCTGCAATAATCATATTCATGAGCTCATGAATACGTAATGAGGCAATCAAAGATGGCATTTTTATCATGTTGCAAGGAACTGTCTCGGAATCGGCACTGAAATAAAGTTAGACGGATGCCATTAACCATTGGAAACATGAATTTACTTGAGTAAAATGAAGACACATCACACAGATTTGATCATTCATTTGCAACTCAAGTTCTTTTTTGCAAAACACGTCCCTGAAATTGTGCACACAAGTGCGATGTAACATTTGACCCGTAGTGTACAGTTCATGCACATACTATAAATAGTGTACATCAACGTAGATCCACATGTACATGCACAATGTACAGTGACTTAACCGTAGCTCATGGATTCAGTTGCTAAGTTTTGAAAATGCTACATGCACTGGTACATTTTCTCATCACAAGTCAACACAATGGTATCAAAGGCCATGTACAAGTACTCAGGCACAGCTAAGAAATTGCAAAGTTCAACATGTAGTGGCTACAGCTTGTTCCCACAGAGTTGTGTGTGATTACAAGCCATAGCCAAGTGATTCAGATGCAGCCAAAGTACCAGCACAAAGGTTCTGTCAATACACGAACACCGCCCACAGACTAGTGTGTTTATGAATGAACTGAAATAACAAAAACATACACAAAGGATACCAAAGGTCTTTGTACGGGCGGGCACAATGTGCATCCTTCCTTCATGAACATGTACATGTATGGTATTATGTACATGAAACTTGAGTACAAAAGATTGAAGTGATTCTGTCATCAACTACATGTACCAATGAAGTCATCTGCTCAGGCACCATGGCAAATCTATGCCTGTTCTTAATTTCATTCTTAACCACATGATAATAATATGGTAATTCTGAATATTTTCTTCCAAAAAATGTAACCAGTAGACTGATTGAAGCTGGAAACCTACCGTGCGTGTACATACCGCACATGTACATGTATCATGTACCATACACAAACATGATACTGAGACTGTACATGCAAAGATTCAGATTGTTTACATTTCTACATGCAGACGTAGGCATACATGTACAGTGTACATAAATGTATCTCTTTCTACCTGTGAATGAGAGACACACTTTCAGACGTTCATGTAGATCATGTTGCAACTGACTAACCTAACGCTTTTGGAAATTATACATCTATAATGTTCCACACAATAGTATCGTAATACAAAGGGGCTTGCATTGACACAAGGGCTCGCAAACAGCGTGCTGATGAATAAACGGAAATGATAAATACATGCGAACAAAGAATACTCAAAGGTCTCTGTATGGATTGGGTATCATTCATTTATCTCCTGTATGTGAAGTCACATCTAGTTACATCTACATGTACATGTAACTACCTTGTGAGATAAAAAACAAACTTGTGGATCTTATTTTCATACTGCTGGGTACTGGTAGGGAAATTTCCTTTGAATTAACTCCTTCGCAATGGGATGCGAATAGAGTCACCGTAAAAATTGAGATCCTCAGCCCGCTTTTCAGCTATTATTTTTGGCCCACGCTCGAGCGAACACGGTGAAAGAAGGCAGACCCTGGCTCTTGTATATATGGTAATTGGTCTTTGTGTGTAGCCCAGAAATGAAAAGACCGAATTTGCATCATAATCACCAGCTTCACAATAGTCCCCACTTTGAAAACAGGCAACAAGAAGGTGGAAGGGTGAGTAGAACCGCATGCCACCGAACAATCAGCCTTTTCACCGTG